>CM062272.1:34899102-35194102 GCA_031216635.1 Dissostichus eleginoides
TCGTCTCGTGATTACCCCTTCCTGTATTTAGTCTTGTCTTTCCCTGTGTTCCCCTGTCGATACATTGTTAGTCTTTCCTGTCTCCCTCCATGTTACCTTGTGTTACCTGTGAGTTTCATGCCATGTTTTGTTCTCCAGCTTTTGTAATAAAGCTCGCCTTTTGTTCGTAGACCTTTTTCCATTTTTGGTATTCTGCATTTGGGTCCTACCTTTCCCGCAACCGTAACAGAATGTATCGACCACATTTGGACTCAGCAGATGCCGATCGCTTTGCTCTACAGGCGGAATGCTTGGGTACTCGCTAGAGTACATGTTCTACACCTGGTGTGACGCCTCATCTAGACGGGAAGAGAGGCCGCGTTGAAGGCGGCACGCCAGGAGGTTGCTTGCCAGCCCTGGCTCAGGAGCTGGTTGCCTGAGTGGCTGCAACGGTTTACGAGGGCTCCTGAAGACTTGTCTCAAGCCTCTAACCCTTTCCTGGGGTATGACCTGGTCTTGGGAGGTCCGCGGAGCCTCCGGAAGGTTTCTGGAGAATGCGAGGCCAAGATTCCAGCCCGTGCTCCAGTGGTTCCGGCCCCATTTCCTGATCCTGTCCAGGAGCCGTTCGCGGGTACTCGTCTGGCTTTTGGAGGTCCACGGAGCCTCCAAAAAGCTCCTAAAAGAAGGAGTCGCAAGTCCAGGCTAGCAGCCCGAGCCCCAGTTCTGGCCCCAGCAGCCATGGTTCCGGCCCTAGTTCCGGCCCCAGCAGCCATGGTTCCGGCCCCAGTTCCGGCCCCAACAGCCATGGTTCCGGCCCCAGCAGCCATGGCTCCGGCCCCAGTTCTGGCCCCAGCAGCCATGGTACCGGCCCAAGTTCCGTGCCCAGCAGCCATGGTTCCGACTCCAGTGCCGGCCCCAGCAGCCATGGTTCCGGCCCCAGCTCCGGCCCCACCAGCCATGGTTCCGGCTCCAGTACCGGACGCAGCAGCCATGGTCCCGACTCCGGCTCCTCGTCACCTGTTGGCTCTCCGGCCGACGCCAGCTCCCCGTGTCCTGTCGGCGTACCGGCCGACTCCAGCACCTCGCCTCCTGTCGGCGTACCGGCCGACTCCAGCTCCTCGTCCCCTGTTGGCTCTCCGGCCGACGCCAACCCCTCGTGTCCTGTCGGCATACCGGCCGACTCAAGTTCCCACTCGAGTTCCCTCTCAAGTCTCCTCTCAAGTCCCCTCTCGAGTCCCTTTCCAAGTCCCTTCTCAAGTCCCCTTTCGAGTCCCATCTCCAGTCCCTTCTCCAGTCCCTTCTCTAGTCCCAACTCCGGTCCCTACTCAAGTTCCCTCTCTAGTCACCTCTCGAGTCTCCTCTCAAGTCCCTTTTCAAGTTCTCTCTCAAGTCCCTTCTCAAGTCCCCTTTCGAGTCCCATCTCAAGTCCCTTCTCCAGTCCCTACTCAAGTCCCTTCTCTAGTCCCAACTCAAGTTCCCTCTCTAGTCTCCTCTCGAGTTCCCTCTCAAGTCCCTTCTCGAGTCTTCTCTCGAGTTCCCTCTCGAGTCCCCTCTGGAGTCCCCTCTCAAGTCCCCTCTCGAGTCCCCTCTCAAGTCTCCTCTCGAGTCCCTTCTCCAGTCTCCTCTCGAGTCCCCTCTCGAGTCTCCTCTCGAGTTCCCTCTCAAGTCTCCACTCGAGTTCCCTCTCGCGTTTCCTCTCGAGTTCCGTCTCAAGTCCCTACCCAATGTCCTGGTCCGTTGGAGGTTCCGCTGGGGGTCCTGCCAACTCCATGTCCTGTCCCGTTGGGGGCCCCGCCGACTACTCTTCTGCCGGGGGTCCTGCCAACCCTATATCCTGTGCCGTTGGAGGTCCCGCCGACTACTCTTCTGCCGGGGGTCCTGCCAACCCTATGTCCTGTGCTGTGGGAGGTCCCGCCGACTACTCTTCTGCCGGGGGTCCTGCCAACCCTATGTCCTGTGCCGTTGGAGGTCCCGCCGACTACTGTTCTGCCGGGGGTCCTGCCAACTCCATGTCCTGTGTCGTTGGGGGTTCCGCTGAGGGTCCTGCCAACTCCATGTCCTGTCCCGTTGGGGGCCCCGCCGACTACTCTTCTGCCGGGGGTCCTGCCAACCCTATATCCTGTGCCGTTGGAGGTCCCGCCGACTACTCTTCTGCCGGGGGTCCTGCCAACCCTATGTCCTGTGCTGTGGGAGGTCCCGCCGACTACTCTTCTGCCGGGGGTCCTGCCAACCCTATGTCCTGTGTCGTTGGGGGTCCAGCCGACACCTGTTTCGTCGGAGGTCCTGCCAACTCCATGTCCTGTTCTGTTGGGGGTCCCGCTGACTACTGTTCTGCCGGGGGTCCTGCCAACTCCATGTCCTGTCCCGTTGGGGTCCCGCCGACTACTCTTCTGCCGGGGGTCCTGCCAACCCTATGTCCTGTGCCGTTGGAGGTCCCGCCGACTACTGCTCTGCCGGGGGTCCTGCCAACTCCATGTCCTGTGGTGTCGGGGGTTCCGCTGAGGGTCCTGCCGACTCCACGTCCATTATCGTTGGAGGTCCCGCCGACTACTGCTCTGCCGGGGGTCCTGCCAACTCCATGTCCTGTGGCGTCGGGGGTTCCGCTGAGGGTCCTGCCGACTCCACGTCCATTCCCGTTGGGGGTCCCGCCGACTACTCTTCTGCCGGGGGTCCTGCCAACCCTATGTCCTGTGCCGTTGGAGGTCCCGCCGACTACTGCTCTGCCGGGGGTCCTGCCAACCCCATGTCCTGTGGTGTCGGGGGTTCCGCTGAGGGTCCTGCCGACTCCACGTCCATTATCGTTGGAGGTCCCGCCGACTACTGCTCTGCCGGGGTCCTGCCAACTCCATGTCCTGTGGCGTCGGGGGTTCCGCTGAGGGTCCTGCCGACTCCACGTCCATTATCGTTGGGGGTCCTGCCGACTCCTTGTCCTGTTCTGTTGGGGGTCCCGCCGACACCTGCTCCGCCGGCGTTCCTGCCAACACGATGTCCTGTCATGTCAGGGGTCCAGTCGGCCACGAACCCGGTCCTTCCTTGTGCCCGGCGTCCTGACTATGCCCGCCACGGCCGTGGCCGCTTCTCTGCCTTTGCTCTGCCACGTTGCCCCCGGGCCGTCCGCCCGAGTCCCCGTCCTCGAACTCTGCCTTGCCCCCGGGCCGTCCGCCCGAGTCCCCGTCCTCGAACCCTGCCTTGCCCCCGGGCCGTACGCCCGAGTCCCCGTCCTCGAACCCTGCCTTGCCCCCGGGCCGTACGCCCGAGTCCCATCCCTCGAACTCTGCCTTGCCCCCGGGCCGTCCGCCCGAGTCCCCGTCCTCGAACCCTGCCTTGCCCCCGGGCCGTCCGCCCGAGTCCCATTCCTCGAACTCTGCCTTGCCCCCGGGTCGTCCGCCCGAGTCCCCTTCCTCGAGCTCTGCCTTGCCCCCGGGCCGTCCGCCCGAGACCACCCCCTGTTCCTCTGCCTTGCCCCCGGGCCGTCCGCCCAAGACCACCTCCTGTTCCTCTGCCTTGCCCCCGGGCCGTCCGCCCGAGTCCCCGTCCTCCTGCTGTGCCATCGGGCCGTCCGCCCGAGACTCTTTCCTGGTCCTCTGCCTTGCCCGCGGGTCGTCCGCCCGAGACCACCTCCTGTGCCTCTGCCTTGCCCCCGGGCCGTCTGCCCGAAACCACTTCCTGTTCCTCTGCCTTGCCCCCGGGCCGTCCGCCCGAGTCCCCTTCCTCGAACTCTGCCTTGCCCCCGGGCCGTCCGCCCGAGTCCCCGTCCTTTAACTCTGCCTTGCCCCCGGGCCGTCCGCCCGAGACCCCTTTCTGGTCCTCTGCCGTGCCTCTGGGCTGTCAGCCCAAACCCGTCCTTCGGACCCCCTCCACCCACCCTTTTGGAAATATTGGACTTTGTTTGTGTAGGGACGTCTGGAATCCGTCCCTTGAGGGGGGGGTTCTGTCATGATTTGGGGTTTTGTGTGTTAGGTTTTGGGTTTTGTTTTGATTGTTCTGTTCTCCCTGTCTCTTGTCTGGTCCTTCTCCCTGTGTTTTCCTCCCTGTCTCTTGTCTGGTCCTTCTCCCTGTGTTTTCCTCCCTGTCTCTTGTCTGGTCCTTCTCCCTGTGTGTTCCTCCCTGTCATTAGTTTCCCTGCTGTGTCTAATTGTCTGATTGTGTTCACCTGTTGCCCTTGTGTTTCTCCTCCCCTGCCCGGCTGTTTCTCGTCTCGTGATTACCCCTTCCTGTGTTTAGTCTTGTCTTTCCCTGTGTTCCCCTGTCGATACATTGTTAGTCTTTCCTGTCTCCCTCCATGTTACCTTGTGTTACCTGTGAGTTTCATGCCATGTTTTGTTCTCCAGCTTTTGTAATAAAGCTCGCCTTTTGTTCGTAGACCTTTTTCCATTTTTGGTATTCTGCATTTGGGTCCTATCTTTCCTGCAACCGTAACAATAGTTGAGTTTTGACAGCATCCATCAAACTAGATTTTTTGCCTTAATGCTCTGTTTTCTAATATTTCTGTGTTTCTGAACCACGTCTGTGTCTGCATATAATGTTCGTATTTAGTCTCCTGATTTTAAATGGGAATTAAATCATTTGAGTGTTCCCAAAGCACCGGTGTTCTGCAGTTTGTGTGGGCCTGCTGTACTGTTGCACAGTTTACTGTAGAAACTATGTCCAGGACAAGGTATTTGGAAGTTTTGGAAGATTCATAGCTAACCACACTGAAGATTATGGAGGTATTGATCAGTCTTCTCATACCTCTCATCACCAGAAGTCATAATTTAAGGGGTCATTTCTAAAAAAAATCTTGCGGGGGTACATTCCCCCGGATCCCCCCCCCCCCTGTGGTTTATTCACCATTACAATAGCCCCACCGAAAATAATTTCCACCAGCCGCCACTGCAGTCAATATATGCATTATACATACATTATAAAAGCATGCAATTTGCAATTGTTTTATATTAAAATGTAAATGCAGTGATGTAATGTTAGAGTAGAATATGTAAAAGTTGTTATTTAAGGGTTATTGAAAGGTGGAAACAGAAGGAATTATGGGTAAAAAAAGAAATGTCCGCTGCTAGCCAGAGATGTGTCAGCAGGAAAACATTATTATCAATTAATTTGGAAAGTCTCTTTATTGAATTGGAATTATCCTCGCTTAATAAGGAAATGTTTTGATTCTGTAGCTGTTGTGCACATTTTCTTTTTTCAATCCCTCCTGAGCCGTGATACACAAACACTGCATCATTTGAGACCTAACAGTTATCAACAACACACAACATAATGGTGTCAGAGGCTACCTGCCACCTGCTCATCAGGAGTGACAGACACAAGACACACACACACTCACACAACTTAGGGTGCTAGGACACTATGCAAGGTTTGATCCCAGCCCATGGAGTCAACATCATCCCTCCTGATCAACTGCCGTCAGGAAACAGATGTGATCAAATATGCGCAGTGCGGTCAGGTTGGTATTCCACCCGGTTAGCTTCTCTTAATAACTTAAGCACCGATTCCACTAAGGGTTTATTTTCATTCAAGCCAACTTACTTAGTAACTTGTTGGTGCACTAAAGGAAAATGCAACAGTAGGTGAAGAAAATAGACTTAACTTATATGTGACTTGCTCTATCGAAATCAGTCGCATTGACCCGAAGACACATTTTGAGTTGTATACACAGTTGGAAAGAGGAGATTCCTAGCTTTCTAATGATATCAGGATTGTTGTTGTACTCCAAATATTAAAGGTGGGGTATGTAATTTATTTCAGAAACACTTTTTGTTATATTCCATGGAATGCTCTTAACATCCCGATAGCAATGAATATATTAAATGCTTTGACAATAAATACATAAAAAAATGTAATCTGTGGAAGCCGTAGTACTGTAAAAAGCACGACCAATCATTTTAGCCGGCCCGGCTAAAATAAATGGATGGCCTACCTGCCTGTCAGCCTTCCATCTGTGCACAAACTTATCTCGTGCCCTCATTGGTCATGTGCACGTTCGTGTGTGTTGGAGGAGGGGCTCTGTAAGGAAGTGGCAGATTTTTTCCGGTTGTGTATTTCAAATTCTAGCACACTCGAGCTGGTTTCTCCAAAATGACATACCCCACCTTTAAGCAAAATATGTCACATTATATAATGACTATCACCGAGTCATCATTTTGAGAAAAAGGCCTTCAAAGTTTCCTCTTCTCTGGAATCCATCAATCTGATTGATTATTAGCGGAGCACATGTGTTTAAAAAGCAGGAAATAAAAAAAGGAACTCACCTTGTGATAAACCCGCAAGAGTAAAAAAGCATTTGAGCTCCATACTGTTTCAGAAATAATCCTTGATGTGGTTTAGAACAGGATGGCGTTTTATCACAGCAGAATTTAACTTTATCTCCGGTAGAATTCTGATCAGGCATTAGCTCCGCCTCCTCTTTTTTTTTTTTCAAGCTAAGAACCCAAAATCTGCATTTCTCTAACAGGGCTTCAATAGAGGGGTCTGAGCAGTATGAGGCATGGCTACAATGGGTGATCTGTTTGGTATTTTAAGCAAAAAACTTCACAGACATGTTTTGCATAGGTATGGCCCTACAATATATTTTTCCAATATAGCATAATAGGTCCACTTTAAGTTACTCCGTTCTCCGCTTGTAACTATGCCGTTACAAGCTTCAAAGTTGTATTTATCATCTGAATTTGCCGAAACAAGTTTAATATTCTGAAAGCCAAGACTTTGTTTATTTGAAAACAAACTGTAACGGACCCTGCCGTGTTATATAGACTATGATTACTATACGCCTTACATTCATAATTTCAGCCGGAGGGAGGGGGATCTGCGCTGCGGAAGAGCAGGGTGCGAGTGAGAGGTGCCTGTCATCTTCCCTTTACAAGCTTCAAAAATGTATTTATCGTGTGATTTTGGAAATAAAAGTTTCGTATTCTGAAAGCCAAGACTTTGTTTATTTAAAATCAAATAAAACACCCGAACCTCGGAAAAAAATTTTTACGCAAATCCACGTTTATTTTCAAATGAGCCGTTGCGACTTCCGAGTGATTTCGATAGAGCGGGTCACATATGTGTGGACAGATGAAGAGAACTCAAACCAAAGACACATTCATAATTAAGAGGACATATTGTGCTAATGTTCAGGTTCATATTCATATTTCATGCCGAAAGTAAGATTTACAAGCTTTAACTTTTATTTAAACTGATCATGTCCCAATTTTAAATTAGTTTAGAATATCTCAGTTGGTTTATGATTTCTGAAGAAAGAATATCTTTAGAATAATTAAATATTTTTCAGGAGGTCTCCTTCTGAGGACTGAGGAATTACGTACTACGTATGTTTGAATCACAGTGAAAAAAGAGCAGTCAACTCTTGCTTCTGATTTTTGTGAGTTTCAAAGAAAGCCTTGAAATGATCCTTACAGAGAAAACGATGCGAGCCACACTGGGTCAATTATATTTCATTAATCATGCGGTTCTCTTAAGTGAAATATTGCAGGTATTACTCCTTTTTTAGTACTTCAGCATCCATGTTCATATAATCAGTTTTTAAAGAAATATTTCAGTTTTGATGAAGAATTACATGTACCATAGAGTCTCCTGCTAAGCCGTTCCAAAAGTTGCTGTTCTGCAGCTGGGAGTGTTCATGATTTGATTATGTTTAAGGTGATACAAAAAACTGCTTGTGTGTAGCCTACTCTAAAACAATTTTCTTTAACATTTAGCTTTCTGTTATTTTGTACGTTCACTAAAGTGTGACTGGCTGTAGCTGTTGCTCTCGACTGCACCCACAACATTAGCTGCACATTCTCATTCAACCTCTGAGTGGAACTCTCTCCAATGTCAACTCCACTTCTGTCCTTACAAAACCAACACAAAAAATTCAGGCACACACTACTGACAGTGGTTTGCTGCTTTGGGTTGTTGGTCATTTGTTGCTGAGTTCTGGAGCTTCAAAGAGCTACGAACAACAGCATTTCTGTAATTAACCGATCATCAAAACTAGACTTCAATAAGGTTACAAATGTTTTTGTTCGTTTAGATGTGGTTTATTTCTGAGCAAAACAAACCACAGTTTTTTGGACTGAAACAAGAAAATCTGCATGAATTTGAAGACTACCATTTGGGACCTTTAAATAAAGCAGAGTGAAGCACCATGCATTACATTACGTACATCACATTACATACCAACGGCCGCCCCGATACATGTTCCTGAACAGCAGGAACTCAGGCTTGGATTTTGAAATATTGCAGAAAATAAGATCAGTGGTAAACACACATTTTTGATCACGTTTTTTTCAGCAGGATAAACTCCACATATTGACCCTACGGTGGCCAACAGGTGCAAACGTGCTTAAACTGTCAAAAACATTTCCATATGGAGAAATGTGCTGCCATTTCAAAAAGTTGGCAATATAAAAACACAAATGTGTCAAAACACATACAACTGTCACTGTTGTTGGAAAGTTACCTAAAATGTTGCTTTATTGGATGAGATGTATTACAATGAGATCTGCTGTAAGCTAGCTAGCTAACATACCTAGTCATGTCAAATATACTGACAAAACACTTACAGTTATGAAACAGACTAACTCTGCAACAGAGACAGTTGTCCAGCTTTATAATCCAGAACGTCACCAAGCGCTCCGGTCCCAGCTATGTGCGTCACTTTTTAGTGTCCCCTGGTTTCCGTCTCCAATCTCCTAACATTGTGAAAAGCACAAACCTTAATTAAACCCTTATTATAAACCCACTGACTTTGAGAGAAGAGAGCTGAAAGGTTGTAAAAAGTCATTTCCTGATTTTAGGACTCTATATGTGATATTTAATAAAAGGCCATCGCAGACCTATATATCCATGAATCCCTACTGTGTGTGTAATATGTATCACTGCATGTCTGCACAGACCAAAAGCTTGAGTGCTTGTCTGCTTATTCAAAAAGGCACTGACTGCATAATGAAATTAAATGTAAAAATAACAACGACCCGAGGCTCATTTTCCTGTCAGCGGTCTGGAATCAAGTCAGAGAGACAAGATGAACATTAACACTGTGACGCTGTTCTTTTTATTCAGGACTGACCCTAATCAGGAAGCTTCCCTTGGACCAATCTGCTCACTCTGACATCCAACTCTGAAGGAAGCGCCCTGCCTAATTATCTCACGAACACAATTCAATTGAGTGACTCTATCAGGTTAATGGATATATAAAAGTGTTGGATATGATTCATTTACCGAGCCAGAGATGTCTGTTGGAATTATTCCATCTTCCACAGTGTGCTGGAATGCTTCTCATTTAACCCTAATGTTTATCTGTAGCCTGGGGGAGATCGGACTGCTCTGTAATAGTGAGAGGGGGGGGGGGGGGGACACACACAAATAGCCAAGTTATCATCCTGGGTCAAGATAATAGAAACTGCCACTCAGAAAAATGCCTTGCTGCTACAAGAAAAATCAACCAAACCTTCATCTCAAACAAGATGAATAAACTAAAGACAATTGACAGAGTTGCACTTTAAGACCCCTTCTTATTTTGTATTATGCATGCAGTTTTATACACAATCATCTACTTTGAGAAATGTGCTGTGATGAAACCATAAACTATATGCTTATAAAAAGCAAATATGATACAGAAACTTAAGCATATCCTAAAGGGCTCATCTAGTTTTACACTTTAGGATTATACATATTCCCAATAGTTTATTAATCATTGATAATCTATTATTATTATTATTAGTTATAAACCAGTTTTGCACACCATCCGCTCTGAGAGAGCTTTTTAATTGCTGAAAAACGTAACTTGCTTTTGACTAATTTAATAGCAATCTATATATTTCTCATGGTACTGTACATTCTTTAGCACGAAATAAAAAATGTGGCGAAGTTTAAAGTAGCATAGATGCTACAAATAAAATCAACATCAGTGTCCTACTAATGTGGCAGATGGTGTATCTGACAGTATTCCCTGAGTGCAGGTTTTTCTGATATTGATTCCAAAGCACAAAACGAGGGGTTACGTATTGTAACCCTAGTTATATAAGCACAGGCGGAGCCCCTCTACTGGACTCTAGGGGTACTACCTCTCAACCATAGCATGCAAGCATTTACCTACTGAGATATCTATAAATGTAGCCGGCCTCCTACGGCTCACCGTATAAAAGGTGGCCTCGCCCGCTGACTGTCATCCTACGCCCTCTTCAGCGAGCGGCATAGGACAGACAGGACCCCGAGTAGAGGGCTCCGCCTGTGCTTATATAACTAGGGTTACAATACGTAACCCCTCGTTATATCTTACACAGGCTCCGCCCTCTACTGGACTCTATGGGTACAGTGGGCGGAGACCTGATGCATAAACGCGCTGTCGTCCAACAACATCTGCCCATCACGCTGACCCTGACCGGCTTTTGGTTAACAGCCACTGCACCGCAACTCCTTCTCCTCCGGTTGTGACCGTGGAGAAGACGGGGTCGCTTACCGCTTACCGCTTACCGCTCAGACACGCTTACCTCGCGAAGAGTGTGCATGAAAAATAAAATAGTGAGGAAGGCTCTCCCCGCCTGCCCATAGGAAGCCCGCCTGCCCATACCCATAGGCAGGCGGGGAGAGTCTTCTAGCCCTGCCCGGGGCTTACTGCGCACCATGTTCCCCGGTCCTTAAGGAGCATGGGAAAACATAAGTGCATTATGTCCAAGGGGGGGGGGTCAGATACCTACTGCGTCCACCCCCAAGGGCGGATTGTCCTGCCGAGCCATGGAAAACCACAGGGTACATTGGCTGTTGCGCCGGCTGGCGAACAGGTCCACCTCCGCTCTCCCGAACTGGGCCCAGATCTGCTTCACCACCTCCGGATGAAGCACCCACTCGCCTGGAAAGGGCGCGCCTCTTGACATGAGGTCGGCCCCCCTGTTCTCCAGTCCCGGGATGTGGAGGGCTCTCAGAGACAACGGAATCTCTGAAGCCCATAACCACAGTTTCTCCGCTGTGGTCAACAAGGAGGCGGAGCGGACTCTGCCCTGCCTGTTGATGTACGCCACTGTGGTGCGGTTGTCACTCCTCACCAGCACATGTTTGCCCTGTATAAAGGGTTTGAAATGTTGGAGGACCAACACTACTGCCTGTAGCTCTAGAAGGTTGCTGTGCCGCGTCTCTGTCAGAGACCAGCGACCACCTATAGCCCTCTCTAGGCAGGTCCCCCCCATCCTGTCACGGATGCGTCTGTGAACACCGTGACGTAGGTCACTCGCCCCAGTGGAGTTCCCCTCCAGAGATGCTCCGGGGACCCCCAGTATTGGAGGTTGCCCCTCCACGTCTGGTGCCCTGGGATGGTCACCAGACGTCGTTTGTGCCTCTTGGGATCTAAACGAAGGCCGATAAACCACCTCTGCAGGCAGCGCATATGCAGCAACCCCAGCGGCACCACAACGTGAGCAGCCGCCATGAGACCCAGAGTTTTCATGATGGTCAAAGCCGTCACCGTTGCCCCCTGTCGCGGTCTGCAAACTGCCCGAAGCAGGGATGCCTGTCTGCTCTCTGACAGGGTGGCGCGTAGCCTGCCTGCATCGAGCACCATCCCCAGATACTGCACCTGTTGGTGAGGTATGGGATTGCTCTTCTTCCAATTGACCGCAAAACCCAACTGGGTTAGGTGTAGGATCAATTGGGCTGTATGAAACATTGCCCATTCCCTGGACCTGGCCATGACTATGAGGTCGTCCAGATAAAAGAAAACCCTCATGCCATGGTCGCGAAGCGGCTGAAGCGCTGTGGCCACACATTTGCTGAATGTGCGTGGGGATAGGGAGTAGCCGAACGGCAGTCTGCTGTACTCGTAGGCTATCCCCTGGAAGGCAAAACGCAAATACTTTCTGTGCTCTGGAGCAATTTCGACATGAAAATAAGCGTCCTTCAGGTCGATGGTTGTGAACCAATCGCCCGGCTGCACTAGGTCCAATAACTGTTTTACAGTTAACATATGGAATTTTTTGCAGGCAATGTGCTGATTCAGGCTGCGGAGATCTAGAATGGGTCTGAATTCTCCCGTCTTCTTGGGAACCAGGAAGTACGTGGAATAAAGACCCTGTGCTCTGTGCCGAGGGTGCATAACAGATACCGCCTGTTTTTGCACCAGGGCCTGAATCTCTTCCGAGAGGAAACCTATCCCCTCCTGGGAAGATAGCTTCGCCTCTCTTATGCCTTTGAATGGAGGAGGGACACTGCAAAATTGGAGTGAGTAACCCCGTTTCAGTGTCCTGTCCATCCACTTTGTTAATACACAGCTGAGTTTCCATTCCCCATAACACTGCGTTAGGGGACAAGCCATCAGCTGTGGAGCCACAGCTAGGAAGCTGTGGTACTCCCTGGTGACCCACTCCGCTGCCAAACTCTCCATAAAAGGAAGTTCGGCCCATGGGGGGTCGACACAGAAAGGGCAGATTTTCCTATGAGGTCCCTGAACGCACCGCAGCGCTCTCTCGTGGGAGCGCGCGCTCCGCCATAATGCCGACTCTAAGACGATAAAATGCATTAATTGCAGTCTTTACATTAGGCGCGGTGTGTCTCCTAACAATCACACGCCGGCCATAATGCCCCTGTACCCGCATAGCACTTTGATAGCACTTCCTGCGATTTATCACTCTCACATGCGCATGCCCACTTGCTGCTTCCTTTACTGGAGTTAGAACTGGGGCAGCGAGTGGGGAATCTGTACGGTTAACATTATGTGGAAGTGTGGAATTGTGGAGACAAATGACACTTAGACTGAATATATTCAGTCAAATTTAATACCTTTTAAGACCTTTTTTAAGACCCTTTCCATACATTTTAAGACCTCATCGCCACTTTGAGTTTTAACCGGTTACATTGGCGACACACTTTACCTCACATTTACTATTTACAGTATTGATTGTCCTTCCTCCTTATCTTCCAACCATTTGGACGCAAATCAAGCTATCAAGCAGTGAGCGTGCGATGTCCTGTTCAGATGACGTCAAATCCAACAGGATGCCATAAATAAACTACACAGAATCACACTACACACCTACGCAATGATGACATTCAGGCAAACTTTAGAATACAACCTCTTTGGACTATTTATTTTCCATTTGAAAACAAGCTACAAAATGTAATATCTTGGAAAATGCTGTTTAAGACTTTTTAATAGCCTTAAATTTCACTTAATTGATTTATCAACTTTTAATACTTTTTAAGACCCTGCGGACACCCTGTATATGCAATCATTTTTATTGGAATACTTCACAACATTTATATTAAAGAGGGAGGAGGCGGGATTCGCCCTCGCTTCCTGGGTGGAGAGAGCCACTCTCTCCGCCAGGACGCTTCCTCCCACCGCCAGTCAGCTCCGGGAAGACGGTGCACCCCGTCCAGAAGCCCTCTGCTGAGGTAGGGCCTGCCGGGGTCGAGCAGCCCGTCCCCGCGAATGCCGGTATTGAGCCGGTTCCGCGGGACGAGCCGAGGAGGTAGAGGGAGCGACGGGAGCCGCGGGGGCTCTGTACCGGCGCCTCTCTCTCCTTCTCAGCGTTGCGCCGCGCTCTCTCCCCTGAGGAGGAGCCCGAGGAAGAGCCAGCGGCAGCATGCGGCTGAGCCGCACCCTTTCTTCCTCCAGTCGACTGAAGCACTGTGTGACCGAGGTAATCGATCCAAAGAGCCCCTCCTTGGAAACGGGGGCTCCAAGGAGATCCTCTCGATCCTTTCTGGACAGCGTGGTGAGTCCCAACCACACGTGACGTGACGCCACTGTGGCCAGGGACATCACGCGTCCAGCTGCGGCGGCCACACCGTGGATCAGATTGTTCATCTGAACAATGCAGCGGTCCGAATAATCACTCCCGTCCTGAGGCGGGGGGGCGGGGCTGTCCTGCTTAGGGGTGATTAGCGAGACACCCAACACACCGAGATTATTGTCCGCCGCCGCCATCTGCGTTCCGAGCCGGATTATTTTATCCAAATATTCCAAGATATCTCGGTCCCGAGACAGCGGGGGGAGAGGTTTTTTCCCCTCCGCCCAACCGGCTGCCTTGGAAGAAGATGGGCAGCCAGGCTCTCATCAAGGGGGGGCACGCCGGGACACTCTGAGCGGCCCTGCACCCTTAGGATTCCCGACATACCTGCCACCGGAGCCTTCGTTTTGAGTGGCTGCCGCCACGTTGCCTCCACACATTGCCAGATATCTGGCAACGGGGGCGAAACGAAGGCCGGCTGCGCCGGACGCACCGGGCCGTAGAACCCCTGACGAAGGCGGCTTATCGGCCTCGGTGGCAGTGGCGGGGGGAGCGGTAGGCCCAAACGCTCTGCCGCCATGGTCATCACCGCAGGGAAGTCCTGACGCGCAGACCTGTGTGGCGGACCCTCAAGGACGCCGGAACCGGAAGCACCACACAACGAGGCGTCCTCGCCGTCTTCCTCCTCGACGAACGGGGCCGCCCGACCCGCCGGAATGGCGAACACGAATGGCACCTGAGCATGCGGCAGGCATTGCAGGCCAGAGACTGGGTCAGGCCGTCCGCAGCGTGGTCAGGCCCCAGACACTCAAAGCAGAGGCGGTGGGGATCAGCACCCGCGATTAAGCCAGGGCATGAAGGACAGGGCCGGGGCTCAATGAGTGGTGAGTCCATCTTCGATACAAATTATTTCTTTCTTTTCTCTCGTTTACGTCTCAGTTGTTATCCTGCTCGCTGAAGAGAAAAGGATGACAGTCAGGAGGCGAGGCCAGCCTTTTATACGGTGAGCTTGCGCGCGCATTCAGGTAGGCCCGCCCCGGGGGCCGGCTACGTTTATAGATATCTCAGTAGGTGAATGCTTGTATGGTATGGTTGAGAGGTAGTACCCATAGAGTCCAGTAGAGGGCGGAGCCTGTGTAAGATATAACATATTATATATGAGCCACATGACTGCTTGTATTTTGTAGAGCAGAGTGAAAGCATGTTTTGCTGAAATCACAAAGAGAAGTGAGTTATTGCTAGGTTGATTGCATGCTTTTGATGTGCATACTCAGATACAGAGCCACAAGGCAGATCTGTATGACAGTATCAAAGGGAAGTATGTAAATCCAAAGGCAGTGTGTGTTGAGGCTGAGCCCTCGTCAGGAACCTCTTCAGAAAAGAATAGGAAGATGAACTCCCAACAGTGTGTCTCTCTGCAGAGGGAGAGTGTTTCTGCTTTATCCCCTTTATTGCCACCTCTTCAGCTGACACAGTCAAACTTAAGGATTGCTCATGTGTGTTTACCAAAACCTGCCCCCCCATCCCCATTCGGATCTTAGGCCCATTCCATCAGCACTGCCTTCCTTTGAAAACAACCTTCAGCTCGGTGGGGAGAGAAAAACACCTCTGGGCAGTGAAATTGCCTTGTCACACAAAAAGGAGTCATTATTGAGATAAATCACCTCATTCTATTCCATAACTAAACTCTGCCTTCCCGTGGCACCTGCCATCCGGGCTGAGCTATCACATGTGCACTGCAGACTGAGACTCTGCCACTTCCTCTGAACACTGCCTCTGGTTGCCTTGGGAATGTGATATACACGGAAACTTCCAGTGAACAGGAGGGGCAAAAAGCTAAAACACAGACAGAATAAAACAGACAGTAACATATGCTTCCAGTGGGTGTCAGCCAGTTTACCTTCACTGCTCTTCAACACTGAAAAACTGAAACATTGACTTTAATTAAATGTATTATGTAAACAGATTTCACATAACTGTATTAGGTTAGTTGAAAGCAATAATATTCATTTATATTAAGAAATATAATGTTTGACTTATTATACAGTTAGTCAACGTTTCAATTTTATCAGTGCATTTACTACTTGTACTGTCATTTCACAGCTCACACTCTGACTCAAGTACTAATGTCGCTTGCATTTTAATTTAATTAAACATTAACTATGATATTAACCTGTTTGTGTGTGATTTGTAAACATGGGTTCAAGCCATTTTCTGAGCATTAGGGTTAAGGTCTTCCCAGCTAGTGCACTGTTCCAGCGTTAAATTACAACAGATGTCAACAGATTGTCCCAAAGACAGGTCTTTGGGACTAATCTCAATTGCATCAATGTAATTTGGCTATATTTTGAAATGGCCAAATGTTCGGCCTGGTGGCCTTCATCAGACCATTGCGATAGGAATCAGAGTCCAAATGTTGTGTTGAATGCTGATTATTGTTAAGGAAGACATATCATGCTAATTTTCTGTTTCATGTTTCCATTTTGGGTTTCCACTGTGACATGTCTCCATGCTTTAATGTTAAAAAAGCTCTTTATTTTTCTCATACTGCCTGTGCTGCAGCACCTCTTTTCACCCTCTGTCTGAAACCAGAGCCGAGTCTGCTCTGATTGGTTAGCTGGCCGGCTCTGTTGTGATTGATCAACTGCTTAGAGATGTGTCGGAAATGTCCCATCCGTTAGCATATCACGTGCAATGTGTTTGAGCGATAGCCAATAGAAATGGGAGTGTAACAAAGTGATGTCACTATGTTACGTAAGTAAACAAAGGAATAAACAGAGGCGTTTCAGGCAGGGGGGGGGGGAGGGGTATGTGCAATAAAAAAAATGCAGTTCTACCACCTGTTAGGCACTAATATATTACCTCCTGGCTTCAAAGAGGTTACTGCAGCACATTTATAGATGATATTTACAACTTAAAGTCAGCCTGTATGCATTAGTACAGAGCTACTTTGGAGATGGGACAGCAGGGCGTGATTTTTCTTTATGTATGCCGTCACCTAGGGCTGCACCAGATGGAAGGACACCAAAGACAAGCAATAACTTTGTTAAAAGTCAATGACATCCAATGCAAACATTGCAGAGGAATGGGTAATGTACAGCAAGATGATGCTACATTGTCCCATCTCTCCCTTGTGAAAGCTCAGTCATATTCTGACATCACATCAATGCTTTCATTGGATGCTGCTTCGAACAAATGTCTAGCTAATGTTGTGTTGTGCTGAATGTCTCTGAGATGCCAGAGCTCCTCAATATGTTTCCTAGTGATTACAAATAATGACACCACTGCGGCTCCAAAGTAAACTAGCTAATGGTAAAACGCAGTAATAATGTGGAGCAGTTAGCAGTCTGACACTGCCTTTATCTTCCTCACCCTGCAGAACACTTCATGTCATCACACAAACAGGATCTTGTGATCTATGACAGCCTTTTTCTTCCTCAATAGCCTGTGTGGATTGGCAGGGATAAAGTAAACTGTTGGAGGAGAGGTTTTGATGGAACACAATGGATGTGTTATCTGTGTTTGTTCTCTGTCAGAGCTTTGGCCTTAGGAAGGCAAACACTAGCAGCAGTGTGGCTCAGTGCTCAGTGCTGTGTGAGGAGGGGGAACACTGCTCTGCTTTTATTAGCTCACACATGTTCTCTGAGGATTTGTTACTGATGTTATATTGATTGCACATGGATGTAAGCCTGGGCGTTAGTAAATGAATCAATGTACATTAGCTTGTTATCACCAACACAATGCAACATCTATAAGCAAGGACAACAAAATGTCACATATTCTGACTGTCTGTGTTATGCCAATTTGGCACTGATACCAATATGTGGGCAAAATTAAACATATTTAGCTCATGTAGCAGCCTCTTCTGTTTGAAGGAATGTCCAGTGCAGGCGTGTCAAACTCATTTTTGTTCAGGGGCCACATACAGCCAAATTTGATCTCACATGTGTCGCACCAGTCAAATCTTACCATAATGACCCTTTAAATAACGACAACTCCAAATTGTTCCCAAAGTACATTCTGAGAATGTTCACATAATGAACTATCTTTTTACAGATTTAATTATTTTACATTCCTATCCACATCCGTGAAATAATCCTGACCACATGAACTGACACATCACCATAAAAACTAAAGTGGGAACTATTAAGTCAAATCTATACATACAAAATACATAAAGTTGTGAAAATTGCAGTTCAATGTCTGTCTTTGCAAAGTCCTCCCATATGTTTGACGACCCTGTTCTAGACTGTGATGAATTAAGAGACAAAAGAACAGCACTGTGACAGTTTAGAGACAGGGAGGGTTTCTATCCTACAGACTGAGGTCAAGGTCTTCATGCTCTTACCTATCACACCTGAGCTCTCTTCAATCTCTAATTGGAACAACCTCTTTAATTGGGTTTGGTAACTATGGAGACGGTAGCCCCGTCTGGGAGCTGATAAGCTGGAGGAGACACCTTCAGCAGAGGAGATAACGCTGAGGCGGCCTTGGCTTTGCAGCGAGGGAACTGAAGCAGATGTGTGTGAGGAAGTGTTGCATCCACGTCCCACACACTCCTGAGCTACAGCTGCTCAATAACACGCGTCTGGAAAAGTGACGGTAAGTAAGATGCATACATGTCTAGATCTGCCAATGATTGAGTAGAAGTTCTGCTTTACTAAAACGTTTTTTTAGACAACTTGTACTGAGAAGGATTATATTATTCAGGGTGACAGTAGCCAATCAATTCAGGGCAGATTTATGTTGGTCAAGTAAAATATTTTTTCTATGGCATCGACTCACCATGAATTGCAACCTTCAAGTTTAAAAGACTAAACTAAACCTCAGTTAAAATATATCCATTCAAATGCTAAATATTCATAAAGAAAATGCTTTATATTTATATCCCACTCCACTACATTTATAAGACCGGTACAGTTACTGTTTAGATTCAAATTCTGGAATAAAACAAGAGCATAAAAAACAGCACCATATTCAAAATGTAAGCATTGGGTTTGTAAACATTACATTTGTTTTATTATAATCTTTTTTCTTCTAATGTAACATATGTCTGTGCATGATGGGCAAACATTTCCGTTTGAATTGAAATAAAGCTCCTGGGTAATTGTCCCTCCACTGAATATCAAACCTGAGATACAGTGTGTTAGTATCATGAGGTCTGATGAAAGTGCAATGTTATCAAAACTTTCGAAAAAACTGTAAAACAAATGAAAGAAAAAAAAAAATGAAAGAATAAATATGTTATCTGGATAATATTGTGTCCCTACCTCTATACCATATACAGTATATATGAGTTTACTTTGATCCTACGTAAAAAACTATTTTACACGGCTTAGTGGAATATTTGGACATCTTTGGTATTTTTCGCTAGCAGACCAATGCTCTCATGAGGTAGTACTGTATTATATCAATTTGATGTCAGCTGTGGATAACAAACATTTGTTTTCTCTATCAAAACACTGTGGAATACTTTTTGATTACTTATTTTTTACATTTGTGTAAAGCACTACATTTTGAATTCATGATTGCTAAACTGTCCCCAGTAAAGAGAAGAAAAAGAGAAGGAAAGAGTTTAAAAGAACACAGACAGGAAGTAAACACTAAAGGGAACAGCAGAAGAAGACAGACAGGAAGTAAACAATAAAGGGAACAGCAGAAGAAGACAGACAGGAAGTAAACACTAAAGGGAACAGCAGAAGAAGAAAGACAGGAAGTAAACACGGTATGGGCTCTGGCAGTGTTTAGAGACGTTAATGACCCTCAAGTCCCAAATCATGGGTTCTGCTACTGCCATATTGCCCTTTTTTTTTTAAGTGTTATTTTGCAAGTTCCCCTCCAAAACATCACTGGAGTGCCCATTTTCTCCAAAATATATAATGTATGTAGATTGTTAACCTGTTAAACCCTGAGCCTGTTTTCAGGTTTCAGGCTCGAAAATGCCACTAACACAACAAATGACTATATCTTCACTTCTAAAAGGGGTAAATTAATAATCTTTTTTCTCAAAGCAAGGTTACATCTGTGAGTTGGATGTAGAAGTGTCAGAATCAATATAGATGTTTTTATTTTAAGGTAAATGCAGATGGAACATAGTAAAAACATGTAAATTCTAATCTCCGCCTAAAAAACCCCCATTACTTATAGATATATATAACATATAATAAGTACCCTGTATCAAGATTGATGCAAAACAAGTGAAATTTGACCTTGTTAGAGAGGTTTAGAAAAATAAAGTCCAGGCGGACTCACCTCTGGGTAATTTGGGAACCATCAGTTCCATTTGACCTTTTTCACTATAAAAATCATTGTATTACTTTGAATTATCACTATAGGTATTCATTCCATCCAAATACAACTGTTGTAAAAAAAAAAAGAAATTAAAAAAAAAACATACAAAATGAAGTTTGACTCCAACTGGAGCAGATTTATTTCAAACATTTTACAGATTTATTTCAAACATTTTACAGATTTATTTCAAACATTTTACAGATTTATTTCAAACATTTTACAAACACACTATACAATAAAACCACACTCACGCCATTATTTGACAAAAGTCAAAGTATAGAAAAAGTCCTAAACGCAAATCTTGTAATCTGCTCTGTTATCTGCTGTCCGCTCTGTGCTCCGTGCGCTGTCCTGCAATTCCGGCTTCCTTACGTAGTAAACAATGCGTAGAGTCTGCTGCGTAAATATGCTGACGCTGGCTGTCATACTTTATACTTTACGCAGGACAATATCTCTGGAACCCATTGGTCGATTTGGGTGATTGACACCTTTTTTTAACCATTCGATCCAATAGAATCGATGGGCAGTTGCCAAATCCACGTAAACATTACCATTGCGGAGTGATAGTGATGCAAACAAAGTATATCTGAAAGTTGAAGCCCTGGACTGCTAAACTTTATACCCAGTATATTACCATAAATATGATGATGGATTATCAGTAAAAATGTCTACGTGACACAGAGACATTGGATTAATCTTGAGCAGCGTTTTTATTCCGTTGAACACGACTTTTGATCACAAATCAAAAAAGGTAAGACGTAATTATTGTTATGGTTTTGAAACCGGATTTTGTTTTCTTTCTCTTTTCTGGCTGATAGCTCCGCGAATTTCGGGTCGTACAGTGATGACATTACATGTATGGAATCTGTGGAATCTCAGCTTGCGAGTCGATATCTTGTTTGTGCAGTTACGATAAGTAATAAGGGCATTTCTACCGTGAGTTCTGTGCAAACTCTGTTAGCATTAGTTAGCATTTTTTCGCTCAAGGCTAATTCAGAGGCTTGGTATTACTCTTGTGTTACTTTACTTTTAGCTAAAAATGGTTCATATTGTCAGTTAGCGGAGTTTCTTCCCGTTAAAAGGGTATGGAACATTAATAGTTTCATAAATGTTAAGAAGCCCTGAGATACAGTCTCGAAAAAAAACTTTCACGAGCGCCGATTGAGGGGGACCTCGTGCTTAAGAGGTTAATCAAAAAGTCTTGGGATCTAATTTGAACCATAACCATTTTCTGTCTTATAGATTTGTTTATCACTTGTTATTGCTGGTATCCAAAAAACATATGATAAAAATCAACTTTAGGTCCATAATGTATTTTATTAGGTAGTTGTTTCACTCAAACTATGTCTGGCATAGTGGACTTTTTTTGATAAGACTATCTCATGCTTGCAGTACTAATAAGTATTTTTTTCTTCCTGTCAGGAGATATGTCTGTTTGATTGACAGATGATTGACATAACCAGCCTGGTGCTTATCACAACCTCTGGCTTCATCCTATCTGACCAAATTGGTCTGTGTGGCTACAGTAACGGCCAATGACTCTGCTGAGTGTAAGCTCTAGGCTTCAAACATCCTCCTTTCACACTGTTTTTACACTCTTTGTTTATAGTGCTGAATATAGCAAGACTGCTCTTTGGCATTACCCACTAAGATTCAACTCAACAATCTAAATAATTACTGTTTCCACAGCATTTCATTTTTGGAAAACTGAAACTCCACAGGCAAAGACTCTTAAAATATTGATTGAAGTTTCCATTAAATAAAAAAATCAACACCCTTTTACTACTAAGCTCAGACTTTGTGTAGAAATGCATCAGCCGTCTCTCAGCCTGCTGTTTGCCATGTGACTGAGCCCAGCAGCAGATAGAATTCAAGCAACATGCATTTCCTGGGAGACAATTACAAAATAAATAATCTCCAAGAATTGCCTTTTCTCTGGCTTTCAAACAACCAAAACTGTTGTTTTAAATCTTTGCTTGTTCAAAAAGAGAAAGGTGATAAAATAAAATAGATTATTCCATTTGTCTGACAGTTCTATGATTGCTGTCGGCACTCGAAGCACAGAGTTCCCCGGAACAGTCAGAGATTAAGGAAATATCTATCAGAAACATTCAGAAAGTAAAAATGTATCAACTTTTAAAAGAAAAACTGTTTCTTTTCTTGTGGAGAGGTAATGAAACACACCGGAAATCATGCAAAATGAGTGCAAAGATCAAATCCATCTGCATAGCATGATTGGGGCAGGGAGGGGAAATGATGTCAGAGACTGATATCGCATGGAATTACTATCATCATATCATCTCTAGGATTTATTGAAAAAAAGATTGGAAGAAGTTGTAAAGAAGTGAGTTTACAAGAGTTGTGTAGCTCGAGGCTACATCTGCTGATAGCACAATATCTGACCACATTGTAGGCGGTTAAGATGCATAAGATCTTATGTAGGCATGGAATATCTACTCAGATAACCTTTATACTTAAATAAAGAGTTTAACTTCAGAGTAAAAATAGACGTCTTAACCTGTAGCGGTTCGACTATAGTTGCTGGGGTGCCAGTCAGGTCAGGCCTGACAATTTATAGTTAAGATCAAGTCAAACCCTACAATGGGTACATGTTACCGACGGGAAAAACATACAGCACATGCCCCTCTTAACCAGTACAATATTTCTGTATTTTCAATAGTAAATTAATACCTTTGAACAAAAACACACAACACATCTCTTTAAATGCAAACAAATACTATATTCAATAGTTCAAGAACAGTGAGTCCCATGTGAATGAAAAAGTATAATCCATATAGTTCATGAAAAATAGTCCAACAAAAACAATAATCCACATAGCGTATTAGGTTCAGTTCAGTTCATCGACCACAGAAAACACATCTTCGTTTAACTTCCCCCCATCCTCCTACACGACACTTTCAGATTACCCTGCTTCGTGTAGTCCGGTCTGAGTAGAAAGTCCAGGCCGGGTTTTACGCCTTTTTCCCTGACTATACTCCCAACCCGGAAGTGTCGGCGCCTGCCGGCGTTCTATTTATATTTCCGAAGCGATGCTCTCAGCAGAAGAGAAACAGCGATCCAACGGGGCCGAGCACCAGCTTCCGTGTAGCCAATAGAGGGGTTTTTACCCCCGTGACGATCGCGCCGTCTGTCAGCTTCTCCGCTTCCTCAAACCATCTCCTCCATTTTGGTTTGCTCGCCTCTTTTATAGACCCGCCTTGTCACAGCTGACGAGACATTTTTAATGGCTGGTGGAGGAGTGGGTGGGTAGGTTTTGTATCACAGGAGGGATTGTGTGTGTTGGTATGACAGGCAGAATCGCTACAAACCATAAGGGCAGTGAACTTGGATGTTGACTAAGGAGAGTTTGAGTCATCGTTTTATTGATCGCTTTGTTTTTTCTTCCAACTAAGTTTGGATAAAGTTGGGATTTGTTAACAACATCTCAGACTGTTTGTCTTTCTTGAACTTTCGTTCTTCTTTTTATCAATGTTGTCCTACTCCCAGATTGCAGCGATTAACTTGAAGCTTAAATGATCATTATTAGTGGTAAGATTATTCTTGCAGCTTTTGGTCAGATTGTTGGGAGGCTGTTGTTGTGACACTAACGGCCCGTCCACACGGCGGCATGCGTTGAAGCTTCAACGCTTCTTCCCATTCACTTTGAATGGGGTGACGTCACGCTGAACTGCATTGTGGTTCCGTCGCTTCGCTTTGCTCGTGTTACTCAGTTCAAAAGTTGAGAAAAGTTCAACTTTTCAATCTTCGACGGAAGCGTCAGCCAATCAAATCATATGCCAGTACAAGCTCTAGCCAATCAAACCGCGTGCTTGTGTGTCCGGGGCGGGAGATTCATGTGATTGGTTGTTGGTCGAGTTTCAGACACGTCCGCCGGAAGGCTTCAACGCACGCTGCCGTGTGGACGCTGCGTAAGGAATCAGCTATGGAAAGCAAACAGTGACACAATACGCCACTATGTCAAAGTGTTCTTAAGTCCAAAACTGCTTTTTTCGTGCACATTACACACATTGTATGCACATTTAGTTTAAAACACAGCTTTTTACATGTTCTTTAGTGTTTTATTAAGTTATTATTACATTCTAAGCAACTGATGCTCGGCTAGAGGTCTAAACATTGGTTTAGAAATGCAAGAGCCTAGGGTTTGAGACCCATTTGTAAGATCTTTTTTCTTCATCTTTCTTTTACACGATATCTATATTAAATCACATATAATATGCTTCATACTTGCAATGCTGTTGTACATTAATGCTCATGTGACTTTAGTTTTCCCACCAGTAAAACAATCAACATGCCATTCTGCGGTAGCGGTTCGGCTTACTGCTATGGCTTCCATAATAAGCTCAATCTTTACAAATTTTGCAGATGTCTGGGCCCAACACCTAAGACGATTATCAATACCACAGTACAGATGGGTGGCATACATTTCCCACGGTGAGACAGGGCTGCGTTAGTTGAAGGTGACCTTGAGTCACGGGGCTAGTCACTGCTTTCATTTGTGTGAAAGGAACAAAAAGGTTATCCTCTGCACTTATTTGATTGAATTGTCAACGGCAGGATGAGAGTTTTTCTGTTGCTCGCTTGCATGCATACGAATGTGGCGTGGAGCAGGTGATGGTCCTGAGGGGGGACCATTAATTATTCCACAAACTCACTAATCTGTGCATAAGAACTGTTCCGCGCCCTATTTCTTCAGCCTCTCTCCCTTTCATCTCGATCTGGTTTGTGCCCTTTCTCTAAAGGACAGTGGACTGGAGCGTGCAGCAGGCTGTATGTGGCCTTTTTTTATCTGACCTTTGAAAAAAGTAGCTATTATGGTACCTCAGGGTTGTGTAACAAGCACCCACATAACTACAATAATATATCTCAAATCACGGTATACAGCTGCTATCTCTATTTTATTTTTAGAATAGCGGCACTTGAAAGAAAGACAGAGAGAAAAAAAAGTAAATGAGAAAAATATCCAGAGGGCACATTAAAGTTAAGGCTAAAGCTTAATAACACAACTCATATGTCAGAAGGACATATTTTTTGGTTCAACAAAAGCAGAAAGACTCGGATGTTTTAACTGCTGCTGCTGGACAAGTTTGCTCTTCCTTTAAGGGCATATCTTTAAAGATGTGCCATTACCACCAGAAGTAAAGTGTATGAAGTGAAAATTAATCATCCTGAATAAAGGAAAGTTAATTCGTATAGATTTGGTAAGTTTTATTTTTTTCAGTTTGAAATGTTTACACTTTTATGATGTCATAAGAAAAGCCGCGCCCGCCTGCTACGTATACAGTCAATACAAAGTGTATACAAAGGTGCACAATTGTATACATTATATGCATCTATATAAAACAATTTTTCTTTTATTTCGCGCTCAAAGTTCAAATTATTTTAACTTTGACGCGGCGCGAATCCAATCAGATGACAACTAGCAGGGGGGGGGGTTAAACATAGAAACTAAATTAACTAGCAGTTTTAATAGCACAAGGCTCTCAACTCAACCTCGCGTGATCAAAGAACAAATCTTGTATCATGTGAAGGCAGCTTGAGTCCACGATACTAAAGTACAGTGAAGTGATGCTACTGTGAAAGTGATGTTTTTACATTTTGTCCTGATGACAGAAGAAGAGGGAATGTATTACCAAAGTTATTACTATTCATCATGTGTATGACCTAAATGAATGAAAAATTGACAGTTTGAGTCTGTAACTCAAACTGAAATGTGAGATAGGGGTTATTATCATCCTGACTAACGTAGTGAGCCAGCGATGTTTCTAGAACCATTTCGCTTGTGAGACTACATCTACATACAAACAACGTTGAATACTACTACTACATCAAAAATAAAACTGATATGGATACATTTTGGTGATTTTATTTCATATAACTTCTCCTTGGTTTGTAAATGTATAAAGAGATGAGAGAAACTACAAAGAGCAATGTTCCCATTCAGTCAGGCACAACCACAGGATCTTGTACCATCAGAGGCTGTGCTGTAATGTCAAACCATGTGAAACAGCCATTAACAAGAAAAACTCAAATAACCTCCCAAATGATTGTCCCAAAGGTGAACTGAAATAGAGTTGTATTCATCCTGCAGATTACAAATCCATTGCATCATTGGAAGTTGTGAGCCTGGTATTCTGTTGTATGATTTACTGGTTGATCCATTCAAACTCTGTCACATGTCACCATAAATATGCAACACATACTCAGAATTTATTTCATATTTACAGTATAGTAAGGCCAGAGGTGGGAGAAGTACTCAGATCTTGTACTTCAGTAAAAGTAGAAATACCAGAGTGTAGGAATACTCTGTTTCAAGTAAAAGTCCTGCATTCAAAATGTTACTCAAGTAAAAGTAGAAAAGTCATCTAAATATTTTAAAAGTAGTTAAAAGTATTAAAGTAAAAGTACTTGCTATGCAGATTGGCCTATTTCAGAAGAATTATATAAAGAATCATATTTATTATGTGTTGTCATTATAATCATTAATGTATTAATGTGTTCATCAAGCTTGTAAAGGTGGAATAAATTGCTATTCTTTTATTTACTGCTGGGTAGCATGTGAATTGAAACCAGGTGTAAATAAAGTCTTATTTTAGTAGTTACTAGTGGAGTAAAAGTGACATATTTAACTCTGAATTGTGGTCGGGTAGAATTACAAAGTTACCTAAATGGAAATACTCAAGTAAAGTACAAGAATCTGAGAATTTTACTTAACCCTTGTGCTGTCTTTCGATCAACTTTGCAGCTTTTCTCCTACATTTTATATAATAGTATAACAAATCAACCCAAATCTGCTTTTTACCTTTTCATCTTCTTTTTGGAAATGTATGGTCAAAAGACCCAGTTTAAACAAAATTAAACCTAATTTACAAGTGAAAAAATACAAATATGTTGAATGATTTTACAAAATTCACCCAACATTTCAACAGAACAGAACCCCAACCCTAATGAAAGTGGTCATAATTTATTTTTCACCAAAAACTTAATATAAAAGCACAAATGTTATTTTTCTGGCACTAAGATAGAAAAAACCTATATCCCAGCATTTGGAAACGGGTCTAATTTGACAAGAGGAAGGTTAAGTAGTGCTTGAGTAAATGTACTTGGTTACTTTACACCACTGAGTAAGGCCAACCACAGTACAGAGATTGTCCCTGAGCAGCAGTGGAATGCCAGTAGTTCTGGTCAGGCTGCAGACAGGCTCCACTGAGCAGTCTGGTAATGGCTCCCTGTTTGGACCAGAGAGGAGCAGCCCGAGGACTTGGCCCCAGATAAGGAAGAGTAATGATCTTTGGCCGATGAGTGAGCCGTGCTGAGGCTGCTTCCACTCGAGCCGTCTCACCAACAAATGCTCCGCACGGAGTCATCACTCCAGTGGAGGATGTTTTCTGGAAGCCCCACTGAGAGCACAGTCTCTGGGACGTGCCCAGGATGTCCCGGGGGGGGGGGGAGCGCTGTCCCGGGCCCTGGCATTTGAAAATGCCATTCTTCCTGTGTGGTTTCTGGGGGGCTTCCTGGCTGCAGGAGCACAACAGATGGCCAAATGGACATTCACAATGCGGCCTTCTGGTGCCATCCTCATGCCACATATGCTTCATCCCGCGGCTATGACTTCCTGGAGATTGCTTTCTCACAGTCCCTAACAGCCGTCACCATGGATACACAATCCCAGTTGTGGCGAACAGATCTCAGCACACAAACACAAAAACAGACGCATATACACAAACAAACACAACCCAGTATTGAAAGCGTCTTGAATTCCTGAAACCCCACATGTGAAGCATTACAAAGTCGCTGTTGGATATTATTTTATCAGCATAACTCATACTGGTAACGCTGGTCCGTAGCTTTCCCTTATATTCCTTATTATTCAGATTTCACATGACATGGAGCTGAATTGTTGGTACTTGTTGATGCGATGCTTCTCAGTGAAGCCTCAACAAAGGCTGACTCTTCAGAGAATGGATTTCACTCTGAGGTTATGAGAAGACAGTGGCGAACCATGTCTATCACAACTGGACCTTCTGTAGACACACAGACCCCCCGCCGCCGCCCCCCCCCCCCCGGCGTTATAATGTCCGTCTTTTCACTGAATTGTCGTCTTGAAAAGGGTACTCACAACAATTCCGCAACAACTTCATCTTCACCTGTTGCACTTGTCATTTCAACGTTAAAAACAATAAAACGCCATGAAATGCTTCGTCGCATTTATCTAGATCCTCTGTCTCGAGCCAGTTAACTACCGGGCCTTCGAGAGTACCCTGGAACCGAGGGAAACTCTGAAAGAACACGCCCATTGGCTACAAATCAATATATGATTGGTTGATCAAACTGTCAGTCCAAACGTACGCTCTCATTCAGTGCAACGGCCAGGGCATTCTATCAAGGATATAGAATACCTTGGTTGAAGGATATTCTACCCAGAGACCCAGAACAAGATCTGATTGGTTGCTTTCTTTTCTAACACAAAACCACTGAAATGCGTAGTGCATGGTCCGAGAAGGACAAACAAATCAACGTAACACTGTAATATTACAGATCAGCAACACAGATACGATTCTCATTTATTCATTTTATATACATTTTATTACATTTTATTTATATAATTAAATCGATTTTTTGTTTGTTTTATCTGAGTGTTCCAGGGTAATCTCTGAATACCTTGAAGGCCCTGACGGTTCGCCACTGTGAGAAGATAATCAGAGGCATTTCAAAACACATCCCGAGCAGTCATGTGGTCATGCTTTAGGAAACAATCGGCCTGCTTTGGCTGACTGATAACTCAGGCCAATGGGAGAAGACTTTGAAAGCAAAGACGATTGATTACTTCGCTTTTAATTGGCTCGGCTTGGTATGAGGTACACAGGCAGGTGGAGAAATGGTGTAAAGTACACATGAAAGACAACTTTGAAGAAATTAAATCGCAAAAAAAAGGCACTGTCTTATTAGCAGAATTTGAAAGCTTTAAAGGAACAGTCCAGCATTTTGGCAAACATACCGATCCACCGCCAGGACACATAACTGTCTGTGCCTTTTTAACAAATGTTGACAAATAAATCAGTTTTTTTATGTGAAAGATCATGGTTAGGGTTTTAATTAGTACTTAGGGTAATGTAAGTAAACCTTCCTCATCGAGGTGACAATAATTACAATGTAATTAATGTTATTCTTGGAGGAAAATAGGAAAATAATTACTAGTTTGATGTTTTTTGTTCAATCCACTCACCCCAAACTCAGTCAGCACTCTCTCATTTCTGTGTGAATAATAATTACTAGTATAAAATGTTGGTATTATATTTTTCTGTAAACAACGGATACATTGAATGTCAATGTGATCAGAGTGAGTATAAGCCAGAGAAGCAACCATTATTATCAGTTATGTAATATATTAACAAATATAATATGGACTTAAGTCACTTTTTGGAGACGTGTTGAATAGGTAAAACAAGCACAGGACTTACATACTGCTGTTGTTGCTTGTAAAACCAAAAACTACATTTTGTTTAAGGTAAAACGTTTGTCCTTTGGCTTTGTCATCTGAATATGTCATTGAGTATCATGAAGTTACATATTATGTAACCGTTTTTTAATGAACATAACCAATAATGTCGTTACCTAAAGCTAACTAATCTTTTCAAAATGTTAAGCATATGGCATATGTTTCTGCATGTGTAATTAAAGGCTGATATGAAACATATTTTTTTGTCAGAAACGTTAACAACATGTCTGTTGTATTGCAGAAAGTGTACAATGCTCACAGTCTTTCTAGGGAGTTTTTGGCACACAATGCTGATTTAATTTTATCAGCCTTTGCTCCATCTTTAATCACAGCACAGGCAGAAGCTTGAGGCAATTAGCTGCACTAACAAAGGTCAGCTCTTCTCTCAGGTTTAAAGTTAACCACACTGCACATTTCCATCACAAATGTGTAAATCGTACATTATAGGGATACTTTATTGTATTAATCTTATCTGGCTAACTATAGGAAACAATTCCTCCTGCTTCCAGTGTGTGTGCTATAAGCTAGGCTAATTAGCACCTGTCACTCTTAACTCTGCACTGGACATATTGAAATGTAAATAATATTCATCATATTACCTGGTTCAGTGATGGACCAAGTCTCTTGCTATGGATTATTTTATGATGAACACAGTCTCAAAATCTAACTTTTAGCATGACTAAATGTGTGTGACTGGTGTCACCCCCTCAGGCTTCATTTGTCTTTGGACAGCATACACATTGCATGAAGAATTAAGACACAAAGATGTATCTGCCAACTTTTGAAATATGTGTGACAAATAACTAGTACAGAAGATATTTTTGCATTAAAGCACACATTTCCAAATAGTTCCAACACTGTCCAGGCCTCCTGCAGTGACACTGGGCGTTAGACAAACAGTGGCAAAAAGTTTCCATGTCCTCATCTTTATATATTTCGGTCAGACAGATGAGTAATTACAAAGAGACAACACAGACACAGCAGCTCATTATCTGCATTCTGTTGTTCTATCACTTCATTCTCAGGGGATGGCAAACCATGGCATCTCTATGCCCTTGCCAATACTTTGTGGAACAAACAAAGTTGTGAGGCAGAACCAGGAACTAATTTCATTAGCGGCTGCCATTTGTGACTGATTACAGGCTGTTCTCAGTGGCTGGCAAGCAGGTCCAGAGTTCTGGGAGGTTAATAACCAGTAACAATCAATTACTTAACCAATCTGATATGATCAATGGGGTTCCCAATCCGGCAGACAGCAAGAGGAGAAGCGGAATATGATAAAACCACAAGCTCTCCAGAAGCAATGAGCTGCAGCTAAACTGTTCCCCAAAGCTCAACCGCTTTGCATCAGATAAATAAAGAAACCAAAACTAGAAAAACATTTCGTTTTTTTTGTATTGAAGTTGCCCAAGCAAGTCAGAGCCGTACAGGAAACATGCAAGTCGAATTAACACAGATCTAAATATGAATGAAATATAATCTAGATTAGAAGGACTCAATTAGCATATCATTTATGAACAAAACTCCCAGGCAGAGGTGGGATCACGTCAGACGGTCAAAGAGAAAAGAGCGCAGCAGCCCCCCCGCTGTGTCGCCCTGCATCTCAGACCACATCAGGACTGATTATTCTAATGATGTCTAAACCTCTGTCCGGCCATTATTCACACATCACAGAGACTGTCCTTGTTATCCCTGACAGCAAGGTCTCTTGTCTCCCTGAATCCACAAATTAAATGCAGAAAAATGTCCTTTCTAAAGCGTCTCTGTTGTCAATTCTTTTTATTATATAAATGCATTCCCTTAGCACATTTGGTGTCATTACAAGAGTGAAGGTGTTAAGTCCTGCTAGAGGCTACAATGTTTATTAAACTAGACAATATTACTGTTGTGCATAACAAACAACAGGCTGGTGCTACAGGACAGGCCATGGGAGACAGGTTTATTACATAAAAGTAAAATATAAATTTGCAGAAGAACTTTTTTGGCAATCTGTCTCTGAGATATTGTACGTGCATTTTGATGAGTTGTCTTATATGTCTTAGAAGGAAGCTTTGTGTCCAACATAGGTCCACGTGCCAGGAGGCATGAATTTTACTGAGTATATTGTTCAATTCATAAATCAATGTAATTCATTAAATGTTATGTTCCTTGTGTGAATATAAAAACAACCTCCCACACACTAATAATGACTACTCCTCTTTTCCCATCTGTGCCCCATATTTGACTGTTATTTATTTTTTGGTTGTTTTGATACATTCCATGCTTATCAAATCATTGTGATATGCGTTTGTGTGGGAGAGAAACATACATTAAAACCTACAGTATATAACACATAAAATCTAAGGGCAAAATATAGCTTCTTTAAATACACAGACGCACACAGGCAATCAGCAGCAGGCAGATTTAGAATATCATATACAAGTTGTACAACATATAAAGTCATAGTATGATGGAAAACTCAACATATCTGCGGGACCGTCCTTCTGTGCATGCCTATGCGCAGCATCTTTCAGTCCTCAGACTTGAATTTGGTTTTTAGTGTACATCTGACAGCTTATTTTCCATGGACAGGCCAATCATAAGCAGTCTAGAAGAAAGAAAAACAATCAGAAAAACAAAGAGAAGTTTTTATTTTGTGTTATTACATGGCTTAGTTGAATACTCGATTCTGATTGGTCAATTCAGAACACGTGACACGTTGTTAATCCAGAACAGACAGACCGCTGTCAAGGATTTATCGACCGTTGTTAAGGATGCTCACATCTGCAGAAAGAAGTTCGGTCGATTTAACTGTTTTTCAAATGTAACAGTTTGAAAAGCAAAGCAAACTGTCTGCTTGTCTTTAGTTTCCCGCTGTCGTGTGATAGCAGCATGGAGGATTTTAACATTACTTTTAATATATTTGGAGAACACAGTAATTTGGAGGAATGGTTAGTGGCTGATGAGTCCCCAGTGAAGAAAAGAAAAAGACAAGCGGGACAAGAAAACAGCGGAGAAGTAAGAGAGGCGAAAAGACACAGAGATTTGAATGACAGAGAAATCGACCAAATTGAAGAGGACAGGCATGAATTGAATACAAAACGGAACACATTATGGGCTATGGAACTATTTAAAGAGTGGCTGATTGAACAAAACCAACCAACAGAGTTTGACAGCTACGGGGCAGAAACCCTCAACACGCAGCTGCGGCCCTTTTACGCAACGGTCCAGACCTCAAACGGCGAAACCTATTCAGTTGCCAGTTACTTTGGCATTAGGGCAGGGATATCAAGATAATTTCCAAGGTTTGACATAATGAACTGCGCTACTTTTAAAGCAAGCAACGATGTTTTCACATCTGTTGTAAAAAAGCTCCGCAAAAACGGGAAATACGTCAGCCAGCACCACCCGCCTATGTCAGCTGCGGATTTGCGGCTGCTCAGGGCTTCACAGGCGCTGTCTGTGGACACAGCCGGCGGACTGTTCCGGAAAGTGTGGATGGATGTCCAGCTGCAGAGAGGGAAATCGACATTTGATTCAAAGCTCTTTTATTTTGAAACATGATGATCAAGGATGCGAATACATATCTCTTGCCCACAACGCCGACTGCAAGAATCATAAAGATCCAAAAGATACGAATAAAGAGACAGACAGAGGTTTTATTTCCGCCGAGCCTGAAAACCAAAATTGCCCCGTTGCCAGCTTCAAAAAGTATGTTTCCCTGTGCCCATCTGACGCCAAAGCATTCTACCTTCACCCACTAAAAAACGACCAACAGCTTCTCAAAAGTGAATCAGCGTGGTATTCACGTGAGCCCATGGGACAAAATTTCCTTGGGCAAATGCTACCCAAAATAAGCCAGGCGGCCCAGATTTCAAAGCGCTAACCCCCCGCAAGGAGAGAGGACCGAGGACAGAAACGTCGATCTGAATATCCCTAAAGATTTCCCATTCACCATGTCACATTGCACTATTAATGGAAACGTTCAAGTAAATGTTAATTACAGCTAAGGCTCAAATGCTAACCTGCACATATTAGTTGCTATCGAAGCAGTTCCTGCCGTTGCAATGTAGCCTAGTTCAAATGGCAACAACGGACTATTTTTCGTAGCGGATGCATGTCATTGATTGTCAATCAATAAAAACATTTTCTAAATTAATAAAAGCATTTCAATTAATATTGAGAGTCATGTCATTACTTTGTTGAGAATGTGGCCTTGTAATAAGCGGGATAATTTGCAGCGTCATTATGGGGAAAAGAACACCCGACAGGCTGTTCAGGAGCCCGACGTGAAGCGGAGGGATCTTGAACATGAATAATGACCGCCTCGCTGCACATTATCCCTTATTTAAATTACTTTTTATGTTAGCATCCCAGTCGAATTGACCCGCCAACATCATATTTATTTACAGTAGTATACAAAAACCAAAAAGTATGCTTGCGTTGTCATGGAGATGCCTCTACTTAGACATGTTGATCATGTGATGACATTTGCTGAGGAAGAACATCAGATTCAGTAAAAGCTTGAGAAAAATCAACCCAGTATCGCGGCCAGACGTGTATATGTCACGTTGGTCCGCGCTGGGAGACATCAAGATGACACGGTTTCACCCCCTCAGAGCGTCACAGTGACACAGGATTGTTAACATTGCCCACCAGTGCAGAAATACCCGGATGTTGACAAGCAAGCCTCGATCACGACTTTTGGTTCACTATAACACACATTTTTGTGGAGAATACGAAGATTTTTTCAGTTCTTGTCAAGGAAATGTATATGTACTACGTATGTTACTAAAGAGGTTTTAGATTGGCCAGTGTCCATGTGAAGTTATCGTCATCTCTCGGTGTGAAAACAGTATTTCCCGTGTCTGCGTTTTCATAGTAACGTGGTTGCTAGGGACGCAGCTCTCGCTGCCGGAAATTAGTATTCTCGTCAATGTCCAACACATTCTCACTCCCAACTCGTCCTATATGTCAGGATGGCGTCACTATCAAACGCAGTGGGGGCCCTTTAGCGTCGATTTTCAACTACCAGGGAGTCCCATTGACTTGCATAGAGCTCCCTGAACGTTGCTAATAGACGAGTTGAGATCGCGGAGAAATGCTCTCTGCCGACCCTTTCTCACAGCGTTTATCAACCTTTTTCTTACTCAATATCAAGTCACACTTATTATTTTTACTTCTTTATTTTAATTGTATTATGTCGGACTTTTTTTGCCGTCAGTTAGGGGGAGTAGGGGCTCAGAATACTGAAATCTGTATTGTTTCATCGTTTTTTCCTTCTAATTTTGTATTCTCTTCTAAACCACAGACTGTTATTTACTCAACAATGAGACACAATTATCCTTGTGTTTATTTATTTGTTTGATTGTATAATGTCGGACTTTTGGAGTCTGTCAGGAACGAGAGTCGGAGAAGCTCATTCGAATACAGGAAGCTGTATTTTCAAAATAAGAGTTTATTTTAATATTATGTTTGATAATATTATTTTTTATTAACTAGAGCATTGGGTCATGTTATGAGCTCTCTTTTCTGTGTTGCTGTGGGGTTTCCCATCAGTTTGGTGTTACAAATATCAAAACAATCTAGTAATAAGCTTTATCAGCCGTAAGTATCATCCAGAAAGACATGGATTCCAGCCGAGCAGCTGACCGACGGCACGTAAAATGGAACGCAGCCCAGCCACGGCAGACAAGACAAAACAGGATTCGAACGAGTCCACCCCCACCCCGGAAGAACTACACATGCTGGCTATTGGTGTGTTTCGCAACATGTTCTACAGAGCGTCTCTACTGGGAATTGTAGTTTTAAAATACATGTGTATATTTCTAAGTTACATTACATTACATGTTACTTGTTAGACACTTTTATCCAAAGCGAATTACATACTCAATACTGTGGACAATCACCACAGGAGCAATTTGGGGTGAAGTGTCTTGCCCAGGGACACAACGACATGCTGACTGTAGTGGGGTTTAAACCTGTGACCCCCTGATCCCAACACCAAGGCTCTATCCACTGCGCCAGACGCCTCCCTAGTTGCCAGTATTAAACTGTGTACACGCCTGGAGGTTTAGGGGATGGGAAACACATTGGTGTTATCCCATTTAAAAAATATAATTGATAAATGGGTGAAAACTGCTTGTGTCAATGTCAATAATGGGCAGCATTAATATATACCCACATGACAGCTCAGGTCAGAAGAGCTTTATTTAAAAGCTGGTACTATGTTTGTGACCCCTCCTGTTGTTGATTGATAAGCCTTGAAACATGCACTTGTCAAGGTACAGAGGCAAATTTAGCAAATATGGCAGTAGCCATCCATCATCTTCAGATTAACATGATGTTAAGAAATTATTGATTTTGATAACTATTTAAGCTAAACCATAACGGTAAACCACAACCTTAAACACACAAGTTGATTTAAACGATAAACCTCTTGTAATAAACTCGCTTGATAAAAGTGTTTGTGCTGGGTAGTTTATTTAGTTAAAAAAAATGTATCATACACGACGTCTGATTTACAGACGTCTCTTTTCCAATGTTAGTCAATGGGAAAAAGTATTTCTGGGCCCAGTGACGTCACGGACTGATACGGAAATTGTGGTACCGCCGTTTGGCCACTACGAATATTTTCTTCAGAGTCCGGTGCACTTGCTGGGGGCTTGGTCCTGACGGACTCCAAAAGTCCGACATTATACAATCAAACAAATAAATAAACACAAGGATAATTGTGTCTTATTGTTGAGTAAATAACAGTGTGGTTTAGAAAATAATACAAAATTAGAAGACAAAAACGATGAAACAATACAGATTTCAGTATTCTGAGCCCCTACTCTCCCCCTAACTGACGGCAACAAAAGTCCGACATTATACAATTCAAATAAAGAAGTAAACACAATAAGTGTGGCTTGATATCGAGTAAGAAAAAGGTTGATAAACGCTGTGAGAATAGGTCGGCGGAGAGCATTTCTCCGTGATCTCAACTCGTCTAATACCAACGTTCAGGGAGCTCTATGCAAGTCAATGGGACTCCCTGGTAGTTGAAAATCGACGCTAAAGGGCCCCCCACTGCGTTTGATAGTGACGCCAAGGGATCCAATTCAAGTGGCCTTGAATGAAAAATTAATGTTTTAAAAAAGAGTTAGGACAAGGTTTGGCCTAACAAACCTAAGAACGAACTAAAATAAATAAAAACAACATACGAAAGAAGTCACATTTCTCCTGGTTACACTTCTCACAGATTGAATGACAGTTACTGGTCAGAGCAATGTGAAACAATAACTAGAGAATGCAATTCCTGAAGAAATTGCTAGTGGGAATGCTTTATGCTGAAAAGCTGATGCTAAACTGCTATGCTGAAATGTAATGTGTAAGAAGAAAGTGAAGAATTTAGATTGAAATGATACATGAACACTGGGGGCTTGAATGTGTGATGAGAGAAGAAAAGAAAGTAAAAAGGCTTGGAAAAGCAGCAGAATATTTGAACTGCAAACTTTTGAACTAACTTGATGGCGAATGATCTGTCGCCATGCCAACGACATTTGATGACATCCCATAATACGCTTAGATGCGTTGATGGCTGCATAGTTACCAAACCTGTGAAGTTTTGGGCCGTTTGGAGCATTTTCACTGAAGTTATGAGAAAACCGTGTTTCATGGTGAGCATTGTGTTGCCATGGCAACGGCATTTGAAGAAATCTCAAAATGTCCCGTAGATGTCTTCACGGCTGGACTGTTAGCACACATGTGAAGTTTGAGCACTTTTTGAACATTTTCATAGGAGTTATAGTGACATCGTCTTTTATGGCGAGGGATGCATTTCGATGGAAACGGCATATGATGACACCCCATAATTGACGTAGAGCTGTTGAGGGCAGGATTATTAACCATTATCTGAAATCTGCTGCTCTGAGCATGTCAGTTGGAGTTATGACATCATCGTGTTCCATGACACAGGTGTTTATATTTGAGCTAACGACGTGTCCAGAGATCAAAGGTTTCCATGGTGATGTGCAGTAATCAGTGAGAGGAGAGCATTTTCATTGTTCTGAATGAGAGATAAACCTCTTACATGTGAACGTTTTGTTGAAGAACCGTAACAGATATCGGTGAAATTTCAAAGCGTGAAGCATGTCAAGGAACTTGAGCATCTGAAGTGTACTTTTTGTGTACTTTCGGGTTAATAATGTGGCCTTTTTGGCAGATTAACTAAAGGTGTGCGGCTGCTGTGGTGGGGAAAGATGAGGCTGAACTTACAATGGGGTTTAATGGAGACATGTTGAAAGTTTTTGTCACTTCATGCCCTCAAGAGGCATTTTGTTTAATTATTTTGCTTAATTTTTTTATTTTTCAAGCTACGAGATGTTTTCCTACGTTTCTCATGAAAAACTATGTCTCAGGAATGTACGGTTTGGGAATTATGGCAGGTTTAAAAGAAAATATGAAGGCAAAATTAAATCTGTCCTCCACTCTAGCTGTGACATCACACACTCTAAAATCTGAAGAAGGCCTCTTTACCAAGGTCTGAACAATGTTTAATATCTTTAAAGTACGAATCAGATTTAAAAGTTGTGTTACACGAATAATGTCAGAAAGATGTGTAACATTTTAAAGTTGGAATGAGGTTTCTGAGTGAAAGTATGAAGGAACAGTTAGCAGTTGAAGTTGCATGAAGATTGTTCAAGTCTGAAGAGTTTCTCCATTGACTTCCATGTTAAAAATTTGATGAATTATGGGATATATCTCTGGAATTATGAAAGTTATGAATAAGAAAAGTAATAGCCATCGATTCCCGACCGAGCTGAACGTTTTGATGTTTGAACGGAGTTTCTGCGATGTGGAATGTGGGAGAAAAAGAGGTGCAAAATAACCCGGCGGAATAATAAAGAATTTTGTGCGTAGCATAACAAGTAGTTGGAATGCTGTATCAGCATTTCCACTAAATTAAATTAAATGAAGTCCTGGAGAAAAATAAATAAGTCTGGGAATATTGACTAGTTCACGGTTGCCTTTATGAAGGCAGGTAGTCAATGTTTTCATCATTACAGCTGCTAAAATATATAACACAATACCAAGCAAAGCAAATGATGGTCGCAGTGAAGACACCATGTGCCAAAGGATGATGGTGTGTACAAACACCGAAGCAGATGGCTCTTCTGAATGAGAGCCATACATAAACATTATCCAAACATGTGAGGGGGGCTGTGGGTCTCATGTCATGCTGACACAGCTGAGGGTCTCTGTGGAGAGTTCAATACTACACACTTGAAACCAGGCCTGTAGTAGCAGGCCTCAATGTTCTGCCCTCAAACTGATGTGACAACAAGACATGCTAATAATCGCTGTGGCTATGAGACTGTGTGGCCCCAAATAAAGACTAGAGGTCAGATGGTTGGCAGTGTACTGTCTGTGGTTAACGATTTGAGCAGAGCGATACAAGCCATACCATAATGCAAGGGCTATTTCCAATTTGTAGTTTAAATTGTCCTCCGGACAGTGGTCTACAGTAACTAAGTACATCTACTCAAATACTGTACTCAAGTAACATTTTGAGATACTTGTACTTAACTTAAGTATTTCCATGTTTTGCTACAGAGGTAAATGGTGTACTTTTACTCCACTACATTTATTTAATACCTTTAGTTACTTTACAGATTTGGATTAATTATGTGAAATATAATCAAGTGTTAAATCAGACTTTAGTTCCACCTGGAGTAAATTCACAAGCTACCCTGCAGTATACAAAGTCATTAAAACTAGCTGCACCTTTACCAGCTTTGATAACACTTTAATGATCAATAATTATAAAACATATCATACTGTATATATTATTCTGAAATGTTACTTTTGGTAATTTAACTATATTTTGATGCTATACCTTTTGCACTATTACTTCAGTAATATTTTTAATGCAGGACTTTGTACAATTGTAACAGAGTATTGCTTCACTTACACTCAGGTATTTCTACTTTTACATAAGTACAAGATCTGAGTACTTCTCCCACCTCTGCCTCAGGATCATGTATATGGTCCATTGGCACCAGCAGTGTGCACATGTCTGCATTTTTCACTTAGCAGGATCGCTAAGCTAAGAATCACAGGTTTTGCATTGTGTTACTTTGATTGGTGTGCATGGTTGAAAGTGTGCCGGTCCTACCCGGTCCTTAGTACCGGAAAGAGATTTCCAGGCGGTCCGGAGGACCGGGAAGAATTGACAGCTCCACCCGTGGAATTTGAGCGTCTGTCAAAAGCGCATCTAGTCGCAATCGCATTTCGCTTGTCCAACCGTCTCATGTTGGCTACAATACCGGTTTTGATGAGGGGCATATATACCAATATCTCTTGATGTCTGTTACACTTATGGTTGTGATATCGTCTATTTTTTTTATGTGTTATTATAATGTGTCCTTATTGAAATGTTCCAAAAAATGCATTTTTTATTTCTCTACATCTTTTTTACGCTGATTTCAGCCTGTTTGATTCTGTAAGGTTATATGAGCCCAATGCTTGCTGGGAAATTATGCAAATTCGTTTGTTGCCCAGACCCAATCAGAGCAATATTTGCTTTTTCCCACTTGATCAGAACAGCGGCAGGAGAAAAGAATGGAGTGACAGCTAGAAAATTAGGCTACGTGGTAATTAAAGCAAAAATGCAAACGACGATTCTTCAGATGTTTAAGAGAAAGGAGAGAGATGAAGTAACTCAGAATGTGCTTAAAATTAGAAAAACAACGCCCACAGATGACACAGGTGATGATGCTTATTTAGCGCAGAGAATGGACATGAACCTGGCCATGATGAATATAATAAGTTAGCTAACTAGCAAACTGTATATCTCTATAAGGGGTGCCCAACCAGTCGGGGAGATTCCCAGTCGATCGCGAGATGTCTAAAAATAGAATAACAATATTCTGTTTTATCGTTAATGTCCTACAACAGGGGTGGCCAAACTTTTTGGCTAAGCGGCCACAATGATGTATCAATGTGACAGCCGGGCCGGGGAACATTGTTTGGTTCCGTCTTGATTAATGTCGGGCTGAGGGTTGTTTTAATCTCATTCTCCCGCGCGCGGGGCGACGTCCACGCACAGCTGCGACGACCAGGGAGGGCGGGACTTTTCGCGGCGCGCGCGGCGTGTGGACAGTGGGGGATAACATAAATACCCCCCCCCCCCGTCAACGATCGCCAAAGACAACGTAACCCTACTACTGGTGCACCCCTCTAATCTCAGATGCACCCTGAGGAGTCTTACTCAGAACACAATATTTTAAGTAAGGGATAATGTGCAGCGACGCGGTCATTATGGGGAAAAGAACACCCGACAGGCTGATCAGGAGCCCGACGCGAAGCGGAGGGATCTAGATCTGTTGATCTAGATCTGGGTGTTGCAAGCAAACTGCATGCAGTTTGCTTTTCGGCCAAACTATACAGTTAAATCGACCGAACTTCTTTGTAAGCGTCCTTAACAACGGTCAATAAATCCTTGACAGCGGTCTGTCTGTTCTGGATTAACAACGTGTCACGTGTTCTGAATTGACCAATCAGAATAGAGTATTCAACTAAGCCATGTTATAACATTAAATATTTTGCTTTGATATCTTCTATTTTAATCTGCACATTGTGGCATACATTTTGAGACATTTTATTTTATTAGTATTTTAATTTATGTACCCACTATTCTGAAAATTCAAAGAAAGACAGAGACTTGTACATTTTTGACTGTCTGCTGAATTTAGTTATACATTTTTATTCTAATTTATAACAGTTGAGGCCCAGAGGGAGGAAGAGGAGACTCAGCCAGAAGAAGTGGCAGCAGGTCCCTCAGAAGCCACCACAGGTGATGCTAGCCCTACTGCATACCCTTCTATATGGAAAGAAGAACAATATGAACAGTTCAAACAGAAAAATGAATGGATGTATGCTCACAATGGAAGGCTAGGATGTACCCCATGCCATGATGTGAAGGATCTGGGTGTCATGGCATCCCGTGGTGTTAATATTGCTATTCAGTGGGCTGATGGAAAGATAATCCCAGCTGGTCAATCAAGGGATGTCCAGCTTTCATCACTGCGCAAAGAAATCCGTGAGCACAAGAACTCTGCAGCACATAATGAAGCAGTCAAGATTCTTCAGACAGCAAATAAAGATATTCTTCTGAACATGAACGCGAGTAGTCAGGAGTCTGTGTTTGAGTCTACTGCCAAGGTATTCATGACAGCCTATTATGTGGCCAAGAACAACAAGCCTTTCACAGACTTTGAGAGTCTGATTGACCTGCAGCATGCAAATTCTGCTGATTTAGGGCGTGTTTTGCATAGCAAAACTGTCTGTGTTGACATAATTGAGCATGTGTCATCACAGATGAAAAAGGAACTTCTAAAAAAGATAATAGAGACCAAGAGCAAAATCACAGTATTGGCTGATGAGTCAACCAGTGTTGGGCACAAATCAACACTAATTGTGTTCCTGAAGGCTAGTGTTGATGGAGACATGGAGCCCATTGCCTTTCCAGCATTCTGTAGCATTATAGTACCTGCAAGAAATTCAAACCACTTTCACCCCTGTTGGTGTGTGACTGTACCTTTATACCTTTATATGAATGGGTGTGTTTACGGTGGAATCTAGAAACTCGTTGTCATGATACAGGAGGAGGGCAGACTCCCAGAGGCTGGGATTTAGGATGCATTCAGCTGTCAGCTGGCTGGCCTCAGCATGGAGGGAGAACCCCCGTGGCTCCATCTTTACTTCAACAACAATAAGACTTTTCTAACTGTTGGTGTAAACACGTTGGGGTCAGACATATTTTCAATCGCATATAATATGTTCCAAACAATTGCTTATTGACATTCTATAGTTAAAGAGGATCATTTGCATTTATTTGAAATTGTGTATCTGGTTGCGCAACACAGATAAGTACAACATTGATTTTAACATTTCCAGAGAAGTATCCACCTCTTAAGCTAAATGCTCCATTTGTTCACAAGTTAGCTTCTTCTCTAAAAACAACTGCTGCTGGGATCAAGGTTGATGAGAGCCTTGAGGCGGAACCCAAATCAGTAAAGTCCCTGGTCATATATTGACTTTTTGCTACAAGCTTCCACAATACACGTTGTTGTTGTTTTATCCACATCTCTCAAATAAAATCAACAATACTTTTGTCGATTTTGAAAGAATGGGGAATTTAACCTTACATAGACATTGAACTTGCAAAACAACTGCAAAGAAACTTTTTTTTCATAAATACAATTAGTTCTATCAGGATGAACTTACATTTGTATTCTTTTAAATAATGACTTTAAGAATAAGTGCAAACAGAACTGGAGTAGCCCCTTTCTATCAAAAATGTCACTTTTCCTATTGAGAGAAACAGTCCAGCAGTTATTGGCTTGAAAGGACTTCCACTTGTAGGAGCTCACTGGTGACCCTGCTCCGGTACCTGGTTTTTAATTAAGTCCATAGCAGAAAAAAGTTCACACTGAGCCCTAAGGCGATCCGAACACGGCCAAGGTTTAAACAGTGTCAAAACAGTCTTTTTCAGAAAGAAGCAGGGGTCTTTCCAACATCTCCTATGCTGTTTTTCTCTCGAGCAAACTGCCCTGGTAAACAATGCTTTTTCCCCGACTCGGACTGCAATGAATCTGGGTGTGATGATATAGCACCAACTCTCCTTCACTGCTGCTAAAATCCCTGCAGCACCTGACTCCTGCAGGTACACTCTTTGAGACATCAGCAGGATTCATCCCCTACTGACCCAGAAGGTGAAGCAGATTCTGGTCCAGGGTCTTGTCATCTAAAATCTGGACTACCTGCAAGTGCCATCTGACCTCTGTAGCTCACCCATAATGCAGCAGCTTGACTGGTTCAACCTCTTTAATCCACTTTTTCATGTCTTTAATACATAAATATTGAGATTCTGAAAGTTTCAGGAAAAAAGATTCGCTCTCTTTTTGTCCTGATCCATTTATATAAAAACCTGTCTGAAAATGAGCTAATCAGATTTTGGTCACTTTGTGATGTCATAACGTTTTTTTTGGCTTGAGTAACCATTAGCCGATAACCAACCAAGGTATTTGTTTGCTAGCATAGGTTCAATATGGTGGAACAACAAAAATAAAAAAGTTCTCATATCTGTATGTAGCACTTTCAATTTGGCTTTTTGACGTCAATGCAGAAGCAATTTCAATGGTTTGGCTTGTTTAATGCTTACAGCAGGGGTGCCCAACCCAGTCGATCGCGAGATGTGTGTAAAAATAGAACAACAATATTCTGTTTTATCGTTAATGTCCTATAACATCATCTTCCTCTGCGAGAATAATGCACTTGAACGCATCAAAGCTTTGTGATTGGCGTGACCCCATGTGTCGGGGCGTGGCTGGTGGGCAGTGGGCACTAGTTCGCTGACGTTGTCCATGGCAACAGGAGTGACAGTCCGCACACACACAAGACCACAATTATGGCAGAAGCAAAAAAGCCCAAAATATATCATTTTCACTCCGAGTGGGAGGATGATTATTTTTTGTATCTATTCCAATTCAAAGTCCATCTGTCTCATCTGCAATGCGAGCGTGGCTTTATCAAAGAAGGGTAATTTAGGAGCGGCATTTCAAAACAGTGCAAAAACGCTACGAGACGGAATTCCCTCCTAATTCTGCCCTACGCTCCCAAAAGGTGAGGGACCTGAAAGGACAGCTAAATGCACAGCAGTCAATTTCCACCAGGCCCAACAACAAGAGCAAGGCTGCTACCATAGCATCTTATCGTGTCAGTCACGTTTTTGCGAAACACATGAAGTCTTTCAAAGATGGCGAAGTTGTGAAAGAAGCATTCCTGGAGGCTGCCGACGCGCTTTTTGGGGACAGTAAAAATAACAGTAGCATTTCAACAGGTTTTTGATATAATAAAAACTCAAGTTAGATACCGTTATTAATCAGCTGTATGTTTTAGTTTATTTGAACTTATTCATTATAATTATTGTAAAAAATGGTATAAGAATGCAAACATTAAGATCTGTTCTGTTTACATTGATTATAGTCTATTATCCATTCAGGTTAAGAAACTAGTGTTGCTTGCATCCTAAGGCATTTCTTTTTATACTCTACTAAAATGCAACAAAAACAAGGGTTTGATTCTATTAATTTTGTCTTTTTTATTGCACTTTGGCAGCAGATTCCTGTGTAGCTTCAGATCTGAGTTGTCTTATTAGTAAGCCTAATTTATACTTTTGTAGCAACACTATTTTTATATAATGGCAAAGAAAGGGTTCAGTGTCTTTTCTTTTTTTCCTGTGTCATATGTGGCAGCACTGTTCAATGTTTCTTGAAAACATTACCCACTGTAGTATGTGACGTGTGAATAAACTCCAACTCTGTATCAACAACACTGTTGTGTAACTTCAGTTAAATACTTGTATGTGTGTAGATTAGAAAGAGGTAAGATAAAGGATCTGCAGTATTTTATGAAGTATTAATCGTACAAAGGTCAGTTTTATACAAGTAGAAGTATGTATTTACCTGGTAGTAGGCTGTCAGTAATGGCTACGCCTCTCTATTTGGACTGGTAGATCTCGGCAGACTGGCAACTTTAAAAGTAGTTTCGGTTCAAAAAAGGTTGGGCACCCCTGGCCTACAGTATACTTGCAGGATTTGTATCCTCTTAATTTATTGCATTAATTGTAAGTTGCTTTGGAAAATAGCTTCAGTTTAACAAAATGTCATGTAAATGCTTGCAATTGAGTGGAGTAACTGTTTGAGCTGTGCCTGCTCTCTATAGCAGCAACTATCTGGTGAAAAACCACTCTCATTCATTTATCAGAAATTGTTCCTGGATCGAGAACCAGAACTTTCACTCTGTCCGTTCAAAACCACAGTCCGCCCTCTACTGGACTCTATGGGTACTACCTCTTAATCATCTAGAGCAGTGGTTCTCAACCTTTTTACACCAAGTACCACCTGAGAAAATAGTTGGCTCTCCAAGTACCACCATATGACCAATGTTAAAATACAGTCTATGCACAGTTCATACAGGACTCGGAGAAAAATGTATTCATAATAACATTATGTATTGTCAGCCACAGCTACATGTACAAAGGGCAGTCAGTCTCTCTCTCTCTCTCTCTCTCTCTCTCTCTCTCTCTCTCTCTCTCTCTCTCTCTCTCTCTCTCTCTCTCTCTCTCTCTCTCTCACTCATCTCTCTCTCTCTCTCTCACTCATCTCTCTCTCTCTCTCTCTCTCACTCATCTCTCTCTCTCACTCATCACTCACTCACCACAAGTGAGAATATAAAGAACAAAATAATAACTTGTTCTCACACAACAAATGTCAACTGTACACACATGTCATTTCCTGTACCAAAGTTTGAATGTAGGCCTCCTGCAACAACCTACATTGTAACAGAAAATGTCCTCTTGGGAATTCAGTTCCACAATAATAATGAAAGCCTCCAGGAGCAGATGAGCCTAAGGCAGACCCGGCGCCGTGGGAGAGCCAGGCCCTCCCATTTGACATTTCTGCCCTCCCCCAATAAACACGTTTTATTTTATTTATAAAAAATAAAAAAAATAAAATTATAAATAAACTGTGAACTTTAAGGCTACGATGTATGTGATGTCAGATAGTAATATAAGAGTAATAAATGAAAAACAGGTATGAAATACTATATGACAGTAAAACAAGAATACAGTTTAAAAGGGGAGTGATTTGTAAAATATCCATAAAGAAAAAGTAAATCTGTTTACAGTTCTGTTTCATATGGGTGTTGAGAGATGTATCCATAGATCTCTTCATTTTGCTCTCAAAGTGCACCAGATTGATGCTTTTAACTTCAATATAAAATCTTCCCGGGGGAGCATGCCCCCGGACCCCCCGAGAGGAGGTTAGGTCCACCCCCCACTTAGAGAAAATATAACTTTACCCCTGCTTACACCTATATGCCGTGAGCTGATTATTGAGCCTTCATTGTAACAGTCGCGGGTACACTGTGTATGTGCGTGTGGGGAGTGTTGCAGTAGAAAATTCCACTGTAGCAACCGGTACCTTAATGGGAAACCCTACATGTTCGAGCAGCCTCTATGAAACGTTAAGCTACCCCACAGCACCCCCAAAAGAAAATCTCTGGCGCCGATACTGGCTGTGGCACATGACGGTTTTGTGTGCCCTCCAATGAAAATCATATGCCCTCCCTGTAGATTTGTTCTGGCGCCGGGTCTGGCCTAAGGGCTAATAGCTCTTCTTCAGTCTGCTGATGTTTGCTATTGCCATTTCTGTGGTGGCAAAGTAAAAAAGAAAAGAAAAAAGATAAAAATTAAGGGCAAGTGTGTGCTTTTTCAGCTTTTGACCTCGGTCACAGCCTTCTCTCAATCCTTTGAGCAAATGCCTTCTTCCTGAGTCACTTCTCTCCTCCATCACAGCGTTGTGGCTGTGCATATCACTTTTGCGTTGCTGGCGGAGCCTGCGCTTGTGCTCAGTTGATGACTGTCCTCCTCCTCATTCACTTGTTCACTTTAGCTGGTAATATTCTCCTCTGTACCTCTCTCACAACATCATTCAGCTTTCTTCTTTCTTTAGCTTGCTTGCAACGTTCGCTAATTGTTCGCGGGTAGTATGGTCGTCATTAGCAACGCCAGAAATACATTTAAAAAATGTTTTCGTTTCTAAATCTAAAAACAACAATAGCCTATTAGAACTTATTTAAACCACAGTTTCAATTATCTCAAGCTTATTTTCATTCGTTGTAGTATTTAGATAGTATGATTTATTTTTTAATTAATGTTATTCAATCAAGCCTCAAACTGATGGCACTTGTCCCTATACTCTGTTTTAAATTGAAGTTGTCTGAGGTCCTTAGCACCAGCTGCTCTTGCAGTAATAAGTAGTGTACCTTTCTTACTGTCCCAAATGTGCACAATGTAGTGACTGCTTTTTGTCTTTTTGTTTACTTAGTGTTTTCTGTATTTTATATGTCTGTGTTATGTGTAAGAACGTGTAACGTTGCTGCCTTCTTGGCCAGGTCAGCATTGTAAATGAGATTTTGTCTCAATGTTTTCATCTGGTTAAATAAAGGTTAAAGAAAATTGAAAAAAAAAAGAAAGATTTTTTTTAAAAATATGTCAGATTCCTCCGCGTACCACTAGCGGGAGCTGGCGTACCAGTACCAGTGGTACGCGTACCACAGGTTGAGAACCACTGATCTAGAGTGATGTGTGTGTGAAAAATGCATTCAGTAAAAACAATTGCATTTATCCCAGAGTAAGAGTCATCTCTCTCCACAATTCCCCATAATGTCTCGTTGAAATCGGCAAGATCCGTTTCATACGATGTTAATCGGGCACCCATTATGAGACACAATTCCCCACTCGCCGACTCAGTTGTAACTCTAGTAAAGGAGGCAGCCAGTGGGCGCGCGCATGTGAGTGTGATTAACCGCAGGAAGTGCTGTCAAAGCGCTATGCGGGTTAATGTACCTGTGTTCACAGTTTTAGCTATAGTGTTATAGCAGAAAAGTTTAATCCAGCGTATTTTCTATATTCATTTAAAGATTCCATAAATGAATGTGTATGCCTTAAACCTGTTTAGATGAAATGTGTGTGTGCTCAGTGCAGTGCCTATAGGCTGTATGATTGTTGCTACTGTTAGGCTGCTGGGGTAGTAGGGGATGTAACTTCTCATTATTGTTTGACTGTTGTACAACAAAATAATAATTGATCAACTATACCTGATAGGTGCATCATATAGTGAAACATCTGTTATGGGAATTATGAGATCAAATGTATTAACATTTAGGAGTCTTGATATAACGCACACACATTTTATCATGTAGCCTACCACACAAATGTCACATGTTTTTCTCTCTGAAAGCTATACTTGTATATGTTTAAACATCATCATCCCATGACATCTTTAGGAGTAGTTAACTAACAAAGGTTGACTGTTCTTATAGCCTAAAGCCTTCTCTGGACTTCCTCTAAACTCGAAGACAGCTGACCTAATTAGAAGGACCATTGTCTCTCACTCTGTTAGTCATGTGAATCAATAAGGTGTTATCTTTTATCTGCTGTTCTGTTTAGTGTGTGAGTTTTTGAATATATGGTGCAAGGGGGTCTCAGCTGACCTAATCAAATGTTATCTTGAGAGACTGTTTCACTCAGAACAGGACGTGCTCTTAGTTCATACTTGCACACACACACTGTAAAGAGAGGGGACGGACCAGATGAAATCAACACCAGCTGACTCACTGCTTGGGGGTCGTCCAGGAGGTATAACTACTGTAAAATGTCAATACTGTAGCACTCACTTCTGACTGACTGTCCGGATAACTTGTATCCCACGGTGGTAGAATTGAGTCCAGAGTACTCTGTGAGAATTGGACTGTCTGTTTTGCTAATAAACTAGTTGATTTAACATAGCCTTTTATTTTGTAGTTTTCTTTTGTGCTGCTTTCAATGACCTCTTCTTCTCATCAACAAACGCGCTGAAGTAGGGCCGTCCCTCTTGGCGGCCGCCTGAGGGTGCCACTACAACAGGGTGCAGGGACATTATGGCCGGCGTGTTGCAGAAAACACACCTCGCCTAGTGTAATAGCTCCGATTGATGCATTTCACCGTCTGTGTGAAGACGGCGTTATGACGGGGCGCGCGGCCCCCCCGAGGGCGTGCCGTGGTGCGTTCAAGGACCTCTGTAGAAAATCGGCCCTTTCTGTGTCAGCCCCCCATGAGCCAATCTTCCTTTTATGGAAGGTTTGGCGGCGGAGTGGGCCACCAGAGAGTGCTACAGCTTCTTAGCTGCGACTCCACAGCTGCTTGCAGGTCCCCTAACACAGTCTTATGGGGAATGGAAGCTTAGCTGTGTGACAGAATGGATGGACAGGACACTGAAACTGGGCTACTCACTCCAGTTTTGCAGCGTCCCTCCTCCATTCAGCCTGTTTTTCAGGTCTCAGGCTCGAAAATGACATTCCCAGAACAAATGACAATATCTTCCCTTCTAAAAGGGGTAAATTATAATCTTTTTTCTCAAAGCAATGATAAACCTGTGAGTTGGATGTAGAAAAGTCAGAATCAATATAGATTTTTTTTAAAGTAAATTCAGATTGAACATAGTAAAAAAAATGTAAATTATAGTGTCCGTCCAAAAATAAACCATTACTTATAGTGAAAACCACCCTTGAATGATGGGATAGTAGACTAAAAGCTTTAGGAATCCAAACTATAACATAATAAGTACCCTGTATCAAGATTGATGCAAAACAAGTGAAATTTGACCTTTTTAGAGAGGTTTAGCAAAAAGAAACCCACCTCTGGGGTCATTTGGGTGGAAATGGGTGTATTTGCCGTTTCTCTGGAACCCATTGGTCGATTTTGATGATTGACATCTCTTTTGAACCGTTAGAGCCAATAGAATCAAAGGGGAATTTCCACATACACACACACGTTACCATTGAGGAATGAGAGCTATGCACACGCAGTTTGCCCAAAGCGAAACCTATCTTACGCTCTGAAATCTGAAAACTTAAAACTAGGTTTATTGCTGATGGATTATCAGAAATCATTTCAAAGTGACACAGACACATTGGATTAACCTATGGATTAACCTTCAGCAGCGTTTTTATCGTTTTAATGCCATTGGAGACAACTTTTGATCAGAAAACAACAAAGGTAAGACATATTGCCGTGTTGGCTACCTAATGCTACGTGGTGTGATGTCTTTGTTAGCTTCTCATGTCGCGAGTTTGGATCGGTCAGTAATGATACTAATACCTGTCGAATCTGTGTAATCTCAGTTTACTAATCAATATCTTGTTTATGCAGATACGATAATTAATAAGGGTATTTTAACGTGAGTTCTGTGCTAAGTGTGTTAGCATTTTTTCGCTCAGGGCTAATTCAGAGCCTTTGTTATTACCCTTATGTTTCGTTTTGCTAAAAATTGTTGATATTGTCTGATAGCTGAGTTTCTTCCCGTTAAGTGGGTATGACACATTAATACATTAAGATTTTTCCCCCGGGTTAGGGCTTAACAGGTTAAGAGAGGCACATCTATCATCCCAGGAGGAGATAGGTTTCGTTTCAACAGAGATTCAGGCCCTGTTGCAAAAACAGGCTGTGTCTGTTGTGCACTTTCAGGAGAGAGAAAAGGGGCTTTACTCCATGTACTTCCTAGTTCCCAAGAAAACAGGAGAATTCAGACCCATTCTGGATCTTCGCCGCCTGAATCAGCACATTGCCTGCAAAAAGTTCCATATGTAAACCAATTACTGGAACTAGGGCAGCCGGGCGATTGGTTCACAACCATCGACCTGAAGGAAGCTTACTTTCATGTCGAAATTGCTCCAAAACAGAAAGTATTTGCGTTTTGCCTTCCAGGGGGTAGCCTACGAGTACAACAGACTACCGTTTGGCTACTCCGTATCCCCACGCACATTCAGCAAATGTGTGGCCACAGCGTGTCAGCCGCTTCGCGACCATGGCATGAGGGTTTTGTAATACGACCTCATAGTCATGGCCAGGTCCAGGGAAGAGGCAAAAACAGCCCAATTGATCCAAATGGATTGCGGTCAATTGGAAGAAGAGCAGTCCCATACCTCACCAGCAGGTGGGGTATCTGGGGATCTTTGCTCGATGCAGGCAGACTACGTGCCACCCTGTCAGAGAGCAGACAGGCATCCCTGCTTCAGGAAGTTTGCAGACTGCGACAGGGGGCAACGGTGACAGCTTTGACCATCATGCAGTCTCTGGGTCTCATGGTGGCTGCTCACCTTGTGGTACCGCTGGGGTTACTTACTCGCCTGCAGAGGTGGTTTTCCGGCCTTCGTTTAGATCCCAAGAGGCACAAACGACGTCTGGTGACCATCCCCCCCCCCCCCCTCCGATACTGGGGGTTCCCAAAGCATCTGCGGAGGGGAACTCCGCTGGGACGGGTGACCTCCTACGTCACGGTGTTCAAGATGCATCCAGGACAGGATGGGGGGGGACCTGCCTAGAGAGAGCTATAGGTGGTGACTGACAGAAACTCGGCACATCAACCTTCTAGAGCTACGGGCAGTAGTACTGCTCCTACAGCACTGCAAACCCTTACTACAGGGCAAACATGTGCTGGTGAGGAGCGACAAATGCACCACAGTGGCTTACATCAACAGCCAGGACGGAGTCAGCTCCGCCACCTTGTTTAGCACAGCGGAGAACCTGTGGTTGTGGGCCTCAGAGAATGTTTTTATCTCTGAAGGCCCCCCACATTCCGGGACTGGAGAACAGGGCGGCCGGCCTCATGTCAAGAGGCGGGCCCCTGCCAGACGAATGGTGGTTCTCCCTGGCTCGGTAGGACAATCCACCCTTGGGGTTGGACACGTTTGCACACGAGCCATGGCCAAGATAGCTGCTCTACGCCTTTCCACCGCTGCGTCTCATTCTCCCCCTCCTGAAGAGGGTGAGACGAGAACGTCTGTCAGTCATCCTAGTGGCCCCAGGTCGCCACTTGGCGCCGTGGTACGCAGAGGTGACACAGATGATAGTGGGCCAGCCCTGAACGGTTCCTCAGGTCTGGGGGGCGTTGTCTCAGGAAGCAGATGCAATGGGGGCGTTACCCACTCTGGGCCAACCTCTCCAGGCTTGGCTCCTGAGAGGGAGAGACTGAGACGGGAGGGACTTTCTGACAAAGTTATTCAGACTATCCAGGCAGCAGGATCCACCACAGCCTGTTACAGGACAAAGTGGTTGGGATTCCAGCGGTGGTGTGAAGAAAGGAGCCTCTATGATGTACATTGGGCTCTATTCTGTCCTATTTACAGATACTGGTGGACAGGGGGCTTCCATCCATCCATCTTCTCCCGCTTATCCGTGGTCGGGTCGTGGAGGTAGCAGTTCCTTGCTCATTCCACAATTAAAGTGTATGCAGCAGCCATTTCGTCCTGCCATGAGAGATTTGACGGCAGGTCAGCCTTCAGTCATGACGCGTTTTTTGCAGGGGGTCAGGAGACAGCGCCCAGTGGTGCATGCCTCCTCCCCGCAATGGGATCTGCCGTTGGTGCCCGAGGCTCTGGTCACAGAACCATTTGAGCCTCTGGAGCTCTCCTCCCGGAAAGCACTGTCATTGAAAACAGCTTTGCTGCTTGCCCTGAATTCGGCCAGGGGAGTGTCCGAGCTGGCCACTCTGTTGGTGCACCCGAGTTGCCTTTTGATCCGGGATGACCGTAGCGGGAAGACACTCAGACCGAACCCCTCCTTTGTTCCCAAGAACCTAAGGAGTTCGTTCAGGTCGAGGGCTATACAGTTAAACGGCTTTATTCTTCCCCCCCATATTGGGGACAGGGAGGCTAAATTGCACCCCCTCTGCCCAGTGCGTGCGCTGGCATGTTATGTAGGGCGCACGACTTCCATTAGGCGCACTGAACAGCTGTTTGTGTGCTTTTGGGATGGTGTGGCCGGTAAAGCTCTGTCCAAGAAACGCCTGACAGGATGGCTCTGCGAGTGCATTTCACATGCCTATGAGCAGGCAGGGAGAGCCTTCCCCACTATCGTCCATGCACACTCTTCACGAGGCGTGTGTGAGTGTGGGGGACATGGTGCACTTACGTTCTCCCCATGCTCCTTAGGGACCCGGGAAACATGGTGCACGGTAAGCCCCATGCAGGGCTGGAGGCCTTCCTCACTATTTTCCATGCACACTCTTCACGAGGTAAGCGTGTCTGAGTGTGCTCTACCAGCCAAGTAAACTGCGGCCCCAACTTCTCCACGGTCACAGCCGGAGGAGAAGAAGTTGCGGTGCAGTGGCTGTTAACCAAAAGCCGGTCAGGGGTAGTGTGATGGGTCGATGTTGTTGGACGACAGGGCGTTTATGCATCAGGGCTCCACCCACTGTACCCAAAGAGTCCAGTAGAGGGCGGAGCCTGTGTAAGATATAACGTGGGGTTACGTATTGTAAACCTAGTTATATAAGCACAGGCGGAGCCCTCTACTTGGGGCCCTGTCTGTCCTATGCCGCTCGCTGAAGAGGGCCGTAGGATGACAGTCAGGAGGCGTGGCCGCCTTCTATACGGTGGGCTTGCGCACGCATTCCGGTAGGCCCGCCCGAGGGGGCGGCTACGTTTATAGATATCTCAGTAGGTGAATGCTTGCATAGTATGGTTAAGAGGTAGTAGCCATAGAGTCCAGTAGAGGGCTCCGCCTGTGCTTATATAACTAGGGTTACAATACGTAACCCCCCCCCGTTTTAGAGATAGCAAAATAGCCTTTCTCATTACTCTAGCTAACTCACAAAATCTTGGTTTATTTAATTTGTGAAAAAATTGAATCTAATGATATACTAATATAATAGTTATAATGCTGTGAATCATCATGACAAACAGCAGATAATCAGATAGAAATGTGAGTGGTGAGAGAGCAGTGACATGAGCGATGAGTCAGAGAACACCCACCATCCAACATCCTGTTACCTATACAGTGGACCAACAACACATTCCAGACATGCCAAGGAATATCAGTTCAGAATAAATTAATAAACTCAAGCATACACTCATCCACATTTCTAACTCTTATGTAACATGTAAATGCAACATTTTTTAAGGTGCATCTCAGTTGCAGCACACACTGCTTGGCCTTCTTTATAAACTTCTGTTTTATAGTATACTTAGAAACTAATATTTTCTACTGTTGTTGTTTGTTTCTTTTTTTCTCAGACGATGTAACACAGTGTTATGCAGCATACACTGCTTTGATTGCCTACTTTTGTTTTATTTATTTATGTTGTATATAACTAACACATTTCATCATTTTATATTTATCAGCAACAACGTTAATCAAATAAAACAATTACAGGTGAGTAAGGACAATTGACCTTATAGGCGATGGTTGAGGATTAAGTCTAAAAGCATTTTGTATTAACAGCCATTGCTGATGATAAAGATCAGAGTAAGGGCTCTGAGCATCTTGAACAAATATCAACAAATACATTTTATTAACACGTGTTGTCAGCGCTTGTTACACATTTCCATCCGAAGTCTATGCTGATATTTGATTTATTCTTCATTTGGAAACAGCAAATTAAAAACATAACTATGCTCTTTCAGAATCCTTCAAATTATATTTTGTATTCATATTCAACTACCATCCAATTGGGTGAACACTTAATGAATTATAACTAACAAACTTTTAAAATGCTTGTTTTCTGAACTGAGACCAGAGGCCTGTACGACGAAGCCGGATTTTCGCTTAGTGGGCTAACTTCAGGGAAAACTCTGGGTTTCCGGTCCTACGACACTGGTTCTCTTTTTAGCGGGCTAGATCTCCATGGTAACTTATGCTGAGCGGCTAACCTGGTCCGTAGCAGGTTAGGTTGCAGGCTAAGAGATCAACTAATTGAAAGCACCGCCTGCTGACCAATCAGAGCTCAGTGTGCAGAGTTTAGAGAAAGGAAATACAGTTTAAACTGCCGTTGCAGGAAAGACGGCCGGCAAAAATCAGACTGTATGAACGTGAAAATTAATAGAATATCACCTCCCATCTTCAGAGCAATCTGACTATTATAACATTAGCGTTAAGAAAGCTTAATTAAATATCTGCCACAACATAAGTAACCGGATCAAAGTAACATTATTACGTACAGTCCGCGGCACTGTGAGTGCAAACGTCGATGTGTCCCATTATCATTCATATCACATCATATCACATCATAATTTATCATATATTTCCTTATCTGAGTCAGCTGAGCCGTATCTGGCCGTGCAACACTCACAGTGTCACATACTGTATGCAGAAGTATTATTTTAAGCAACACATTAAGTTGACGAAACACTCGAGTCAAATGTAATTAAAGTCAGATCGTGTCTTAGACGGGGCAGTGATATCATAAACCTGTTAATGTACGCATTCAAACACTTTTTCTGTTACCAGCTGTATTCACCTTGCAGGTGCAGCTATGTGGCTTTTATCCTGGATAAAGTGTTTAAGTCATGGATGTTTAAAGTTTAACTTCTTCATATGGCTAATATTATAGTTGACTTTTCATTCAGGAAGTATGACGCGCTGCGCTGTCAGTACGCTTGTCCATGTTTGTGATTGGTCGAATGCTCCAAATACCACCCCTTTCATGTGAACGCGCACCTAACTAGATAGGACACGGCTGGCTTGAGCGATCCACTTGATAACCCGCGTCGTAGGACCGTTTAGCGAGAGCGCGTATGTTTTGGATTAGGCCAACCGGCTAACTCAAACATATCCAGGTTATGTTGAACCGGCTTCGTAGTACAGGCCTCTGATCAACCAGGCTAGGCTTAGCTACCGTTGTAGCTACTCCGTCCACACTGAAAATAACACCATGTGACATAAATGAAGTAGCAACACTGTTGTCATAGCATAGACAGTCTATGGTTGGTCCACATACATTAAAAAACATCTATGTTTGTCCGGTCTCTAAACAAATGTGAGCAATTAGAAGTCTGGGTGCTGTTTCCCACAGCCAACTTTTGCTCCTAGACATGTGTGACACCCTTCAGAACTTTGCTTCTATCCACGTCTTTGCATTTCTTTATATGTAATCAAGGCTTTGCGTCCGGTGTCAACGCACCACAATTTACACGGCTCTAAAAATGAATAGAGTACCGGCTATTGCTGTGGTTATTTAAAAGCAAGTGGCTAGTATTCCTATTTGGAAATGAAAACATCAACTAAGTAAATGTTCCTGGTGTTTTTTTCACTGTACACATACAGTACATCATAACATAGGTTAATTCTGGCATATGATGACAGGTGATCCATTATAAAAAGTAATATTATTTGTGTTAAAAATAGATCTGCTGGTAATGTCTGGTGTGTCTGCCTGGATTTAAACATTTGGTCAGCAGGATCCTCTCAGCCCTCCTGAATGTGACAACATAGGCAGAACTCTGAGGTTTATCATGTATGTTGCCATGCCAACATGGCAGCAAGTATCCAAAGCAGAACAACGGCTGACATTAGCCCCTCACACACAGCAGCTGGTTTAGCTAGCATTAGCATTATGAGTGGGCAAAGCAAAAGGTACATGAAAGAGATTTGCATACCTCTGCAGCAGCAGGACAGCACACATGCTTTAGTTTTTCACATGCTGAAAGAACACAAAGATTAAAAATAATAAGAAGTAATGCTCTTGTAGTAGAGCTATAGCTACAAATGAGGTAACACTCTCTCAGAGGGCCATACATGCTACTAATGAGGGTCAAAGCATAAAAAGATACTGAACTGACATCAGAAATCTCAGAGCACACATGGGATTTGAGTGGGATGGAAAGGAGAAAGGAGGGGCATGGAAACAGGAATCATCCATCTATGGCTCTGGCTTCCTGCCAGAAGATGAACAGATAGCTCCTAGGTTAAAAGAGGAAGTGGTTGTAACCCACCCAGATCCCTGCCTTCTCCTCATCACACACTGAATACATCCAACAACATGGCTTCCCTCCAAACACACACACTCCTCCACTTGGAAGTGTTAACAGCCCGAAGATTTACACTCTACAAACATCTGTGCTCCTTTGCTTGAAGAGAGGAACGGAGAGGCATCCCTGTTGGCCTCCCATCCCCCTCATCCCTTCTCCCCCCCCCCCCCCCTCCTCGGTCTGTGTGAGGCTGCAGCATCCCTCACTAAAGGCATAACAACAGTGGGAGAAAAGGAGGGATTCCTCCAGCTTTACCTTCAATGTAGGGAGAGATGTGGCTGTGATTCAGCTCAGATGGTGCTGCTCCTCAGCCTCGGCTAACAACATCATGTGACCAGGCACCATCTGCTCCTGCTGCCAGTCACATGACCAGATTAGTCCCCGGCAAGGATCTCTGGGATTTGTAGTTGAGGGGACGGCAATGAGATGATTTAATTCTGCACTGAAAAACTGAAACATTGACTTTAAATCAATCTATTATGTCAACAGATTTCACATAACTGTATTAGGTTAGTATAAAAAATAGAACAATTATATTGTGGACGTAATACATTTAATTAAGGTCAACATTTCAGTTTTTTTTTTGTAGATAAGACCCTGTGTGATGGTTTAAATGCAAAACTAATACAAAATGAGAGATGTGAATGAATTAAACCTTAAATATATCTTAGATTTAGATTTCTGTCAAATATTTCAACATATTATAATACAGTTCATTTAAATGTATTCAAAAAAGTGCAGCCATGACACGATCAACAGGTCATTAAAATTCATTTTGGATTGAAGGACTAAAAGACTGATTTTGATCTGTTTTTGCATGATATTACATTATTTTAATAATTCAGTACATGTTTACATTAGGGCTAGACGAGACATATACTGAATATTACAGTAATGTTTCTATGTTTATAGTTGGCTTTTCATTTAACACTCATTATAGGATGAAAATATAATATCATTATATAGCACATCAACATCCATCTCAATGTGCTGGTATTAGCCACACGGGTAATGTTCAACAATAGTCTTTCAGCAAATATATTCTAAAGTTGACCCAAAAAAATGAAAAATCAATACAGAATAATATATAACCTAAGAAATGAAGATAGTACAGCAACAGCAATAACAGCATTATCATCTCTCCATAATGCAGATATTTCTCCTTGAAGCCACAGCAAAGATTATTGATGTGACTAAATTATAACCTCCACAATTCAGCATAAGTAGCCATGCAAAGCAATATGAAGCTGTTCATAAGCTCATTTAGTGTCCAAGCAGAGCAGTATAGTAAGAGCGCAGTGTAGCTTTCACATTCAGAAATCAGACATCCCTTTTTCTTCCCGCTGACACAGACAGTGGACAGTGCAGGAGAAAGACAAATACAAATAAGTAATCTTACAATTTAAAAATAACAGGCAAAACCACTTCTAATAAAATAAATGAGGTACACAACACAACAAAGTTACCTAGCAGCTAGTGATAACAACAATAAACAGTACAAGGTATTTTCTATTCATCTTAATAAAATGTTAAGAGTACATTTGCAGCACAGGGACATGAGTCATAATATAACAATGTTCATACATTGTAACAATTGAATGGGCTTAGATTTGTCTCGTAAATATTTGTGTGAACATAAAAATTGTAGTGTGTAAATATGTGATTTGTAAATGTAAAACACCATCCACAAATGCATTTAAAAGATTTGCAAACTCACAAATAAATTTGCAAATGTAAAACGGATCTGCAAATACGCTAAATATTTTCACAAATAAAAAAAGGATCTGTGAATACTATAATTAATTTACAAATAAACAAAAGGAATTTGTGAATATCTCTTTAACATTGACAACTTTCGATCAGGCATTTGTGAATCCATTTTGTATTTGTCAACCAAAAATGCGCTCGTGGATCTCAAATCTCTGCTTGTGGATCGTCTTTTTAAACACACACAAACTTTCTGCCGGTCTCGACCGAAATCTGCTCGTGTCACTCGGTTATTTTCGGAAACCACGTGATGGCCTGCTGATGACGACATTTCTGCATTTCAAGGTTTCAAAGTAAGAGCATGATGGTTTCCCTCTGGAGTCGACGCTCGCAGCGCCAACCTGGTCTCACCAGAATGCGTGACTCCACCACGATTCCTTAACACCGCAATGCGTGGTGGAGTCACGAATTGTGCTACATTTACGTGTCAGCACCACGCAAAACAGCCCAATGTAAAGTGAATGAGGCTCCTTTGTCGTGGTGCACACACGCATTTCTACAACGTCCTGCAGTGAGCTTTTTATTCTATAAAACGTTTTTTAAATCTACTTTATAGCTTGTAGTAACTCACGGGAGGCTTCTTTTATTTTATTTGTATTCATAATAATTTTTATCTTTCGTCAGAATGTATTATGGTGCATTATTTACCAATTTTTGTTCTCAAAAAACAGTGCATTGTGTGTAATACAACTGTGATTTTTATTAAATTAGTTATTTTTTCAGCTGTGTCAAATAGATTGTTCCCTTTAGTTTAGGTTATTTAAAAGACAATTATATCAGGGCCGCCCAGGTATATTAACGGCCGCCAAAGTATAATTCGCGAGCTATTTAGGTTTAATTTTTTTAATCCGTCCGCGAGCATCTGCGATCCCTCGCTCTACCCCTCGCTATCGCGTGAAGGGTCTGCTTTAGCGCTCCGCACAGTAACCCTGCTGCGAGGCTTCATGAGCGTGCTCACTAACCCCCCCCCCCGTTCATAAAGTCAAGTACCCCTCAAAAGGTCCGGTTTATTTCATTTTAAGGATGCGCACCAAGCAACATCTCCAGGTGCTCCTTTGAGAACCAGGGCAAAAAAGTTACGTTCACCCCTGAAATATTCCTATTCGATCAATAAAGGGGTATTGTAGGCCAATATTAGTCATTTAAAAAATATATAATGATGATAATGATGGTGAAAACCACTCCCCCCACATCGGAATTACGATGGCTACTGACTGTATTTGAAATGCTTTTTGTTTAATAGTAATAATAATCATTTTATTATAACAACAATAAACCAGAAGAAGATTCCGTCGTTACCACGGCAACGTTACGTCGCGCTTAACGGCAACGTGACGTAGCCACGTTACGTTACCTGTGGGTAACAGGTACGTAACGTGGCTACGTCACGTTGCACCTCACTTTCATTCATTTCATCTGACAACGGACTACAGTAAGTATCTAAAATCAAGGGGTTTATTTCTTTAAAACACGAAATAATATTGCTTTTATTTATTCCACTGTAGCACAGTCTCTATAGCGTTTCATTCCTGGATATTAGGTTGAGTTTTGTAGTGTGTTTAGCTTTTACAATAGGCCACGTGCAGCTAGCAGCCTCCGGCCTTCCGGTCAAAGTTTTTAGCTGGATAGCATTTATAGTTTATACAGGTAAATGACATTAGCTGTCCCCGGCACAGTTGGATAGTGGAGGTGCCTGCTAGAAAAATATGTTTAAATGCATGTATTTGCACATGTGTTGTAAAGACAGTCTTCAACACAGAGTTCTAATATTGGCTAAAGGGCCTCGGCGATGGAGTGGAACAAAAATGTGGAACTGGAGTTTTTCCAGAGGATTTGACTGGCCCTGGTTTAAAGCATATCCTTTATGTCTGAGTTAAAATGAAAGATAGGCAGTTCATATGTTCAGCAACACTAAATGCATGCATATTGTAGGAAGTCAGTACTCATGTTTTCTCTTAAACCATCCAGTTCAAGATCTATGATGTGTAGGTAATATTGTTATGTAATGGTGACCGATCATTAATTGTAACATTCATTATAGGTGAACAGCTTTCTCTCCAGGGCAGCTCTGGTCACAAAATACATGACAAAAGCAGGTTGGTATTAACACTACACTAACACTACACACTGTGATAAGGCAGCCCTGATAAGTATTTTACAGAGAGTTCCCTCCTTAAAAACATTATTGGTGTATTACTTTACTGTAATTACCAGTTCAACAACCTTTTAACGATTGGGTTTAGTCATGTCTATCAGGTTTCTCACTCAGTATTGCCTTTTTGATGTGAATACTTACTTTTTTGTTTGTGGATATATTTTTGTCTTTTTTAGGAAGAGTGAACATGCTCACTCAACAGGCCATGGGTTGGAACAGAAGAAGAGGGACAACCTTCATCAAGTTTTAGCCCACAGATATGTCAAAGTAAGGGCAAATTACAATTGTCTTCTCATCTGACATTACATATTTATGAAGGATGTCTGCAATGTAACCTCATAGCTATATACATTATGTTCTCCCTTATCCACACTTCCTCTTGCAAGTCAGATGGTGTCATGTAATGTTTCAACTGTTCTTCTGAAGGTCTAGTACTGAAAACTGGTGTTCTTTGCATTATGGTGTTGCATGGCGCTTTTGCTCTGACGTTTTCTTTTTTTTGTAAAGATCACAGAGAGGGCAAAGGTGGAAGCTGCCAGCTTCAGCGACTTCAAAAAGGAGCACAACCTTGATCAGGAGACCATACAGCAGTGGGTGTATGATGTCAGGCAATGGGCGGTCACAGGTAAGACATACCACAGGTATTCCATATATACATCTGTTAATTACTGTAAGTTTAGACACACAATATAAGTTGGCTATATGTTGAAACTGAGACTGTCACTGATTGTATCTCTTCTCCAATTGTTTTTTTGCAACTATTTACACAGAGTCTACGCCCCAGGGTGTACTGAAGGACTGAGGGTGGATATTGAGAACATCACCGTCACTCTTTAGCGCAGGAAGCAAGATCTGTATCGTCAGCATGGTTTGTTGTCAAAAGTAGTTATTGAAATTACCTTTCAAAAACAACAAAAACATTCTGGCACCATGACACAGTTTTGTTTCCGTTTCACTTTGCAGACAGCAACCAGGCAAGGCAAAGAAAGAGGAAGAGAATGACAGAGCTGAAGAAGAAGCTTCGCGAAAAAGTTGTGCAATACAACACCGGAGTGCAGGAAGAACGATTGACGAGGAGTTGGCTTGCAGTCTGACAGAGGGCTACATCCTACCATGGGAGAGGCATGGAAATGGTAGGATAATTGCTAGTTTGGCTTGTTGTTTTTTTAGTCTTATCCAAAATATGACAGTTTATTGTGGGGCAGAAAAAGCAATGGTGATACCTGCAAATATATAATATTTGTTATTTGTTTACATTATAGAGAACCAATGCTATCGCTACAAAGATTTGTGTCTCAGAAATGAAAATCATTCTGTAATAATATAATATATGAATAAATATTCCTTGTCCACTACTCCATTCCTTTCCTCAACCTAAAGGCAACACCTTCAGGTTGAAGAGGTCTGTCTTTGACCAGGTAATGCTGGTCAGACGTTTGGAGGAGGAGCAGAGCATCCTGGTGAAAGAGATGTCGCAGCACATCATGTTCCTTCTGAAGGAAGTGCAAGAAGTGGAAGCACTCAGAGGACAGACTTTGGAGGGCATCAAAACCAGCAGTATGTCTGAGATCTTAACATTTGAATATTTTCATCCACTCTTCAACACATTGCATGTCTTACATAAGTAGAACACATCTGTCACTGTCAGGCCGAAGTGAAATAGTAAATTACTGAAACTATTCATTATCAAGATCATAATCGATTATTTTCTGTCTATTGACTAATTGTTAAGCACTATATCAAATATTAATCAACATGTCCCATTTGGCACCCAATATATAGTAACATCCTTCAGTTTAAGATGGATTTACCTATTTTGAAGTGTTTTTACATATGCAGCATTGTACAATGCAAAGAGATTTGCAATTGTCATGGTTTGTTTACATTGAGCCCTTTTGCTGTGTGATTATTCCTCTACAGATTTCGGTGACCTGACAGAGGATGCTGCACATGGGCTCATGAGTGTCCTCAGTCGGAGGTGGCACTTCCTCAAAAGCCAACACAAACAGGCTGTATATGCGTACAGCGGTGTAGCCGCTATGGAATGCCATGATCTTCAATTACAGCAGGACATTGAGGAGTCGGATGACAATGACTACACTAGCCCTGAGTCTGAGGAAGAAGACCTATAAAGGTTTCTGCCAAGCAACACAGAGGCACTGGAGAGCTCTTTCACAAGCGACGTGTCACGTCCACACGCTGGTGCACGCCATAATAATGACAAAACACATTTAAAACACACTTAAAGCCATACAAAATAAAGACATTATAAAACACTATATGACAACAATATGAAACTATGCACTTGTTTCGCCCGACTGAGTTCATAGTAATGTGAAAATGTGTTTTATATTTTGTACTTCTGTTTTTAAAGCGCTTTGACTTGCTGATGTTTGAAAATAAATTGCCTTGCTTTTTATTAAACTGCCTCTTATTACTGTTGGGTTGAAGCACCCTTCAGTGGTTGAAGGTTCGAGCCCGCTCCGCGCCGTTCGTTTGATGAGTGGTCTGCTATAAAAAGGAAGGGCTCAGACGCAGAGATATGAGGTTTAACAATAAGCTGATTTAATGGTAAAAACAACAGTACAATATAACGAAGTACTTCGGGCCTTGGTTCTTACTACCGTGCGATGTACGTATCAGACAGTCAGACAGAACAGAGGCCCCGAGTGTACAGAATTCATAATATTTATGACCACAAACGGAGAGGTGTGGGAGGAGTTGTGTCGGTTGCTCCTCCCTAGGTGTTCATCCATTGGTGGACTCACTCCTGGGCGAATCAGAGTGAGTCAGCCATTGACGAGGTCTAAACAGCGAATCAGAGTGAGTCAGCCATAGGTGTGGGAAGTTTGGATCTCCTGCGCCGCCGATCAGTCCCAGGTCATCTTTTATGGCAGCCATAAAATAAACAATTCTGGGTTGAACGGGGTGAGGTACCAATCCTTATCTTCGTTTATCCTCAGCACCTGGCCGTACCACTCCGCATCCCAATCTTTCTCTCAGTACAATCTCTGCATAGACTCAATGGTGTCAGTTTTATTACCTTTCTCCTGCAACCCCCCCATGCTCCTATCCGGCCCATTAAAAACCCGGGAGGGCGACTGGATCCTCTACATTCCTAAGTCAACGCACACACAATTGACCACAGCAAACAAAGGAAAATAATACCATCATGAGGACATTTGGTCTAGTTTCATAAGCATACATTTTACACAGACTATTGGCGCCTAAGATATGTCGTGCCAAAGTTATAATTATTAAAACAGGTTATACAGGTTACTTTAATCCCCCTTTTGATCTCACCTCAAGAGATCAATTCACACAAAGCATTCAAAACATAACCACTGTCATTCTTTTCTACTGCGTCTGTCCCCCAACATTATATAAATCCATCAGAAGCTGGGATTTAGAGTACTTTAAACCTTCGGGAACTGCCCACCATAACAACCTCTTATGACAGTGGAGGGAGACCAAAGTATATTAAAACGGCGTCCTTGTCTGCTGAGTCATCATGCTGTCCTCTCCTTCCGATGCATGAGTCAACAAGGGCATTTGGTACGGAGGGACAGCTTTTCCTTCTTTGTTGTAGCCCCCCTTTCCAACCATAGTGTTTTCTCTTGCGGGGAACCTGCCTCCTGTGCTACCTTGAGAGTGTCATCAGTGACTGCTGGGAGTAACTCTGGTGCTTTGGTAACCAACATCTGGAAATGTGGTAAGTACCCTGCTTTGTCTTTGGCTGCTCTGTCTGCTGCATTGTTTCCCCAAGCTAAGAAGTTATCAGCTTTGTTATGGCCTTTACATTTTAGCAATGCTAATTTGCTTGGTAACATTACTGCTTCCGCTAGCTTTTTGATGTCTTTTTCATGTTTAATGGGAACATTGGTTGAAGTTACAAATCCTGCTCTCATCCACTGGCGCATTTCAACATGAATTATTCCATGGACATAAGCTGAGTCTGTGTAGATGTTAACTTCCTTTCCATCTGATAGTTCTAACGCTGCAGTGACTCCTCTTATTTCTGCCAACTGTGCTGAGACTTTCCCTGTTACCCTTTCAGCTGCTCTTTCTTCAAACTCTCTTATGCCTGTCTGACTTACCACTGCATAGGCTGCCTGGAGCCCATGGATGGGGTGCCTAAAGCAGCAACCATCTGTGAATAAGTTTTCTGCGTCTGGGATTGGTTCCTCCCTGAGATCCATTCTCAACTTCACATCCTGTATGACCTTGTCCTCACATCGGTGTGGTTCTCCACTGCCCATATTGTCTGCGCTATTCACGCCCTCATGTGAATAGGTTATGTGTGCTTCTGTCAAAGTTTTCTCAAGTCTTGTCTGTCTGGTGGATGACATGGTGAATGCGCTGGAGTTAACAAATGAGACAATGCTGGGTTGTTGTCAAAACTGTCAATGGGTGCTGCATCACGATGTGTAACATTTTGTTTAAAATCCGAGCTGTTCCTGCTGCATGTCGTGTGCATGGAGGTTCTCTGTTTTCCACTCTATCCAGTGTTATGCTAATGTACATCAGTATTGACCTACATCCCCCCTTTTTCTGAAATAGGATTCCGTTTACGGTATTCTCATTCTCAGAAATGTCAAGGAAGAAAGGCAACATGTATGATGCAGAAGCCATGCTGTTACCTGGGACATGGATTGTTTCAGAGAGATGAATGCTGATTCTGCTGTCTGAGTCCAGTCAAGTGTTGCTGTCAAGTTTCTGATACCTTTGTCGTTGATCAGAGCTCTGAGCTCTGCAGTCCTTGGGTTGTACTCAGGTATGTAATGTCGGCTGTAGCCTGTCAGGCCCAGAAAAGATAACATGTCTTTTACAGTCTTAGGTTTCGGGTGGCTCAAAATGAGCTCCTGGTGTGATGCTGACATGCCTGTACCTGCCGGAGAGATGAGCCTGCCCAAAAATGCAACCTCCTTGCGGGTACACTGCAGTTTCTTTTTGGATACCTTGAACCCTGTTGTGTGCAGGCGCACCAGTAAATTACGAGTGGCTTCCAGACAAGAGGCTGCTGAAGGGGCTGCAATAAGCAGTCATCCACATATTGTATCAAAACCACTCCCTCTGGTAATGAAACCCCGTCCAACTGTTCCCTCAAAACTTTGTTGAAAATTCCTGGGGATAAACTGAATCCCTGAGGAAGTCTGGTGTACTGCAATCTCTCTTTGTCAATGGTAAATGAGAAAATCGGTCTCATTTCCTCTGCCAATGGAATGCAGAAGAAAGCATTTGCAAGATCAATACATGTAAACCACGTGTGCTCTGGAGTAATGTTGCAAATGGCTGTGTAGGGATTTGGAACTGGTATCAAAGGAGTAGTAGTGATAGCGTTGATAGCTCTAAGATCATGTGCCATTCTGTAGTCCCCATTGGGCTTGTGTACTGGTAAAATAGGTGTGTTCCAATCACTGTGGGAGGGTTCCAAAACGCCTGCCTTCTTAAGACCTTCCACTGCCTGGGTCACCCCTTCTCGAGCCAACGATTTTAACGGGTACTGAGAGAGATGAACCGGAAGTTCCGTATCAACAGTGAAGGTAATTGGAGCAGCTTTTGAACAAAAACCCACGTCATGAGAGTCGCTTGACCACAAGTCAGGAGGGAGGTCACGTATCATGTCTGCTGTAAATGGATGATCTGTTTTCTCCCTACCATGATGTCTGTCTACCTCGTGCCTTTCCATAAAGATGCATTCCTGTGTCTGAATCTTAAGTGCATAGGCGCTGTGCGAAGGAGAGAAGGTAAGTGATGCTATCTGCGTGGGCTCCCAGTCCTCCACCTCTAAAGGTGCTTTGACCATGGGACCCAGTTCTTTGGCTTCGTAACCTTTCCTAATGGCTAGGGAAATGTGTGGGGTGGCTTCAGAAGACATACGGTACCAATATTGTTGTTCGTCAGTTAGATCAATTGCTGCGGCTACCCCTGCTTGGCCAATATATAACTTTACTGCCTCTACCTCCCACTTAGCCATTGCTACCTCTGCATCAAAGGCATAGGCGTAGGTTTGGTCATCCTGTCTATCATAGTACAGAGTAAGATGGGGAGGGTCAGGAGGAGGGCCGTAAGGGCGGAGGAGATTGATCCAGGGCTTCCACTGTTGAAAGATAGAAAAAAGTCCGTGGTTCTCCTGTGGCCGGTCTAGCAGGCCCCAGTATATAGTTGCATACTGGGTAGCCTCTGCGGCTGTAGACTGGGATATCATCATCTGGGAGCCTGTTCTGATTGTGGACAATGAACAGTTCAACTTAGTACCATCGGGAAATGAAATGATGAGACCATCAGGGGAACAGAGGATAGAGGCATTGGCTTTGATCAAAACGTCTCTGCCCATGAGGTTGGCCGGACTTTGGGGTGCAAGGATGTACTGATGGAAAAAGACCTGGCCTGCTATCTTAGTGGTCAGCGGTGTTGAGAGCGGTACATGTTCTATATGTCCCGAAAACCCCATGACTGCGACAGTATCATCTGAACTGGATTTGTCGAATTTAGGAGTGTTGATAGTAGAATATCGAGCCCCAGAATCGACCAAAAAGGCAGTGAAATCTGCTTAACAGTCATGTTCATGTAAGGATCCGCCAGGCCCGTACATTCTGGGTTCCCTGGGCCCCCTCATTGTGGGTAATACCCCTTCTCCGGATCATACTGCACGTACTGTCCACCAGGGATCGCCACTGCGTTCGGAGCCATATGTCCATTCTGAGCTTGACCCTGTTGTGCTACCCCATGGTTCTGCTGGTAATACTGCATGTCTTTTCTGGTTCCTTGTCCGCCACTTTGTCCCCCTTGTCCCCTTGTCCCTTTCTCTTTGTGGTGGTGCGCCATGCGGGCACTCCCTCCACCAATGGTCAGACTGACCACACGTGAAGCACACCCTCTGGGCTGTTGGTCCTTGAACCCCTTCTGGGAGCTCCCCTACCCCCACCACCCCTCTGTGTCTGCGTAGCAGGATTAAAGACATACGGAGCCATATTGTAAGCAGGAGCCGGAGGCGGATACACCCCAGGGAAAGGCCAGAACGGAGCCGGCTGTTGGGCCGGGGCCACGGGGGCTTTCGGCACATCACTATCTGAGCGGACAACAAGCTGTTTGGCACTTTTCTTCTCGGTCTGTATTGCCTTACGGGCTAATTCTAGCTGTGTGCGGAGGAGCTGGACTCTTAACTCTTCCTCCTCTGTCTTTGTCTTGGTAAGTACCTTATTGTATTTACCCATGTGGTGGGCCAAGTGCCTTTCCCACGTCTGTGTAGGCAGATGGTCTGCCTCTGGATTGTCTTCCATAAGAGCCTTAATCTCTGCTGGAACTGCAGCAAGAATTGCTTTGCGGAACATCTGTTTGTGTTGATCATTATTGTCTGGACTACAATCAGTGGCTGTAGTGTACTGCTCCCTGGATCTGAGCAACATGGTTGCTGCAGCCTCTCCAGGAGTGAATGTGAATGCTAGCGACCCATACCCGCCCCCTGTTTGTGGGAAATGCTCTCTCATGGCGGTGCTCAATTGGCTGTGTATGTTGTTCGTGATGATGGGAAGATCGTCCCGATACTTTCCTGTTCCCACCCTAGCTTCAACTCGCTGAACTTCATACGCACTTGTCTGCTGGGCTAAAATTCGCCTGAAATCCCCAATGCAGATACTCTGCCCTGTTGTGATATCAGCAAACTTCCTCATCCAATTTCTCCCTCCCTCCGTAGGTAGGGGCATTCTGTCAACCAGTGCATGAATGTCACCCATAGTGAACGGGTGGTATGTCGACCCTCCAGTTGGGAGAGCGACTAGTGGCAAGTCAAAACAACCTGTTCGTTAGGATTCTTGTCACATTGTCTCTGGCTACGTCTTACCATCTGAGGTAATTTAGCTACTGTCTCTTGGTCAGCTTCTGAAATCCGTCCTGTCATGGTTATAATCTGAACTCTGTTCTTTTTACGGTCTACAGTTCGGTTCTGCTTCCTTAGTCAGTGCAGACAAATACTGTTCATTGCCTCGTCTGTCTTCGCCTGAGTCCGAACTGTCCAAGTCATCGTCCTGGTCAATATATTCTCTCTCAGAAGAGGCTCGTTGCGCTATTGGAGCATGTCTAATCTGTGTGGATCTCTCTGCAAATGGTTCTCCATTTAAACTACCGCTTCTCCGTGGTGAGAGGCTAGGGGAGGTTTCTCTGGACATAGTATGCGCTCTGTGCCTGTGTCTATCCTTTTTGTGTGGTTTGCGTCCCCTATGTTCTGTGTCTGAGTCATGGGCCTTATGCCTAGTCCCATTTTTTCTCTCATGTCTGTCCTTCTTTCACACTCAATCTCACCCTGTTCTCTCTCTCTGAGTGCTATTTCTTCCCTCCACACTCGCTCTTCGTAAGCATCCTTTCGTTCATTTTCTTCCTTATCATTTATGTCTATGATTGCTATCAATTCAGCTACCGTAGGTTCCTCATTGGTACCTGTCTTCGGAGTCAACAATGTCCTCAGTCTAATCACTCGTTCTTCGAAAAGTTTGGCATTTGTAACTGATGGGGTGTTGCTCTCTTTAGCTGCTAGCTGATGAGGAGTAGTTATGGTGGTATGCACCATTTTTATTCTGATTCTGTAGGTTTCCCACTGTCTGACAGTTGTGTGTTAACTGAGCTACAGCTATCCCTTCTCCTGGGAATAGAGGTGAGTCTGTGGGAACCAGAGAGACATTTCCTGTCATTCTGAAATTCCCTCCCCTTCTGACCTCCTTTTCTAGTTCTGATTCAGAAGATGCGTCTGTAGACAGCATCTGAAGGTTTGTCATGGGAGGGGAACTGGGTGAGGGGGGTTAGAGGTGGAGGGAAGCGTATAGGGAGGGGGTCGGGTCTTAAAGGGGTTGTATAAATCTGGATAGAGGAGGGGACCGCCCTCTGGGATGTCTGGGAGGGGCCCACCATATGGCTTCTCCTTCCTGACTGGCTCTATCACTTCTGTGGGAGGGGCTGGGTGGGGCTGCTATGGCGGGCAGATTTTTGGCGGGAGTTTTGCTCAGAGAGCAGGTTACTGCCACTCCATTCATAACTAAGCTGCGTTATGGCCTATTCTCCTTAGCTTGTCAACTAGCTCCCTTTCTTTGTTAAGTTTAGAAGCCCTGATAAAACCTGCCTTCTGCTTGTTGAGAGTTTCTAATTTCCGAACCAACTGTCGCTCGTATGTATTGAGTGCTGTGGCTAGGAGACTTATTGCCTCGTCACCCTCTACTCTATTCTCTGCGATCATCTGATCGTGTAAGAAACGGAGATCCCTGCTCGCCTTTTTATGATCTCCGGGCTTAAGTCCGCTAAGTATCAATCTCTCTGCTTGTCCCCACTGTTCCCTTAAACTCCCCGGAACAGGGACTCCTAATTCTCTCTCTTCACGTTCAAATTCTCCTTCCATTTTTGACTTCGTTCGTATCTGCTTCTCCTAAAGGTTTTAGTTTTTTATAAAAACAGTACTCTGCGTACTATAATTTACTAATTATTGTAGTTTTATTCCCACAGGTATACAGTCTGATAGTTTTCGGTGCGAGGTGTATTTCAACCAGTTACGGACTCCAAGAGCGCTTCTCACCCTCTTACGAGGATGCGGCCCAAGGCATGGAGTCGAAACCCAGTCTACAATAACCTTTGATCGTCACGTATATGCTATCAGATACAAATAAGATTCTACAATACTTTCAGGGACGGTCCTTTCAAATTGATGTTGAAAATATTATAATATACAACCACAGTTAATCACACTCAAAATAAATATACCTAACGTTAACCCCAGATCCGTCTAAGGGTTGCCTGTGTACGTCAGTCGGTGAGCCCCAACCCCAGAATTCGTCTAAGAATTACTGTGTGTGTCACCTTATTTCTCAGAGTATTTCAGCTGGACTTCCTTTACCAAATTTAAAACCACTGAAATCTCGGACGATGATTGCAGCTGGGGTCCTTTACCAATTTATAACCACTGAATCTCGTCACAGTTTTTATATTCCCCGTACAGTCTAGTTGACTTTTATAGTGCGATGTTTATTTCAACAGATGGAGAGACTTCCAAAAGCGCTTCACACCCCCTTTCGGCGATGTGGCTTTTGGCAAGGAGTCGAAACCCAGTCTACAGAATCTCTTTATCGTCACGTTTAGTCTTCTAGATTAACCCCACAGCAAGAGTTTGCGAGATCCGGTCGTTTCAAATTGATTTTGAAAGTTGCGTTTCTCCTCTTGAAATACCCCACATATAACACAACTGCAGCTCCTCTTTGAGACTGGAAAGTGTTATTGTGTAGTACTGTTTTTTTACGTAAGACTAAAACACTGAAAATGCCGCTGACAACTCTAAAATGTTGTAGTATAGCCAATCACAGATTTTGATAATAACAGGTATCTGCTCACCTTTCAGTTGTAGGGCCCTGGTTTAGTTGTCAGAGGTATTCGAGGTGTCTTCCCTGGACGTTCGTCCGCTGGCTGCCGGTGTTCCTTCTATGAGACCCTACTCATCACGTCGGTTGGTCACCAAATTGTTGGGTTGAGCACCCTTTCAGTGGTTGAAGGTTCGAGCCCGCTCCGCGCCGTTCGTTTGATGAGTGGTCTGCTATAAAAGGAAGGGCTCAGACGAGAGATATGAGGTTAACAATAAGCTGATTTAATGGTAAAACAACAGTACAATATAACGAAGTACTTCGGGCCTGGTTCTTACTACCGTGCGATGTACGTATCAGACAGTCAGACAGAACAGAGGCCCCGAGTGTACAGAATTCATAATATTTATGCCCACAAACGGAGAGGTGTGGGAGGAGTTGTGTCGGTTGCTCCTCCCTAGGTGTTCATCCATTGGTGGACTCACTCCTGGGCGAATCAGAGTGAGTCAGCCATTGACGAGGTCTAAACAGCGAATCAGAGTGAGTCAGCCATAGGTGTGGGAATTTGGATCTCCTGCGCCGCCGATCAGTCCCAGGTCATCTTTTATGGCAGCCATAAAATAAACAATTCTGGGTTGAACGGGGGTGAGGTACCAATCCTTATCTTCGTTTATCCTCAGCACCTGGCCGTACCACTCCGCATCCCAATCTTCTCTCAGTACAATCTCTGCATAGACTCAATGGTGTCAGTTTTATTACCTTTCTCCTGCAACCCCCCCATGCTCCTATCCGGGCCATTAAAACCCGGGGGGGCGACTGGATCCTCTACATTCCTAAGTCAACGCACACACAATTGACCACAGCAAACAAAGGAAAATAAGAACACTTGGTCTAGTTTCATAAGTATACATTTTACATAGACAAAGTTATAATTATTAAAACAGGTTATATAGGATATACAGGTTACTTTAATCCCCCTTTTGATCTCACCTCCAGAGATCAATTCACACATAGCATTCAAAACATAACCACTGTCATTCTTTTCTACTGCGTCTGTCCCATGAGCGGATACAAGGCACACAACAACAACCACATGTTACTAAAATGGCAATACAAGTAGCTATTGAAATCAAAAGAGACATTATTAAACCTTTCCATTGACCAAACATGTTTGTAAACCATTCCTCCAAGGGGTTGTGTATCCCTGATTGTTCATGCATAGTTATGGATAGTGTGCGAAAGCCTTCTAAAGCCTTTGTGACGGAACCGTCCGGAGCCGTATTGTTTGGAATGAAAGTACAACACATATCACCAAACATTGAACACACACCTCCTTTCTCAGCTAACAGCATGTCAAGGGCCATTCTATTCTGTTTCAGCCATAAGGGAAGTCGGCCCCAGCTGTTCAGCGAGTCCTTCTACAGCGTCCCTAGTGAGATTAGCTAAACGGAGCACATTGTAATGTACATAGTTGATCCTGTCTACATTATTCCATCACTACCTGCTTGGAAAGTGAAGGTTTGTTTAGGAGACATTTTGGTAACAACTACCTCATGTTATGGCCCGTTTGACCCTAGTTACGGACTCCTCTGGCGGGGGAATGGAGTCTGGGTGGTCAATGGAATCATTAAAACAAAAATAAAGGCAAGGGTGAACACACATTATTTCTGTTATTAATAATAGGAGATTTACTAGGACACAAGGAATTAACACCCAATCAAATAATAAGGAAGTGTAATCCACAGTCTGTCATTATTGAGTACCTTTAATCAGTGGTCCGTGTTTTGTAATTAGGTTCTTCTGAACACAATGCTAAAATCTCCTAAGGAGATTCTTTAAAACTAGGGTGTAAAATAGTACCCTGTAATGGTAAATACTGTGCTCCCAGAACCTGTTAAATATAAGGTTCAGTAAAACCTGTTAAATAGAAGGTCTGGTGAGTGGGGAGACTTCCACTGCCCTTTAACTATAGGGATAACCTCTCGTTATATATAACCTACTACTCTTATTAGAAAGAGGCCCTATAGGTGGGCATAAAAATGCTGCTACTTATTGGAAAGTGCCCCTAAAGGTGGGAGTAAAAAAGTCGGGTCCTATATGGAGTCGTGTGTTTCAGAGTAGACTCGTGTCCGCCTCCTCGCCGGCCGTAATCTCCTTTCCAAGATCGCCTGTTGTTACCTCTGTGTCTTTGTCCTTGTCATCTGTTGTATGGGTCGTTGCTTCTGCTGGGCTGTCGTCGTCAGATGTGTCGTTCTCTCGTCCTGCTGCAGCGATGTCAGTTCTGATGTCGTCTAACGTCCTTGCTGGAGGTTTTCCAACGGCGCACTGGCTCCAATGATACCACGTTTCCCCCTTTCCTTCGAGGCGAACTGCATGTGATGTCCTCTGAGTCACTCTGTGCGGGCCGGTGAACCTTGGGTTGAGCCACTTCGGACGGATGACCTTCAGCCAGATGAATTCTGCGGTGTTAGCCTCGTGCTTCTCCGGTCCCCCTTTGGCGTCAGCCACCTGGGTGGAGAAATCTCATACCAAGCCCTTAAGTTGCTGGTAATATGGTTTTGAGCTCATTTCCTCTACTTCTTTCCCTACTGCTAATGCTCCAGGACCCGGAAACTGATGGCCGTGGGTCAGCTCAAATGGGGAGAAACCTGTCCCTCAGTTAATGTGTTCATAAACAAAGTCCGACACCGGCTATATCAACCTGTTTCAGAGGAAGGTGGAGTCCCCTGTGCCGTCTTGACTTGCCGTGTCTTCTCTGTCAGAGGTTTCATCCTTTTTTTTTTTTTTAGTCCTAAAAAATTTGACGCGTTTTGCAACAAAGTCAAGTATTTCTTCATCTGTAGGTGTATGTGTTGATACAGGTGTTCCTTTAATGTCATGAGGGGAACTGGGTGAGGGGGGGTTAGAGGTGGAGGGAAGCGTATAGGGAGGGGGTCGGGTCTTAAAGGGGTTGTATAAATCTGGATAGAGGAGGGGACCGCCCTCTGGGATGTCTGGGAGGGGCCCACCATATGGCTTCTCCTTCCTGACTGGCTCTATCACTTCTGTGGGAGGGGCTGGTGCAGGACTGGGTGGGGCTGCTATGGCGGGCAGATTTTTGGCGGGAGTTTTGCTCAGAGAGCAGGTTACTGCCACTCCATTCATAACTAAGGCTGCGTTATGGCCTATTCTCCTTAGCTTGTCAACTAGCTCCCTTTCTTTGTTAAGTTTAGAAGCCCTGATAAAACCTGCCTTCTGCTTGTTGAGAGTTTCTAATTTCTGAACCAACTGTCGCTCGTATGTATTGAGTGCTGTGGCTAGGAGACTTATTGCCTCGTCACCCTCTACTCTATTCTCTGCGATCATCTGATCGTGTAAGAAACGGAGATCGCTGCTCGCCTTTTTATGATCTCCGGGCTTAAGTCCGCTAAGTATCAATCTCTCTGCTTGTCCCCACTGTTCCCTTAAACTCCCCGGAACAGGGACTCCTAATTCTCTCTCTTCACGTTCAAATTCTCCTTCCATTTTGACTTCGTTCGTATCTGCTTCTCCTAAAGGTTTTAGTTTTTTATAAAAATACCAGTATTCTGCGTACTATAATTTACTAATTATTGTAGTTTTATTCCCACAGGTATACAGTCTGATAGTTTTCGGTGCGAGGTGTATTTCAACCCGTTGCGGAGACTCACAAGAGCGCTTCTCCTAAAGGTTTTAGTTTTTATAAAAAATACCAGATATCTCTGCGTACTATAATTGACTAATTATTGTAGTTTTATTCCCACAGGTATACAGTCTGATAGTTTTCGGTGCGAGGTGTATTTTTAGGCGGCGCGTAAGGCTCAGGTTTGGGAAGGCTAAATAACTTGTTTTACCTGACGCTGCCTGCCTCCGGCGTCTATAGAAAAGAGATCAACTCAGTGAAAGCTGCGCCTGATCAGAGCTCAGCGTGCGGAGTTTAAATCTATCAAGTCATATTACAGGATAAAGGAAATACAGTTTAAACTGCCGTATGAAGAGAAGACGCCGACGTGTCGCACTTATCATTCATATCACATCATCGATCATATAATATCATAATATATCATATATTTCCTTGTCTAAGTCAGCTTCTCGAGCCGTATCTGACCGTGCAACACTTACATTGTCACATACTGTATGCAGAAGTATTATTTTAAGCAACACATTAGGTTGACGAAACACTCAACTCAAATGTAATTAAAGTCAGATCCACTCGTGTCTTAGATGGGCAACAGTGATAACATAAAACTGTTGTACGCTTTCAAACACTCGGTAGTTTATTTATTTTTTAACCAGTTGCTCTATATTCACCTTGCAGGTGCAACTATGTGGCTTGTATCCTTTATTATATGTTTAAGTCATGGATGTTTAAAGTTCATATTTGTCTAATATTAATTTACTTTTCATTAATGAAGTATGACGCTGCGCTGTTAGTACACTTGTCCCTTTCACGTGAACGCGCTCTCAGCTGGAGAGAGAAACCCTGGCTCGATTTACCGAGTTGATAACCAGCGTCGTAGGACCGCTTAGCCGTTACGTTAAGCCCGCGCTGATTGGTCCAAATTGACCAATCCACGGACTTCCTCACACACACACACACTCAGTGCAGGCAGCTCTGCTGATTTCTCCTCCCTGGCTGCAGGCTGATAACAGCCAGTTGGCATCAAGGCGAAATTCTCTCTGCAGACCCATTCTCACAGCGCCTATCAACCTTTTTCTTACTCAATATCAAGCCACACTTAATCACACTCAAAAAATATACCTAACGTAACCCCAGATCCGTCTAAGGATTGCCTGTGTACTTAGTCGATGAGCCCCAACCCCAGAATTCGTCTAAGAATTACTGTGTGTGTCACCTTATTTCTCAGAGTATTTCAGCTGGACTTCCTTTAAATTTAAAACCACTGAAATCTCGGACGAGATTGCAGCTGGACTTCCTTTACAAATTTATAACCACTGCAATCTCGTTACACAGTTAATCACACTCAAAATAAATATACCTAACGTAACCCCAGATCCGTCTAAGGATTGCCTGTGTACTTAGTCGATGAGCCCCAACCCCAGAATTCGTCTAAGAATTACTGTGTGTGTCACCTTATTTCTCAGAGTATTTCAGCTGGACTTCCTTTACAAATTTAAAACCACTGAAATCTCGGACGACGATTGCAGCTGGTTCCTTTAAAATTTATAACCACTGCAATCTCGTTACACAGTTAATCACACTCAAAATAAATAACCTAACGTAACCCCAGATCCGTCTAAGGATTGCCTGTTACGTTAGTCGATGAGCCCCAACCCCAGAATTCGTCTAAGAATTACTGTGTGTGTCACCTTATTTCTCAGAGTATTTCAGCTGGACTTCCTTTAAATTTAAAACCACTGAAATCTCGGACGATGATTGCAGCTGGACTTCCTTTAACAATTTAAACCACTGCAATCTCGTTACACAGTTAATATATTCCCCGTACAGTCTAGTTGACTTTTATAGTGCGATGTATATTTCAACAGATGGAGAGACTTCCAGAAGCGCTTCTACACCCCCTTTCGGCGATGTGGCTTTGGCAAGGAGTCGAAACCCAGTCTACAGAATCTCTTTATCGTCACGTTTAGTCTTCTAGATTAACCCCACAGCAAGAGTTTGCGAGATCCGGTCATTTCAAATTGATTTTGAAAGTTGCGTTTCTCCTCTTGAAATACCCCACATATAACACAACTGCAGCTCCTCTTTGAGACTGGAAAGTGTTATTCTGTAGTACTGTTCTTTCTACCGTAAGACTAAAACACTGAAAATGCCGCTGACAACTCTAAAATTTTGTAGTATAGCCAATCACAGATTTTGATAATAACAGGTATCTGCTCACCTTTCTGTTGTGGGGCGCCCTGGTTTAGTTGTCAGAGGTATTCGAGGTGTCATCCCTGGACCGTTCGTCCGCTGGCTGCCGGTGTGCCTTCTATGAGACCCTACTCATCACGTCGGTCGGTCACCAAATTGTTGGTTTAAGCACCCTTCAGTTGTTGAAGGTTCGAGCCCGCTCCGCGCTGTTCGTTTGATGAGTGGTCTGCTGTAAAAAGGAACGGCTCAGACAGAGATATGAGATTAAACAATAAGCTGATTTAATGGTAGAAACAACAGTACAATATAACGAAGTACTTATATAACGAAGTACTTCGGGCCTCAGCTCTTCCACCGTGCGATGTACGTATCAGACAGTCAGACGAACAGAGGCCGCGAGTGTACAGAATTCACAATATTTATTCCCACAAACGGAGAGGAGTTGTGTGGGAGGAGTTGTGTCGGTTGCTCCTCCCTAGGTGTTCATCCATTGGTGGACTCACTCCTGGGCGAGCCCTAGGCAGTGAATCAGAGTGAGTCAGCCATTGACGAGGTCTAAACAGCGAATCAGAGTGAGTCAGCCATAGTGTGGGAAGTTTGGATCTCCTGCGCCGCCGATCAGTCCCAGGTCATCTTTTATGGCAGCCATAAAATAAACAATTCTGGGTCGCACGGGGGTGAGGTACCAATCCTTATCTTCGTTTATCCTCAGCACCTGGCCGTACCACTCCGCATCCCAATCTTTCTCTCAGTACAATCTCTGCATAGACTCAATGGTGTCAGTTTTATTACCTTTCTCCTGCAACCCCCCCATGCTCCTATCCGGCCATTAAAACCCGGGGGGGCGACTGGATCCTCTACATTCCTAAGTCAACGCACACACAATTGACCACAGCAAACAAAAAAAATAAGAACACTTGGTCTAGTTTCATAAGTATACATTTTTCACAGACAAAGTTATAATTATTGAAACAGGTTATAATTATTAAAACAGGTTATATAGGATATACAGGTTACTTTAACAGGCATCGCCAGGAAGACCCTCCGCAATACGAAACAAAACGTGACTACACGTAAGTATGATGGAGAATTTGCGGAGCTTTACCTGAAGCCAGCTATTCTCCTACAACATACCCACGCCGGTGGCGGAACCAAAACACGGCAAGAACGGAAGTGGGTAGGTCTGGGCACCAACGAACAAGAGGCTGCCGGCTAGAAGCCTCTGCCCCTTTATAGGGTGCCCCCTGGCGGTGATAGGCCTAGAAGAATATGCCTTACAACAGCATTTACTACTCATCCTGCTACACTTGTAAATGTTGTGTTTTCTTGTGAACGTAAATCTGAGTTTGTTTGTTTTTTTGGGATACATTTTTAAAGATTCTCTAGCATGATAAAGTCACATATGTCAGAAATGGGCTGATATATATACAGCTCTGGACAAAATTAAGACACCACTGCAAAATTATCAGTTTATATGTTTTAACTATTCATAGGTGTGTGTTCAAGAAACATTTCCATTTGTGTTTTATTCTATACACTACTGACAACATCTCTCCCAAACTCCAAACAAAACAAAGAAGTCATTTAGAGCATTTATTTGCAGAAAATTACAACTGGTCAGAATAACAGAGAAAATGCTGTGTTTTCAAACCTCAAATAATGCAAAGAAAACAAGTTCCTATTCATTATTAAACAACACAATACTAATGTTTGAACTTAGGGAGAATTCAGAAATCGATATTTGGTGGAATAACCCAGATTTTTCAATCACAGCTTTCAATGCGTCTTGGTTGCTCGCCACCAGTCTGTCACATTGTTGCTGGGTGACTTTATGTCTCTCCTGGCACACAAACTCAAGCAGCTCGGCTTTGTTTGATGGCTTGTGACCATCCATCTTCCTCTGGATCACATCCAGAGGTTTTCAGTGGGGTTCCAACTGTTCCATGACAGGGTCTTGATCTGGTCTTCCTCCATTCACACCTGAATTGAGCTGAGGGTGGGTTTATCCAGCAGGACCATGCTCCATGCCCCACAGCCAGGTCAATCCAGATGTGATCCAGAGGAATATGAATGGTCACAAGCCATCACACAAAGCCGAGCTGCTTGAGTTTTTGTGCCAGGAGTGGCTTAATAAGTGACCCAACAGCAATGTGAAGGGTGATGCAGAGCAGCCAAGACGCATGAAAGCTGTGATTGAAAATCTGGGTTATTCCACCAATTATTGATTCCTGAGCTCCTCCTATGTTAAAACATTAGTATTGTGTTGTTGAAAAAATAATTTAAAATTGTTTTCTTTGCACTATTCGAGGTCTGAAAACACTCCATCTTTTTTGGTTACTTTGAACTTGGTATTTTTTGTAAATAAACGCTCTAAATGAGAATATTTGGAGTTTGGGATAAATGTTGTCAGTCATTAATTTATAGAATAAAACACAAATGTTAATCCAGTTTCCAATAGTAAAACGAGAGAAACTGATAATTTTACAGAGGTCTCTTAATTTTTTCAGAGCTGGGAGCTCTATATAAATATATAGATCTATATATCTATTTTATAGATATATATTATAGATATAACTATATATCTTTATATATAGAGAGATTGCTATTCTTTCATGTTTCATGTGAAAAATGTTCTCAGGAAAATGTATGGTACAATATTTTTGCCAGTTTTATAGGAAGCTCAATTTCATTGTATCCAAATGAAACACACAAGTTTTAATAAAAGGTAAAACTTTATTTTTGTGTCTTTTTCTTTTTTGTAGTTGACGGAATAAAAATATAAATACGAAATGTAACCACTTTCAACTAAAAATTCTAAGTTAAATAATTGAGCAAAGCAATTGATATTACACAATATTTAAAATAAAATCAACTTCACATGAAGTGCATGGCGTGTGGTGCAGTGGGTTGAGCGTTGGTGTTGGGATCAGGGGGTCACAGGTTCTAACCCCACTGCAGTCAGCATGTCGTTGTGTCCCTGGGCAAGACACTTCACCCCAAATTGCTCCTGTGGGGATTGCCCACAGTATTGAGTATGTAAGTCGCTTTGATAAAAGCGTCTAACAAGTGACATGTAATGTAATGTGCATTGTACTTCAAATAACAATTCCAGTCCTTGAATAATTTAAGTTAAATTCACTAAAGTTTTCCTAATGCGTTACTTAAAAAAATAGAAAGTGGTTGACTTAAAAATGTAAGTAAAATCAACTTGACATGAAGTGGATTGTACTGCAAATAACAATTCAAGTCCTTGATTCATTTAAGTTTGATTGACTCAAGTTTTCATAATGCTTTACTTACATTTTTAAAGGCATCCACTTTCCTCTATTTTTTTAAGTAGATTCAATTTATCCGGGTTTACAGTGTACTGACAGATTGAATACAACCATTGTGGATTTACAAGATTAGATGACTAATGTCGAAGTATACTATAAGTGAACACATATAACAGCATTCTTGCACTGCAATATTTAATTTAAAACCAATAAAATAAGACTAATTCATCAGTTCAGTCCTCATACAACATGATGAGGACTGAATATTGTGTAGGGTTGCATGTCGTAAATGCTTTATAATACACTGTGATACAGTCATAAGCAAATGTTTATTAATGTAATCTTCAACAACTAGAAATCCTTCTGTGGGCATTTATAAGTGCAGGCTAAAATATGATCAGATTATGATTGATAATAGCATAACACAGTTGCACTTTTCTAAAATATAGTTTCATCAGTGAAGTTACTGTATATTGTTAACTGTACATTTATAACACTTAACATTCAAATAAATATGCATGCAACTAAATAATACTCTATAGATGATTTACAATATGTTTATTAAGAGCGTTAATACGAAATAGCAGGACGGATTGGAAAGTCTTGAGCAAACTAAATGAAAGTCATTAACACTCAAAGCAAAGCAGAATGCTGTCTTCTGACAGAAGCTCATTGGTTTTAGATATTTATCAAATGGTGTTTTTGAGATTCTGATTGCGTCTATCATTTTTCCTCCAACACGTGCAGGTTTTGGGCTAACCCTGGTATTAGGATTCCCCTCAGCTGCGCCCTGCCGGTGTTGAGCAGTTGAACCCTGCTCGGCAGCTCTCTTAACCACAAACTGCTCTCTCCTGGGGCGTCGTGTCCACAGAGACATCTGCCTCGCTGACACCAGAGTGACCTTCACACCCTGATCCGTACGGGGCATATGGAGAGGAAAACTGCAGAGAGTGTGGCCAGCTGTCCTGTCCGCACTGAGACTGATAAATCTGCTAATCAAGCTGTAAAGGATATGTTCTGGATGTCAGCCAGTCAGTGTTTTTCTGTACTTGTCTGTGATGATGGACAATTCTGCTCTCTTTACTCAATCTTCATACTGCCAGTGTGTGAAACAAGCTGCCCGCTCTGCCCTCAGGGTTCCTGCAGGTTTCGCTAACTTTAAGTCTTCAAAGTTAAGACTTTTTAAGACCACTTTGAATAGAATTTAAGACCTATTTCACGGCAAGAAAGTATGAAGGAAAATTGCTATGAAAGAATAAATACGTCCCATAATTACTTACAAAGTAAATGTATTCATGTTCAACATAAGAACGATGACTGAACATAACAGCATAACAGAACAGAACTGTGTTAGACAAAAAGTGTGTATATGTGTGGGTCTCTTTGTGTGCTTGTGTGTGTTGTGTGTGTGTGTGTGTGTGTGTGTGTGTGTGTGTGTATTAGGGCTGTGCAATTAATCGTATTTTAAATACGAATTTCAAATACGATTTTGGCCTGCCACAATTACGAAAACAACATAATCGAAAAAACAGATTATTTTGCTTTGCTAGGTTGTAAAGTAACCTGTATATCCTATATAACCTGTTTCAATAATTATAACCTGTTTCAATAATTATAACTTTGTCTGTGTAAAATGTATACTTATGAAACTAGACCAAGTGTTCTTATTTTGTTTTGTTTGATGTGGTCAATTGTGTGTGCGTTGACTTAGGAATGTAGAGGATCCAGTCGCCCCCCCCGGGTTTTTAATGGGCCAGATAGGAGCATGGGGGTGTTGCAGGAGAAAGGTAATAAAACTGACACCATTGAGTCTATGCAGAGATTGTACTGAGAGAAAGATTGGGATGCGGAGTGGTACGGCCAGGTGCTGAGGATAAACGAAGATAAGGATTGGTACCTCACCCCCGTGCGACCCAGAATTGTTTATTTTATGGCTGCCATAAAAGATGACCTGGGACTGATCGGCGGCGCAGGAGATCCAAACTTCCCACACCTATGGCTGACTCACTCTGATTCGCTGTTTAGACCTCGTCAATGGCTGACTCACTCTGATTCGCCCAGGAGTGAGTCCACCAATGGATGAACACCTAGGGAGGAGCAACCGACACAACTCCTCCCACACCTCTCCGTTTGTGGGCATAAATATTATGAATTCTGTACACTCGGGGCCTCTGTTCGGTCTGACTGTCTGATACGTACATCGCACGGTGGAAGAGCTGAGGCCCGAAGTACTTCGTTATATTGTACTGTTGTTTTTACCATTAAATCAGCTTATTGTTAAACCTCATATCGCTGCGTCTGAGCCCTTCCTTTTTATAGCAGACCACTCATCAAACGAACGGCGCAGAGCGGGCTCGAACCTTCAACCACTGAAGGGTGCTTCAACCCAACAGTTGTGACAGTGCATTGCAACATATTTGATCTAATTCATTTCAGTCTAATTTATTTTTATTTATCATATTTATATATGTTTAGTAACTTGTGGAAGTGCGCTCCAAAATATTTGTTGATCTTGTTTATTGGTATTTATTATTTTGATATTATTTATTTGAATCATTTATTTAATTCATATTTGTTTTTGTTTTTCAGTTGAATTATACGTTCAGGGTAATCAACAGTCAAAAAGATACTGTTCAAATTATTATTTGTTTTAAAGTTCAATAAATGGATGTTTTCAAAGTCAATGAATAATCGTATTTAATAATCGTGATATCAATTATTGACCAAAATAATCGTGATTATGATTTTTGCCATAATGGAGCAGCCCTAGTGTGTGTGTGTGTGTGTGTGTGTGTGTGTGTGTGTGTGTGTGTGTGTGTGTGTTAGAGTGACAAGAGCTATATTCAGAGCTCTGCCGTCTTGGCTACAATCTTTCATCGTTGCTGTTGTATGAATTGGTGTTTAGCTACGGTATTTAGCGTCTACAGCACCTCCGCTTTTAGGGTTGACGTGGACCCAAGCGTCGCCCGGAGGTCCCCCGATGTTGTTGCGGGAACTGCTGCACTAGCTAACGCTACATTAGCAAAACATTTTTTTTGCAAAAGGTGCAGCGGGCTTCAAACACGTCCCCCTCCACTGGTTTCAACCAAGCACTAAATTCGATGTTTTCCAACCAAATACGGTTGAACTTACGCTTCCCCATATTTATTTGTAAGTAGATTCGAAGATACATGAGTTTCTGACTGCCGCTAGCTGAAGCTTGGTTGCTAGGTTACTAGCTGGGTGTTCTCCGATAAGGGACCGGGGGAAACAAAGTTAGTGATTACTGGTTCCATGTTGATTTATTTCAATACAAATTGTTGGGGAGAACTGAAAGGCTATTACCGTACTGGTTACTTTGCAGCCCGGACATTTCCCCCAAAACACATTTAGACGCTATCGCATCACAGAAGTACCTTTCAAAACCAATCATTTTTAAGACCTTCTAAATCATATTTAAGACCTTTTTAAGGCCTTCAATTCAGATTATCAAATGTAAGACTTTTTAAGACCCCGCGGGAACCCTGTGCCCTGAAACACTTGAGCCTGTGACTGTAATGCTGAGATTCGGGACATGTTGGAGAAGTCCAGCAGAGGTTTTGTCGTTTTGAATTTCAAATTTCCTGTCACCAGTGTAGGTTTTTAAACCACTGTTGCACTGCTGGAGTCTACAGACCTACACCTTAGTTTGCCATGCACATACAGTTTATAGTAGCAACCAAGATATTCTAAACGTAGTCCAAGTTTAGTTTGGGATGTTTCTCGTATCCTCTGATCTTTCTGTTTTTCCATTTCACTTCAAATCCTTTTTCTCTACTGTAAGTTTCACATGGCGAGCATTTTAACTTGTTTATATTGTATGTTTTTGATGTGTGTTACTCATTAGTTTGATTTCATTGCATGCTTTCATATTGAAAAGTGATGCATTGTGTCATTTTTAGTAGTTTTTTACTGGCTGTTCCATTCCCAAAGATCAAGGACTTTTAGCCTTTCTATAGGCTTTTTAATTGAAGTGTTTTTTTTAAATGGTATAGAAATAGTAGTGCAACATTTCTTTCTACTTAATCCTTTAATGTGATTTTAGTGTTTTAGCTCGGTTTTTACGTCATCATAATAAATTATTTTCTACCATAAATTTGAGTAGTTGGCTCCTTGAATGCCCAGAGTTGCTCTCAGCAACATATCATATAAAATGATTATATGTAACGTGAAAAGATTCTTTCTATGTGATAAATGCACCGAGATTGATCCGACTCTGCAGGTCTCCTCAGTCTTCACTTCAGTGTTTGGAGATTACGGCCCTTACAGTCTCACAGCTCTCATGTGTTTTCAGAAACATATTTTCCTGAGGAGTCTACTGGAACAGATGAACAGGAACAAAACTCCGAATGAATGCTAGACCTGTTTGAGTTGCACTTTTCAACATTTTTAGAACTCTCAGACACATTCTATTTAGATTCAGTTTTCATGTTGTTGTTCTCCATGTGAATTGAAGCACTTTCTACCAAATGAATATTTTATTTAAAAAACCTTATCCTGATGGAAATAGGGAAAGAGATGTGGATCTGCGTGTATGTTTGCGTGAAGAAAGCATGTATGTGTGACGGTGTGGTGTAGGTAAGAGTTTGTGTTGCCAACAACGCCACCTAAGGGAGTTTCACCCCTAGGAACTAACTATTGATAATAAAAGATTTAACCCACAAGGAACACAGGTTCCTTTTACATAACGGGCCAGAGAAAGTTTCAGTTACAGTTAACACAATTACTTTATAACAATCAATTAACTATTCGAAAAACACCAGATACACATTATACAATCAGCTAAAAGTCAATACTGGGGCACAGGAGGTACAAGACAGGGCTGGGGCTTACCAGGTGGCAATAAATCAAAAAGGGGGAAGGGTCCAACTCAAAACCACCCGTGACACCGCAAACCAAACAACAGGACTCGTGAAGAACACCACCACCAGGGATTGGGGTTGCCACCTCAGGCCCACAGCACCTGTCTGACAAGAGGAAGACGGTTAAAACCTCCACACAGTATTACACTTAAATAAACAACTAAATAAATAACCAACCAAATACAATGGTTAATATTAAATAAGGAAAATACTAGTATATAAACTAAATTAACAAAACAAAATAACAAAACCAAAATAACAGTTTCTCAAATTAAACAGTGAGTTGTATCTGTGAGAATTGGTCGGCGAGTTCCCGGAGAACCAGAACCGCTCCAGAGTCCAACACGGGGGGAGGGGGCACGTCACCAGCCACGGAGCTCGCAAAGCAACGGCCAGTTTATCCCAGCAGTGAGTCACTGCAAAGAGCCAAAACAGCAGGACCAGTTGTCCGAAGGTGGGCCTAACAATTAATAGCGCGTTGTTTTTGTAAGACATTTTTACTTCCGCATAAAAAAAGACCACCCGCGTGTGACATCACATGGGGGAGAGCGGCCGGTCTAACGTAGTAATAAACATGGATCACAATGCTAGTTTTGACACAGAAGAGGTTGAAAATGTATATTCGAATGCATATGACAGACCACAACCATATAATTATGAGCCTGCTAGGCGTCCAAGAGACCAGGAGCAGCCAAGGATTAGAAGAAATAACGGCCATCGGAGAGAAATGGAGCTGTGGTGTGAGGAGAACCAGTGGAGAACAGGGCAGCTGTCTTGGTGAGGGACCGGCGTTAGCTACAGTTAATGTTAGCTAACGTCGGTCACATCACAACATTGTAAAGTTAGCTATCATATATCAGGCTATAACTAAAGTAGTATTGATAATATAGTAACGTTACTGGCAGGACTGTTGATACTGATCCCTAACAGAAACTAATGCGCAAGTATCAGCCATATCTCGCGTTACCTAATGCAACTCCACACTACGTCTTACGGTGCTATGTACCGGAGGGGAGAGAGAGAGCAGCGAAGGGGGGGAGAGAGATGTAATACGGTTTCCTGATGAACGTTTTGTTTGATAGGCCTCAGCTGTGGAGAGTATGTGCTGCAGGGAGGTGGATGCTCCTCGCACAACGCACCCAGGAACGAAAGCTAGCTCCGGTCCTTTTCCTGTTAGGGAAACTGTGGACTCGATGTCCTGACAGGCTGGAGTTTGTGCAACCTGCACAAACTCCAGCTCACCATGATTAAAAATAGTGAAATGCAAAATTAACGAAAAAATACCAGCTCACTAAATCACAACCGCTCAAACCAACTACAAACTACTACTACGGATTGGGCAGAGAATGAGTCCGAGAAAGTTGCTCCCTCATGTGACGTAATATGACGCGTTTGACGTATGACGTTAAAAAAAAGCAGTTTTTAGTAGCAGAGCTCAAAACGGATCCTTTCCCCTCAGAATTCCTCCCCTTATTTCATTAAGTATTAACTGGTGCGCACGAGAGAAAGAGAGAGAGAGAGAGAGAGATTTATTTGCGAGTTGCATAAGAACTGGTAAGATAGCAGGGTTTCCCACACATAGACTTTACTTGGGCTGGCCGCCCAGGTATATTAACGGCCGCCAAAGTATAATTCGCGAGCCATTTAGGTTTAATTTTTTTTAATCCGTCCGTGAGCACTACGGCATCCGCGATCCCTCACTCTACCCCTCGCTATCGCGTGAAGGGTCTGCTTTATGCGCTCCGCACAGTAAAACCCTGCTGCGGTTCATGAGGGTGCTCACTAGCGCATGCAAAACGGCGTCACTTTAAAGTAATTCTGTCCTTCTGTTTACCGCATCATTTATGAGAATACATTTCTTAACAAGAGAACATAATCGAGGGGTGATCAATAACATATCCGTATTTATTTATTTCTCCAAGTTATGTTTTTGTGTGCACAGAGGAGTCGCAAACAGGCGTTTGTTTAATCATTTTAAGATTTGCTTTAATCAATTTGTAAAAATGAATTCTTCATATATGATAACTGAGAGGTAACATTCTATTTATGGTATTATTTCCACATATTTCTCTCCATTCTTCCTTCTGCCAACGGTGTCGCAGTTTCTCGTCCCTCCCGTTTTTGTGCGTACGCATGGGTCAGAGTTTGCGTGGAGGACCGCACATTTTCCCGTCAAGTTTGTTTTTTATAAATCGCAAACATTGCGTAGAAACTGGCGTACGCCATATTTTGAGCGTACGCACCGTTTATAAATGAGGCCCCTGGTCACCCTAACTCCACCTTGCTATAGGATCCAGACTAAGTAATTGCAGCGGTCCCATGGAAGCCTTACCCTGAAGTGATGACATCACATTTAAAATAATTTGATTTTAAATTAAAAAAAATAATAATTTGCGTGAAAACTCAAATATACATTAAAATAAAAATCAGTCGGAGTAAATTCTAAAATGACAGCCAGGCTGGTGCAACACTCACACAAACTGTATGATTATTTCACTTCGGAAGGACAAGAGTGTCCTGGAAGCATAAGCCAAAATCAAAATGTTTGAGCTGAGAGAAGCAGCGTCTCGGGGTGGGGGGAGCACAGACGGGAACAGACGGACATTTTAGCAGACAGACGCTCCAGACATTACCACAGCTCAGCACGGCACAGGACATCCAGGGAGCTCCATGGAGAACTGAAGGAAAGGCTCTGAAGGAAGCAACTTCAAACACAAACAGAGCACAGACATAGGTTTTATTTTGGAAAATATTTTTAGAAATCCTTTTCTTGAAAGTTTACATTTGCAAAATATTGTTGGATCTTCTTTTTCACAGTAGTGTGTACGTTTTCTGGCAACAAACCTACACATAACTACAAAAGTAATGACGGATCAGCATGAGACACTGCCAGCAAAGAAAACTGTGTTCTGAAAACACTGTAGTTATAATTCATACAAAGGTATTCCGATTCTGAATTTACGGCTTATATCGCAGTGTATTGTGCTTTACGGAAACATATATCTGGCGCCAACATTTCTATTGATGACTTCCAGACTGCTTCATCCTTTCTTCACCATGAGGTTGAGTCCTTCGGAGGGTCTCTGGAGGACGTCCTGCCTCGTTCCTGTGCCTCAGACGCTGCCTTAGTAGTTGTGTCCGTGTGGCAACAAGGACTTGTTTTGGTCATTTTTACTTCAACTGCTGTTTGTATAAATATGTATTTATTTTTCTCATAATATGGTGCCTCTGTTACGAAAGCTAATTTCCCCCTGGAATTAATAAAGCATTTTGATTGATTGATTGATTGATTGAATGTTACTGATACTATAGATCAGCCACAGTATGAAGATGAATACGTTCTAGGACAGAATACAAACAGTAAATCTTTTTTGTCATTTCAGGGTAGGCCTACAGTATGTATGTACTGTAAAGTACAGGTAAGTGCATGTTCTGTAGGCTGGCAGTAGGATGTAAGTACATTGCAGCAGCGAGTGAGCAGAGATATTCATTGTGCAAATGTTCAGTCTCTGGAGGAAGGTGTGTGGTCTAGGCCAGGGGTTCTCAAACTTTTTGTTTATGCGGACCACTATTTATTATCAAGGATTTTCGCGGACCACCTCATATGCAAACCGTAAAAATAAGTACATATATAAACGTAGTGTTAAAACGCCGATATTTTTTTATAGTTAATTATAGACAATCAAAAGTAAATTGAAGCCTATTTGATACTTTTGTGACCGGTGTCTGTCTGCGTTGTGTATGTGTCTCAAAGAGGACGGCGGACGGTATTTTAATTAGGTCATCCCAAACAATGCCACAAATGCGCACGCGCGCAGTGCACTCACAAAACGGGCAGACAGGTCTACAAAAAACTACCGGTATGCTCCTACTTTAGTTACTGTACTGCAAAAAGCAGACGTCGCTGCGCTCAACACACACACACACACACACACACACACACACACACAAAATGTCTGGCTAATGTCGGTGTGTATTCATACCAAAAGTCCTCTTAATTAACAAAGGTGCACACACACAAACACACACACACACACACACACTCAAAACCATGGACACACAGGCATATAAGTAACATTGTATAGGCCTAAGTTGCATAAAGGCTTGAGCTACAGTATTGCAACTAAGCAGACAGCGCTGCTTTTCTCTCTCTCTATCTCCACTTACAAATCTATTTAAATCTCAAAACAAATTAACTTATTAAATAAACGAAACGAAAAATATAGCCTACTCAGGGGTGGATCTAGAAAAATATTCATGGGGTGGCAAGAGGGTGGCAGGAGATTTTGAGGGGTGGCATCCCCTGGCAGAAGTATATGCTGATTTAATCGCAGTCATATCAATCAATGTTAACTTGGAAAGCCACAATATTGTTCGCCAATCATATTTCCACGCTCGCGCCAGGGCCGGGGGAGGGGTTACAAGGCTCGTGTCTTGTGGTGCATTCACTTGCACTCGGACATTAGAGACTTTCTCTCATAAATGTCCGATGAGCCCAACGACCACTACCCCACTGCCTGATATCATTAGAAAGCTAGGAATCTCCTCTTTCCAACAGTGTATACAACTCAAAATGTGTCTTCGGGTCCCCGAAAATCCTTGATAATAAAAAGTGGATTATACTTAGCTTTTTTCCACGGACCACCTGCAGTACCCTCGGACCACAGTTTGAGAACCGCTGGTCTAGGCTCTATCAACGTGGTGCAAAGTTCAGTAAAGCAGAGAGCTAAGGGGGTGAAGCTGTTAAGTGTGGCCCGGTCAGAGGTGACCCTGTCCAGACGTGCCTGACAGCCTTAAAGGCAGAAAGTGGAAACCAGCGATGCATTGGGCAGTGATTACCATCATACCATCATTACCATACCTGCAGCTCCTCTTTTCACCCTCTGTCTGAAACCCGAGCCCAGTCTGCTCTGATTGGTTAGCTGGCTGGTTCTGGTGTGAACCGCTTAGAGATGTCCCGCCCCTTAGCCTATCACATAAAATGTGGTTGAGCGCTAGCCAATAGACGCGCAAGTGTTAAATAGTGATGTCACTATGTTTTGGAAGGGGGGGAGTGTGTAGGAAAGAAACTCTCTCCGGAGGGAACATAGCTTTTGAGGACCAATTATATATATATATATTATATACATATTTTTATACATATCTGTATATTGTATACCGTATTTTCCGGACTATAAGTCACGTTTTTTTTACCTGTCTGGCTGGTCCTGCGACTTATTCTCCGAAGCGCCTTATATATTGAATTTTGTCTGACTGCGTTCAAACTACGGCCAATAGATGGCACTGTATACAATCGTGACAACTGAAAACTGCTGTACCACCGAAGACGAAAAAAGTCAAATCAACCGGGAGCATGCAACTTTCCAGGATGTTGTGGGACGGATCGACACAGCATGGGCTTCAGTGACGACCGAAACTATCCTGTCGGGATTCAGAATGGTCTAATCGGAGCTGATTCGGATGGAGAGTCTGACGACAGCCGAGAGCAGGACATGCTGCTTCATCCACACCGGAGTTGGCGGAAGTGTTTAACAGCGACTGTATTAATACAGTGAGAATTCCAAGTGGCTAAGCTAATAAGCGCATCAGTATTATGTGCCGTAGCTCATTGTGTGGATTATGTTGTTTATTCAGCTCGTCAGTCGGTCAGTTAATAACAGTGTGCCGTGTCTGTATTGCAGTGGCGAACCGTGTCTATCACAACTGGACCTTCTCTAGTGTTGTGTTCAAAATTCCAGGAAAGACAAACGACTTCTAAGTTCAACTATTTATTAAAAAAGAGCAAAATATATATATTCACTTGGCTAAGGACTCCGCCACGTCATATAAATTACAGCAAAGCTGTAATCTGTAACCACTATTTTCGGAAAAAGCCTCGAACCTCGTGCGACAATACATTTTTATTACACAGTACGTTGCCCGTACATTTATGATTGGTCAAGACTAGATGAAGAGATACCGTGGTTTAGACTTGGTTCTCTTTGGTAGGTGCACAGACTCAGAAAGAGTCTCTTGGCAACACGATCCTCCCAATCAGCATTCGGCCGGCTGGCGAAAGACCCTCCCTACTCTGTCTCCATTCTAGTAATTTGTTTTCGCTAACGTTTCTACAGATATAGTGGGATACTTTCATAATGCTGCTTCCTAGCTGGGTCAATATCACCATACGGTGCATTTGAGACTTCCCCATTTCCAAAAAAAAAGCTGAGATTTTCCATTGAACTTCATATTCATTGTATTAAGTATATGTTATGCTGTTAGAAATGGATGTTGGTCAAGCTCCCACACTTTTTATAAATTAACAGCAAGCAGACAATGTTCATGCAAACTGTGAATGAATCCACCCTGTCATGGACACATTCAAAGTAGAGTAAATACATTGTAATTACATAGTGATTATAAAATGTACATTTTCAGAAAGCAATTTAGTCCCTTTCTCAACAATATATTTTAGTTAATGGAAAAAGTATTTGGATAATAATGAAATGATGGCAAACTATTTGTTTCTCTATAAAATCTGCGAGAGTTGCACTTTCTTTTCTAAATAAAATCTAACAACAAAGATATCTGGTCAAACTTTCAAACAATACTATTTGGCCCTCATTTGTTAGAAAGGAATCACACAAAAGGTTTTGGTAACTTGTTTATTTTCATAAAACATGAAAATGACAGGGTGGACAATGACATGACAGGGTGGACCTTGGGCATGACAGGGTGGACACATTGTGAAATGTCATTGAATGGCCTCATAAATGCAATAAATCTAAAGGAAATTATGTAAAAGAAAATGTCAGAGGTCCTTTTCCCATGTAGGGGGAAATTACCAGTTGAACAGACTGGTTTTGATCCACTCTACCTGCATGCGGCCACTGAATAAAGAACATTAATGTGGCCTTCTTGTGTTAAATTCTGTACATCATTCTGCACAGTGAAAGTCAAACATTCAACTGTAGAACAAGAAGAACAATTTTTTAAAGTGGAGAACAGTTGATTTAAAAAAAAAAAAAAGCATGTTACAGAGAGGTCACTTAGACGTGTCTCCAAAACAGTCTCTCCCTTTCTGCAGAGACCTGGCTCATTTCTGTAGTTGCTCTTCCACATACTTCCAAGCAGACGCTTCAATCTGTACTGAGCGCTTGTTCAGAGCCTGTGGTTCTGGTATTAGGCAAAGTATATGCCAGTCATAGTACCAACAGATGTCCTCCCGGGGACTTGGCCAATGGAACTTGTTTATGCCATTGCGGTGCGTACACTTAACTTTCACACTGTGCCCTTCTGCATCCATGATGAAACCTGGGTATGCTTCATTGTCGTAATTAACGACGCACCACTCTCCAATGTGCTTCACCTCAATCATTGCTGGTCTCCTAGGGTTATCTGGTGCCTTTCCACTTGCTGGGGACTCATCAGATGAAACAGGAACATCAGCTAGAGTGACCTCTTGAAGGTTAAAGCAGGGGCAGTCCAAAACACCTTCCTCCCTTTTACACAGGCATGAAATGTCTCGGTATTTCATCTGGCCGGGTGTCAGACTGATAGCTTGGTGGATTCTTAAGAGTGCCTTTTACCGCAGCTATTGCAGGTACCTATAGTGAGAGGGGGGGAGGGAATCAAACATTAATACACTTTATTTAACCACAACACAAGAAAGGATCAGATTTGACAAAGCTAGTCTGTAATCTGGACGGGAGAGGGGGGACAGGGATCTGAAACCGAGGCAGAAGGACTATGGGGTGAATTGGATAACGGACTATAGCTTTTATCTGAGTCTTTGATTCAATATCCCTCTCTGGGACGAAGAACAACTCAACAGATGTGTCCAGGCTTTTCAGCTTGTCATACAAGCTCTGGGCATCAGGGATGTCTCCTCCATGGGCCACAATTCGGTCTGCTGACCTCTTGAGGACCCCACCAACACCGTCTGGTGCCCCCTTCCCATGACTAGCCTCAAAGAAATTCCACCTTATTTCTTTGAAGCCATACTTGTCCGTTGAGAGGTAGAAGAAATTTCCCTTTTGTCGATACTGCGTTGCAGGCCCGTTGCTGAAAAAATGAAGTATGCTGACTTGAGGGTGTCGTTCTCTCACTACCTTCAGAATTGGATCAAGCTGGGCCCAGATGGCCACAGGGTCGTGTCTTCTGGAGGGTGATATGGAGCAGAAGGTGTGCGGCGCTTGTCCACCAGCGGTGTAGAGCACTCCAGTGTGCAGACTGGCCTGCTGGTGTGAGCCTCCAAAATGCACAGATTGTATTTCTTGGCTGTACTTGCATGAGTAATTTTCGCTAAAATCTATATGCAAAAGGGACTCGTTGTGTTTCAGGCTCCTCCTGAGCTCCCTGTAGGCATTAAACTGCCAATTAATGTTGAAGACATGGCGCTTAAAATGGAGAAGCCTCTCCTGGAAATCTGTGTTAAGGTCGTGCTGCGTTGTTGTTATCTCCCTTTTCACTGTGATTGTTGACACCTTCTCATCCTTCGTGATCTTCTCTGTCATCCACTGAGAAAAACGAATGTTCTCTTCCCCAGGAATTGTCAGCATCGGGTGACAAGTTAGGAGGCATTCACTGCACTCACCGTAAGCACAGACCTTGGCTTTCGGGTCGCACATGGTTGCTTCAGACATTTCCTCAATGTTTCTTGAGGACAGCAACCCTTGGCTCTGCAAGGCATTGGCCATGAATTGCAAGTTCTCATGTTTGTTGCAGAGACATGTGTCACGGTCAGAGGAAGAGGGGGTTACCACCCAAAAGGGTCTGAGACGGCAAAAGGAGGTGTATGACACCTGGCCAATGTGCTCAGAGAGAAACTTCCTATGCAAGTTCTTCCTTGTATCGGTAAGCAACCTCCTCTGCATCTTTTTCTTCAGCAGTGTGACTGTTTGTTTGCGGCCAGTCGTCATTCGACTAACATCATCTCGAAGAAAAAACGATGTAACGTTCTTCCTCAACTCATTTCGACGCACCTCCTCCCATGGTAAGATCCACAGGATACTTTGCTCTCTTGTTAGAGTAGCCAAAAGCAGTCTGTGCATGCTTTGGGAGCTTGTACTTCTTCTGAATGTTTCCACTGATCACTTTTGCTATCAACTGCTTCTCTCTGTTTGTTTTAGCATTTTCATATTTTCTTTTAATATCTTCAATCAGGGATGTACGGAAAATAGGAGCTCTTTTGATGGGTGAATTCACTTTTTTACGTCCCAACAAAGCATTGACTTTTGAACGTGGTGATTTAGACGAACTTCCTTTCTTGGCCCTATGGAGCCTCTTCTTATATTTCTCAGGTTTAGTTTTCTCTTTTGCGAGCTGTGCCTCCAATATTTCAATCTGATCTTTCAGTTTCCTCTTCGACCTTCTTCGAGCACTTGCCCCTAGACGCTGTTGCCTGAAACACAAAATGTTTGTATATTATTATATAAGGATTTTTAGTAAGATTTTAACGAGTTAGTTATCAATATGTCGTTTTATGGGGACATAAATAGTTGATAATTGTCCTTCAAATAAATCTAAACTTTCTAATAAGTCATCAGCTAAACTTCCAATGATCTAACCTGGAAAGCCCTGGCTCAGGCTGATTTTCAGGAGCTGCAGATATCTCCTTGCTATCTCAGCTCCTTTTGAGCTCATTCCTTGAAAAAGACAATTCAAAATGTTCCCTTACACACTTTAATTGGCGGTCCAGGTAAACTAGGCTTGCCTTATCAAACTAGGCTTGCTGATACCGAAATTGCCCAAAAAAGTCCATATTGTCCACTCCTACTATGTATAGCATGTACTGTTATAAAATGTGTGTAATAGCTATTATAATATTACACACATTTATCAGCATGTGGCATAAACTATGTGCATGTCCTTCCTGTCACGAACCATGTCCACCCTGTCATGGAAGGCTTGCTGACAGGGTGGACATTTTTGGCTAATATTAGCATTTAATGAGCACATGGTGGACCTTCAGTTAGCAACAGGATTCAGTTAGCAAGGTGACTGTGTACTGTTGAACAAATATAGTTCGAATTTCTGAAATGTTTTTATATTAATTGAAATGTAACTATGACAGAGTGGACATGTTAAGCTTGACAACATCCAACTACACACATAATATGATTAAAATCACAAAATATAAGTGTAAATACTTACTCTGCACCTAGCCAATGTCTCAGCCTCCACTGAAGAAAGACAAAATGGTGGTAGTGATGTCACTGAAAACATCAGATGTTTTTTTATGGGGCAGTTTCCCCATAATGACAGGGTGGACAGCAAATGTCAAGGACACATGCAAAATGTTCAATATTATTATGAAAATAGAATATACATGATCAAAATGACTCGTTTCATCAAATAACTTGTTGTGGACAATAAAACCATATATATTTTTTTTTAATTTAGTATCATTTAACCACTTAGTACACACACTGTAGTTAGCAGAGCAGTGTGTGGGACATGCCAAAATCACGTACATCCAATTAAGAAATACGGTATAAAAGGAAGGAAACACATTTCAAGAGACTTATCATTGTACTGATATGTGTGTAAATGTTTGGCCATTTATAATAAGACCTCAGAGTTTCATTATTCTGCTACATTTTCATGATAACTGAGTGATTCTGATGGGGACACCAAAGTTACTTTATAGTGATATTGACCCAGCTATGCGTGGGAGCGAAGCTCACCCACACGGCCAAGGTCAGACTCTCAGTAACTCACTGTCTTCTTACTGCGTCTGCACCTGGCTTTGCTACATTAGTATTGCAAGCTAAACACTTTCTTCTGCAACTTTTCCCTTCGTTTTCCAATTAATGTACCTGTGTTCACAGTTTTGGCCGCCTGAGGGTGCCACTACAACACTATCCAACCCATCAAACCTTGGGATTGGTGATTTTGTCTATTTATTCCAAAGTCACAGCAACATAAAATGAGCACAATAAGCTTATAATGTAATAATAAGAATCAGTCTTTCTAATGTCTTCTTCTGAATAAACCTGTTTCTGATTCTGATATAAAAATAGACTCCACACTAGACACACACACACCCCCCCCCCCCACGCCGTTATAATGTCCGTCATTTCACTGAATTGTCGTCTTGAAAAGGGTACTGACAACAATTCCGAAACAACATCATCTTCACCTGTTGCACTTGCCATTTCAACGTTAAAAACAATAAAACAGCAAATTAATTGCTTCGTCGCATTTATCTAGATCCTCTGTCTCTCTCCAGTGAACTACCGGGCCTTCTAGAGCAGTGTTCCCCAACCACCGGTCCGCGGGTCATTTGGTACCGGGCCGCAGAGAAAGATTGAATAAAAAAATATTTGATTGATTTATTGATTATCAGTCTGAAAGACATTTAATTTTCCGCATGCCGTGAGTTATTACAGTGATACCTTTTTCTGAACCAGCCCAACTCATGGAAAATCGCCCATCTGGCAACACTAAGCGCGAGAGCAGTCTGGACTCTGGAACGTCATAACGCTGTGATTTTCGTTTGGATTACTGGTCTGGGGGAAGCTTGCGAGTGTGTGTGTGTGTCTGTGTGTTTGTGTATTTTTGCGTTTGTGTGTATTGTGTTTGTTTCCTGGGGAAAACACTCACAAGAAACACCAGCTGTTGTTATGCCTGCTGTGACGTTAAGTTACTCAGTTCTCCGCTTGTAATTATGCCGTTACAAGCTTCAAAGTGGTATTTATCATCTGAATTTGCCGAAACAAGTTTAATATTCTGAAAGCCAAGACTTTGTTTATTTGAAATCAGATGAAAACAAACTGTCACGGAACCTGCCGTGTTAGTATGATTACTATACGCCTTGCATTCATAATGTCAGCGGGAGGGAGGGGAAGCGGCGCTGCGGAAGAGCACAGTGCGAGTGAGAGATGCCTGTCATCTTCCCTACAAGCTTCAAATATGTATTTATCGTGTGATTTTGGAAATAAAAGTGTCATATTCTGAAAGCCAATACTTTGTTTTATTTAAAATCAAACAAAACACCCGAACACCGAGAAACTATTTTTTTTACGCAAATCCACGTTTATTTTTGAAATGAGCCGTTGCGACTTCCGACTGATTTCGATAGAGCGGTTGATATTAAACCCACAAAAAGCCCCGCTAAAAACAAGCTGGAAAAAACGAGTGCAACACAAACTTCTTTAAAGAGCTTACGAAGTAGACTGGACTGTGGACATAAGGAACACACTTCGGGTGTTATTGTCTCCCATTACCCCTAGATTGGACCGGCTTGTTGCAGAGACACAAGCTCAGGGCTCCCACTAATTCAGCGTAATGGTGAGTTGTATTTTTATGCACTTTATATTTGTTTTTATGCCGGTGTTCAACTGGTTATTGTGTTAACTGGTTAGATATGCTTACGCATTTACTTTGATTACCTCCTTCTTTTGCAGATGTGCGAGAGACTTTGTGACAGCAAACTGTGTTGTTTTTTTTTTGCAATTATATGCCTTTGTGTAGCGCCATATAGAGAGAGAGTTACGACAACGGAAGTCCAAAATGCTTGATCATCACGTGGTTCAGGGAGACTCAATAGTTCCCCGGAAGTTCGTGGCGGGACATTTGAATGTATGATTACCGGAGATAGAACTACGATTTTTGGTAATTAGTAGTGAATAAAGGTTTTGATTTGCAATATTTATACAACCTACCGATATGTGTATGTATTTACATCAATATGTTTTAAAAATAAAATAGAATTTGCTAATATTTATGGATAATATTAGGAATAGTGTGAACAGCTAGTTTACTTGTTAACATATACATGTTAGGCTAACGTTGCCTTGGTTAAAGAGCCTGTTGCTGTTGTTTATTGCTTTGAATTCTTTAAAACAAATATTATCTTCTTAAACTTGTATGGTAGTCAGGAGCATCACATCCTAATGTTTATTGATATATTTAGAGGGAGGGGATGGCAAGGAATGCTTCAAAATTCAGACTAGATTAATTTCTACCATTTCTTTAATTCATGGTGGTTTCAGTAATCCCATGGTAATTGAGGACACAAGTAATCTAAATGACTAATAAAATCTTTATGACTTTCAGAAAGGACAGGAGACCGACAGGTGCCTATCTAAGGACTAGCAGCAGCAGCAGCATGATGATGACCGACAGGTGCCTATCTAAGGACTAGCAGCAGCAGCATGATGATGACCGACAGGTGCCTATCTAAGGACTAGCAGCAGCAGCAGCAGCAGCAGCATGATGATGATTATGACGTTAAATGTGTTGTTTTAGGAACATCCATTGTAAATACATGGAATTCAGTAAACATTGAATAGCATGTCATGCAGTTTGTCTGTGCCTTTTCCTCCGTGTTGTCCTGGCATATAGTCTCCACCATGGTTTGCTGTGCTGCCTGGGGATGCTCCAATCGCTCCGAAAAAGGAGTAAGAATGTACGGCTTCCCCACTGACACAGAGAGGAGGAAAAAATGGCTAGCTAAAGTCAGCAGGAGCAACTTAACAATCAAAACAGACAACAGCAAAAAAATATGTGAGGTAATCATATTCAAACACTGCATTTGCACTTTTTCACAAAACGAAGACCATACCATTGGGAAGCTTAATGTTTGGTTTAATACAAATAACAGGGAAAGGCTTGAAAAACTCTTGAGAGTTGAGACTCAGGTGCAGGGGGAGGGTCTCAGTGCAGGTATTCAGGCTCCATTGAATCCCCCTCTGGTTCTTGTGCTGAAAGAGGGAGAAACAGACAGGAGAAAGGGTTATACACACCTATATAGCACACCTATTGGATGGAAAATTGCCTTGGGGAGATAAGGTGTGGTCTTTGTTCCCAACTGAAGTTATGGAACTTTATTATTTGTGAGTTTAATAAAGTATGACAAATGGCATCAGTAATGGATGTGATATGAATTTGTATAAAGTTGTCTCACATTCTTGGTCGTATTTTACGTACAGTATGTAATGAGTATAACATGTCCAGTAAGTATGAAGTGTTTCCCAATACTGTGCATTCAACCACTATGGTGTATGTGGGCAGACAAAACTGAGTTGTTGTGTGTGTGACTGTCACTCTGCAGGCACATTTTGATGCAGGCCAGTTTGTCAAGACCAAAAAGGGCAAGACAAGGCTGAGAGCAGATGCTATTCCCACCATCTTTGTGCATCGCCTTGTGGTCAAAAAGAGGAGGCCCCTGCACCACGATGCATCCCGGGACCTGTAAATACAGAGCCCATACCTAATGATCACAGCTATAGTGTGAAACGTGACACAGGTATAATAAGTCTGAACTCTTAATAATAAAAGTAATATTTCTTATTTTTAAGTGGTATAATATTTTGAATCTTCGAAAATGAACAGTGCCATGTCTTCTACTTACATTAGTCTAAAAGAATGAGGGAAGAAGGGATGAGGAGACTGAGTTTCCTGAGTTTGTCGTCCCTCCCAAGAAGCCTTTGATTTCATTCACCAAATTGAGGAACTATTTAGGACCCAACGCGGTGGGTGTCTTGGAGAAAGAAGCTCAGGCACTCTCCAGCAGGCTTCCGTCATGCTGTGGAGTACAAGACAAAATCATTAGAAGATTCATACGGCTGAGGCTGAGAATCGAGGCAAAACAAATCCGAAATGACAGGGGAAAAAAAACCTTAAAAGATGGCCATCTTGGAAGCAAGAGCCAATCCAAAAAGGTGAAAAGGAACAACAGCAGCCAAGCTTCAACATCCAGCAACCCCCAAACAGATCCACAGCTGCTATCAAACCCATTAGTCGTTGCAATGGAAATATTTGGACTAACCATTGCACCTCCACTTGCCAGCACCCAGCCAACATCCCTGCTCCTCCACCTGTAACATCCCTGCTCCTCCACCTGCCAGCACCACTGCTCCTCCACCTGCCAGCACCCAGCCAACATCTCTGCTCCTCCACCTGTAACATCACTGCCCCTCCACCTGTAACATCACTGCCCCTCCACCTGTAACATCACTGCCCCTCCACCTGCCAGCACCCAGCCAACATCCCTGCTCCTCCACCTGCAGCACCACTGCTCCTCCACCTGCCAGCACCCAGCCAACATCACTTCCCCTCCACCCAGTGGTGTAGTCTACTTCTCTGTAGTGGGTATACTGTAATAATTGTACTCATCCATCCTAGAGCGACGCATCGCGGAGCGACACCTGTCTCGAAGCAACACCTCATGAACACCATCACACTCACTAATGCATAGACTAGTCTTGAGACTGGTTATGTGTTATCAACATGTCAATGTCTTATAAGCATTTTTATGTGACTTTTAACTGCCAGTGACATTAACAATAAAAAAATAAAAGAATGAACAATGATGGAAAAAGCCCACTTATCTTCTAGGGTTGAACAATTAATCGAAATTGTTATCAAAATCTCAATATGGCCTACTGCAATTTTCAAGTAATATACAATAAATATGGTCATGCTACAGATGTCCTGACCCACACATCATATTCTACACTTAAAAAAACATCTTTGTTTCGCATAGATCTGCACAAATATCACACAATAATCATTTTAAACATATTTTTCAATGCATTAGATATTTATTCAAACTTGTTCAGCCCTATTATCTTCCATAAATCATTGTCAAACTATGTACTGTATCAGCTTAAATGAACAAGCAAACATCCTTGAAGTGCTACAAGACAAATTAGCTTCAAACAAGAAACAAATGAACAAATAAGCTTCACCTCAATAAATGAGGGTTGAAAAAGCACTCAACATGTCCATACTGGGTTCACTGTGTTAGTCCACAAGCCCTGAAAAAAGGATGGAACACTTTTAGACATAGTCTGGTAGTCTACAGAGCTTTCTAGATATGTTTGTACTCAGGCATCTGAGGTGTGCATTGCCTCCTTGCTTGCGTGGCAGAGCGATGGCTTCTCAGCCATGTTGTGACGTACTTCCTTGGCTCAAAAAGTGTTACAGGGGGCCCATTGATGCTGATCATCATCAAATTACTTACATTTGACAACAACAGTGTCGTTCTCTTGTCTGTGCATATGTTGTTCATGCGACTGAAGCCCCTTTCACACTCAGCAGTGCTGCAAGGGATGGTCTTCATGCATTGTATGAGTGGCTTTAAGCTTTCAGGCTCACTGTCTGGGTGCTCAAGGAAATCTCTCATACCAGTAACTGCTTGCTCTTCACCAAGATTGAACCGCCTGCGGAGTCGTTTCACTTGTGCCTCACCATGCCGTATGCCAGGGATTGATGGCCAGTTGCCTGTATCCAGAACACTGAGATCATGAAGCATTTCACCATCAAATGAGAGGTGCTTTTCCAAGTTGTTGATCAGACTTTGTAGGAATTGTTTTGCATTGATTGGTGTGAGCTTTGCATTTGACTCCAAGGGATCAGATCCTAAATGTCCCAAAGACAGTCAGTGACTCCTCTAATTTCTCTCCTTGGGTATCTTTGAATGATGCCAGCACTCTGATGGTGCGCTTTAGAAGATGGTCTGCTCTCAAGAGTGTGACAGAATGGGCCTGGAGTTGCTGAGACAGGTTTGCAAGTTCAGACAGTGCATCAAACATGAGTCCGAGGTCACACAGGAATTCCTTGCTTTGCATTCGACGTGCCAGGCCTCTATAAGTTTGTCTCTCTTTGCTGCTTCTTGTTTGGTCGCCTGCAGCATTTTCAAAGTGTCTATTGAGTGCTTCATATGATGTCCACACAGCCTTTACAGAACGGAAACTGCTGGCCACCCATCGCGTACTTAAAACTCTGCCAATTTTCAGGACTTGCGAGCCCACTTCTTGTGCTGCTTCCAGAAGCTCTCGTGAATTTTTATTGGACTGACTGTAGAGATTGTGGATCTTCTCTAGGAACACTTTGAAGTGGTTGACTGCCTGAACCTCATCCACAGCATCAGATACAGCCAGTTCCAAACGGTGGTTCATGCAGTGCCATGTGAAGAGGTTAGGGTACCTTGCTGTCAGCCTGGTTGCCACACCAGAGTTCTTGCCTAACATGACACTGGCTCCATCAGAAACAAATGAAACCCAGTTCTTTTGAAGCCACTCTTCAGTGAAGCCTGCAGTGTCCAAACAGTTCAGCAGAGCTTCTTCTATATCCTTTGCCCTTTGGCTCTCCAGCTCAACCAGCTCCAGGAACAAAAATTCAGGAGTAGCTCCATCCACTGAGGCTTTCAAGTTGACAATCATTGCAGATTTGTGGCTGATAGATGGAGCCTCGTCAATGAGAACAGAAAACTTGCTTGAAGACGTCACAATACTGTGAACTATTTTTTTCTGTATCTCTTTTGCTATGTGTTCTACAATTTGTGTGGAACTGTACCTTGAGTGCAGACTAGTGCCCTTGTTGGCACCATTTTTTTCCTGAAGCTCAATGAGACTATCATGGTCAGTAAAAGGTCGGTTCATCTTCGCAGATAGTATGCTGTTCTGAATACATAATATGTCTCTGCAAATACAGTCTCTGACACAGCTCTCACCAAATTTCCAACTAAATCCTGTCCACCCTTCTCCGTGAGCTCCTCGGCTATTTTGTGTGCTCTGGACGTCTCATGTCGTCTAACCTTTTTCTCAAAGAGGCCAGAGATTTTGATCTGCTTGAATCTGAGGACTGGATCTTAAAGTGCACCCACTCCTCAGACATAGACACTCGTTGTTTTGTGAGGACACCGGTTGATTTTGTAGCGCTGCAAAGAGCACAACCTGGAAATAAACAAAACCATGACTAATTAGCATAATACAAGTTTTTACCAATAACATCTGCAGGAAATAGCCAAGATTTACTCAAAAGTATTGAATAAACTGCTTACAATATTTACATCATGGCTAACAAATGCATGAAAAGCAGATAAAAGGAGAAAAATGTTCCACTTTTTCAATAGCTAATTATTTGACAACTACTGATAACTAACATATAGTAATTTAATGGTGCAAATGTTTTAAATGCACTTTTAACATGACCATGAATTAACTCTCATTTGCATAGTCATTAACTTTATGAATTTCTGTTGTTTAGATCAGCTTTCCTTTGCATGTGTGCTGACATTTACCTAACTTTCTGTCCCTCCACTCCAACCAAGGATGCCTGTTCTTAAATTCCCTAGCCTGACTTTCAGTCCACAAGGCTGGCCAGGAGCTCTCATCTGTGTCATCATCCGAAACAAGGAGATAATATAAACATTGTGTTCTGTTTATGACTGCACATACACACACACACACACACACACACAAAGCTACACACACAGCTACACACATACACACAAACACACACATCACACACACACACACGCAGTATCTCGCTCCCTTTCTCTTCCATTGATCCACCACACTAACGTTGATCAAGTTAGCTAGTTCTAACCAACTATCCCCTGCTACAGTTACGTTAATGATAACCATGCTAATTTCACTTACCGGGTAACTTTGCGGTAGCGCCGGGCTCGTTCTCTGTCACCTTTAGGACAACCGCCTGACCTGGCTCTTCTTCTGTAGCGGTAGTAGGGGAACATTTCGGAAAACATTGAAATATTGTCGTCTGTTTTCGTTTCATGTTTGCTTCCTGTTTAGCGCTCCGCGAACTTGAATGGTGGACGGATCAAATTCTGATAACGTTAGAGAAACGTGGGGTTTGTCAGAGCCGAACAAAGTGTGTTGCTGTTGCTTAGCAACAGGCCACAGGCGACGGAAGCCCCAGACGTCCAAAAGTATTAACACAGAAGGGGCGAAAGCGTGAAAGCGCAGTCACAAAATGATGTTGTTATCATCGCTCATTTTTAAGAGGGTATACGGAAATCACTGGCATTTTCTAGTGGGTATACGGCGTATACCAGCGTATCACGTAGACTACACCACTGCCTCCACCTGTAACATCACTGCCCCTCCACCTGTAACATCACTGCCCCTCCACCTGTATCATCACTGCCCCTCCACCTGTAACATCACTGCCCCTCCACCTGCCAGCACCCAGCCAACATCCCTGCTCCTCCACTTGCCAGCACCACTGCCCCTCCACCTGCCAGCACCCAGCCAACATCCCTGCTCCTCCACTTGCCAGCACCCAGCCAACATCCCTGCTCCTCCAACTGTAACATCCCTGCTCCTCCACCTGCAAGCACCACTGCCCCTCCACCTGCCAGCACCCAGCCAACATCACTGCCCCTCCACCATACAGTAGGTTACTAATATACACTAACAAGATTACTTATATAAGACAGTTATAGAATACATGTTTAGTATGCTTACTTATATACAACAGTAGTATTAAACTTACCTTGTGTTTTCACTCTCACTTAAGTCCCTCTCCCTTTGCCATCATTTCAAAATCAGCTGAGCTGCAACATAATACAGACAGGTAATAATCAACAGAATACACTAAAAACACTCACCCATAAATTACGTTTTTGTTTACTGTTTGGAAGTCTCAAATATGCTCTAAATATCTAAATCCATATCAATAGCCATGTATCACACAAATAGCTCTCTTCCTTATTATTGTGTAACATTAACTTTATTATACTAGCTTGTAGGCCTACTCCAAAATGAAGATTGTAATTTCTCCACCTCCACTCATTACAATCACACGCCCCAATGTTATATTTAACTAATATTATATTCCTCCACCCCACAAAAAAATAACGTTAAGAAGCCCTTTTTCTCTAATTCCACAACGTTGGACGAAAAAACATTAGGAGAACGGATTAATAGGCTGTTCATGATTCACATGTGTTGCTAACTTTATCCGGTATCCTAGCCTAATCTGTTATCTGTAAACGTTCCCTAAATCATTAGATTTAGGGATAATCCACTAACATCCTTTAATACACATGTTCATTTGACTCAGATGTGCTGATAATATCCGCAATATAAATCTTTAAACGTCTTCTTACCTTTAAAAGTCCATCACGAACGCTGCAACTCTACTGCGCTGCTAGCCGCAGATCGTGGAGCCTCTCAATAGTTCCCCGGATGTCAGCGGCAAGCTAACTTCCGGGGAACTATTGATGGCTCCACGATCCGCCATTGCTGTAAAAAAACTGGTCCATTGGAGTGAACGGAGATGTCGTAACTCTTCTATTATACGGCTCTGCCTTTGTGGTGTGTTAGATTGCAACATTCAGCCCAATGGAAAATAGCTAACCAGTTAACACAATAACCAGTTAATGAGGAACACAGGTTGTATTTTTTTTATTTCGTCATATTTATCCCCCCACAACTTGAAGGCCGGTACGCGAAAATATTTTCTTACATGAAACCGGTCTTTGGAGCAAAAAAGGTTGGGGACCGCTGTTCTAGAGTACCCTGGAACCGAGGGAAACTCTGAAAGAATACGCCCATTGGCTACAAATCAATATATGATTGGTTGATCAAACTGTAAATCCAAACGTACGCTCTCATTCATTGTAACGGCCAGGGCATTCTATCAAGGATATAGAATACCTTGGTTGAAGGATATTCTACCCAGAGACCCAGAACAAGATCTGATTGGTTGCATTTTTCTTCTAACACAAAACCACTGAAATGCGTAGTGCATGGTCCGAGAAGGACAAACAAATCAACGTAACACTGTAATATTACAGATCAACAACACAGATACGATTCTCATTTATTCATTTTATATACATTTTATTTATATAATTAAATCGATTTTTTGTTTGTTTTATCTGAGTGTTCCAGGGTATTCTCTGAATACCTTGAAGGCCCTGACGGTTCGCCACTGCTGTGTTGTGTTTACAGTTTCACCAATTCATTAAACTTCAGTAAAGCTGACATCTGTACCGGAGTTTATTTGAAAGTGTTTAACTGGATGGATAGCTAGCTCGGTGATAGTGAGACCTTCACAGCGACACAGAGGATGAAGACTTCAGTGGATAAATGCGACTTATACACCGAAGCGACTTATATATGTTTTTTTTCTCTTAATCACACGTTTTTTGACAAGAGCGACATATACTCAGGTGCGACTTGTAGTCCGGAAAATACGGTAATTGTATTTTTGTATTCGGGATTGTTGGAAACGTCATTTCGATCTCTCTGTCTGTATACGCAAACTGAAAGATTGACATTAAAGTTGACTTTGACTTTGATTTACATGCACAAAAACCTATATTACACACTACAGCAAAGGGGAAACACCGAAAATCCCAAAAGGGCCTCTTTATTCCAACAGGCTGTTCAGGAATTCGGTTGCAGAGGCAGGTGTTGATGCCCATGTGATGAGTTTGTTGATATGTTTGGAGGTGATGATTGTGTTGAATCATCAGCTCAAGTCAATAAACATTGTAGGAGAGAATCCAGAATGTAGAGCTGTGGAGAAAGCGTCCTCCATACACATGGTGGTCAGTGTTGGTGTTAAACAGACCCCTGCTGGGCCAGTGAAGAGGGAAGTATTCCTCTGCAGCCAAACCCTGCTTTGTCTCTCTTTGGTAACAGTGATGAGACAGGAAGAGAAACAGCATGAAACTGCCTCCAGCTTGAATTATGTATGCCTCCATCTGCTGACAGAGGACAAGTCTGTCAGGCCTTCTCAGTGTCAACACACACATGGATACATACGCAGCTCGCTTTACTCACACTGATCTATAGTTCATCTGCACACTAGCAAACACAATCCCTCAGGTTAACTGTGCCATCCCTTCACTCCGCCGCGCTGTTGTGCATCCTCACTAAATTGGCTGATATAAGGGCAAACATGAAGCATGCTTTAGTGCTCCCAGCAGGGCTGTGATTCCTCCATACCCACAGACAGTACATTGCACTTCTATGCCACTTTGGTGCTAATCAGAGATGTTAAAGTTGACGGTGGCTGACATTTCGTGCAGTTTCTGTTGCTTTTAACCTGAGTCCTGGATTTCGAGTCGTGGCTGAACCGGTCTCTGCGGTCCTGCCTGACTCTCATCATACTACTTCCCTGATGGCTCCTTGTGGATTCATCTTCTTATTATAGACACATGCATTTCCAAACATTTGGACTACCTATGCTGTAAATGTATTATCTTTTCAATTTACACACGGCATCTATTGCACGTCTGTCCGTCCTGGGAGAGGGATCCCTCCTCTGTTGCTCTCCCTGAGGTTTCTCCCATTTTCCCCTTTAAACTGTGGGTTTTTCTCTGGAAGTTTTTCCTTGTACGATGTGAGGGTCCAAGGACAGAGGGTGTCGTATTGTCATACTGATATTCTGTACAAACTGTGAAGTCCACTGAGACAAATGTAACATTTGTGATATTGGGCTATATAAATAAACATTGATTGATTGATTGATTGATTGATTGATTGATTGATTGATTGAACAGCATTAGAGAAGCAGGCTTCTAACAGGGTTGCTGATTCAATTCCTGGAAAAGTGTAGCACTTGAACCTCCCTTTCTGCCATATAGTACATACTTGAAGATATCTGAATGTAATGTAATTGCTGTTCAAAACCGCGGGACACACTTAGAAATGCACATGTTGACATGAGGCAATTAAACGGGTAATCAAAAACAAATAAAGGTTTACAAAATACATACAGAAATATTTAACATTGCAGTTTTTATATTCACATTCAAATAATATAATTCTCTAATTTTAACTCTGTATTTAATTTGATATAATTTCTCTTGAGTGATTGGGATGTTTTGTTAAATGTTTGTTCCCTTGTTTTTTGTCTTAAATATTTGACCTGAAAAAATGTCAGACTCGATCTCACAATAAAGTATTATCGTATTGTAATGAGTGTATTTTACATGAGACATCCATGTAAAAAAATATGATACAAATCTTGACAGTGCCATTATGTGCAGACATGGTCTGTAAGACAAAGGTAAATAAATTACCACATTGTGTGTGGAGAAGGCGGATGGCACGCCAGCACTCTGTATGGAACATGCTGGTGGTTATTTACAGTGTGTGGCTCTCAGCTGCTTCTCATGTACAGCAGCTCATGCACAGTTTGCTGTGTGAGTCTGCGTGCTGCAGACAGCCGGGCAGGGGGGCTGTGTGAGGGTCCTCCTACCCAGATGGTAGCGAGTGGAGAAATCACTCACCCAGAAATCATCCTGGAGACACCTGGAGAACCAGAGGAAGAGCGGAGAGGAGAAATGTAAACCAAGCGCTAAGTGAAGCTCTCAGTCAGCCTCATGAGGACCCAAATTATCATGTGAATGGCTCGCCATCCCTCCCACTCTGCAGAATGAGGTCTATAAAGTCAAAATGTTCCACAGGGTTGATACAGTACTGCATCAAACCACTGCAATGTCATTTAATGGACCTAACCCATGTTCTACTCTATTTAATGAAAGCTTGATATACAGTGCTGTACGCAATTTTGTATGAATACAGTCAATTTGTATCTATCATTAAAATGACTGTCCTTACGTCAGCCATGTTCAGGTTCTTAGCAGGCTAATGTAGGCTCATTAGCATATAATTAAATACATTTGAGACTGATTGGAATGCCGAAGTAATTCAAATGAATTTTGAGATGGACTTTCGAAATCCAATAGTTGTTATTTTAACTCTCAAAGCTCCTTAACAACATCATCATGTACACATTCATAAACAAGGTGCCACTTACTCATCAGGAGAGAATAGCATCCACACACACTTACACACCACAGCATCAATTTGGGGTCCAGTATTTTGCACAAGGACACTGTGCCACAGGGCCTGGGGACAAAAATACCGACTTTTGTGATTATTTTTCCACATTTTGAGCCAGGAATGCTGTAGCATTTTATTAAAAAAGAAACAAACACACAATTGCCAACCTCATGTCAGAAGATCAGCATTTGAGTAAGGGTTCCTCATCTGGAAACAATGATCCCAGTACACAGTGTCACTATAATCCATCCAGTAGTTAAGATTCAGTCTCTGTGGAGGAGCATTCATTTCTGTCTCCCACAACATCAGGCTGAATAAGCTTTAAGAGTTGTTGTTCGTGATTCAATATTTTAACCCTTATATATTAGCTGCAGAAGAGAGCACAGGCATGAACATCTACTCAGTCATTGATTTGCCTCAATAGTATAACATTAGTATAAATATATGTGCATTTAAATTGAGAGGCGTGCCATCTAGAAGTTATTGTTTCTTCTCCATTGATGGAATAACATTAATCCAGCTCTATGAGTTGAAGACACAGAGGGGCGTCAGTGTATTTCCTGCTCAGCAATATTTTTAAAAAAATGTGACATTTTACTTTTACATGCTGTCCTTTCTTTAATATCACCGGAGTTATGGAGACAAAAATGCATGAGGACACTGAATGTGTATTGAACGTGCTCGTACACTTGTCCAGTATCACTAAAATAATGCAATGTATTTATTATGGGTTAGATTAGCATTAGCATTATTGTACCTGGGTGTACTAAAGGTTACATCTTCCTAATCAATCACGGATTCAATGCATTATTCAGTCAGCATGCTAAGTGGCTCAGCTCAAACACACACACAATGTTGTGTGAGCTGTGCACACTTCCCTGCTGTGTTTCACTGTTAACATCTGTTGTGACTGCATAGCCTCATTCTGGTCAAAACTGTTGAAAGCTTGGTGGAGTGCATTGGAACATGTTCAAAAAGAGGTAGCCTCAAAACAGCAATTAACTGAAAACACAAGGGAAGTGTTTATTTAGGACTTGCACTTGCCCTCACTAACATCTCAGTAAACGAGCTGGTAGATCATTAATTCAACAATTCAAAATGTTATAGATGCCATTTAGTAGAGGAAAACCCCCCCAAAAAGGCTTTAGTCATCGAGATACCCCTACCCAAGGTAGAACAAAGCACAACCATGTTTTTTCATTACTTGAATATGTCTCGTTTATGAAACGGATGGTTGTATACAAATATTTTACTGCAAAATAAAAAATGTTGGTTCATGTTTGGAACTTTCCCATAACCTAAAATAGTGAAAATGTGGGCTCCTCTGAAGGGGGCCGTGTTGGCCTTATCCCATGTATCTCTGGAATTAATTACCAGAGTGTCACCAAATGTGGCCTAAATGTTCAGAGAGGTAAGGCATACAATAAAGCAAATATTATATCAATTCCTTTTACCATCTTTGTAATATTAACACTTAAACACACATAAATCATAGGCGGAAATGGAATAGGACATTTAAAATGCAAAAGGTATGTTTATGCTTTTCTGTCATTTTTAAACTAAAGAGTCCAATCACCCAAAAATGTAATTTATATGTACCAGAGACTCTTATCTTTTCATAAAAATAGTTTTTTTGACTATTCAGTCCACCCTCTGCTGTCACCAGCCTCTAACAGCTAACCAGTGCAGCCAAAATGGCCGTCAGAATGAGGCCCTGTGGGTGTACCTGTGTGAAGGGAAGGACACAAAGCATAGATTAAGAGATCAAAAAATATTATATACCTACATATTATATATAATAATGTTTTTTTATTATAATCATTATTATATATATGCTTTATATATCAAACTTTTCCATTCCAAACACAGTTTTTGTTTGTATTTTACATAAGTAACACAATTGATACTGTAGATACTGTGATCCCATAAGCTAAAAGGTCTCTTGGCATAATATTTTCACATGATTTAAAGGTGTCCTATCATGCAAAATGCACTTTTTTATGTCTTTTATACCTAAATATGTGTCCCCGGTGTGTCAGGGAACTCACAAAGGGTCAGAAAACAAAACTGGCAGTGCTCATCCTGTTCCTCCTGGCACAGAGGAGCAAATACCAGTCCTGCTGATGGGTTGAGGCAACACATTCTCACTCCCAACTCGGCCTATGTTGACGTTCTGTCAGGGTCCCTGTCGTCACTTTCCAACGAAAGGGGGGGCCCTTTAGCGTCAAATTTCAACTTTCGGGGATGTCCACAGACTTCTATAGAGCTCCCTGAACGTATGTAGTAGACGAGTTGGGATTGCGGAGAAATGCTCTCCGCAGACCCATTCTCACAGCGTTTATCAACTTTTTTCTTACTCAATATCAAGCCACACTTATTGTGTTTACTTCTTTATTTTAATTATATAATGTTGGACTTTTGTTGCCGTCAGTTAGGGGGAGAGTAGGGGCTCAGAATACTGAAATCTGTATTGTTTCCTCGTTTTTTCCTTCTAATTTTGTATTCTCTTCTAAACCACACACTGTTATTTACTCAACAATAAGACACAAGTATCCTTGTGTTTATTTATTTGTTTGATTGTATAATGTCAGACTTTTGGAGTCCATCAGGACCGAGGGTCGGAGCAGCTCATAGTAGTTGCTTTAGAGAATTTTACACCCGGAAGTAAGTATTCTCTCCGCTTTGCTTGACAAACCCCGTGATTAGTCCTCAAGCGCTGTGATTGGATGTTTGAGTGGCAGTGCGCCGAGGGTTACGCCGAACGTCAAACAGCACTTTGAAATTGGATGGAACCACGGCAGACTATCCAAAACTGGATTCGAACAGGTCCACCCCGTCCCCCCCTCCCCCACCCCGTCCCCAGAACTACACATGCTGGCTATTGTGTTTCGCAACATGTTCTATGGCACGTCTCTACTGGGAATTGTAGTTTTAAAAGACGTTTTCGTATTTCGCATAATAACAAGTTGCCAGTATTAAACTGTGTACATCCCTGGAGGTTTAGGGGATAGGAAACACTCAAATTTAAAACATATAATTAATAAATGGGTGAAAATTGCTTGTGCCCATAATGGCCAGCATTAATATACCCACATGACAGCTCAGGTCAGAAGAGCTTTATTTAACAGCTGGTCTTATGTCTGTGACCCCTCCTGTTGTTCATTGATAAGCCTGAAACATGCACTTGTCAAGGTTCAGAGGCACATTTTGCAAATATGGCAGTAGCCATCGATCATCTTAAGATAAGATATACTTTATTGATATCAAGTTGGACATGTTTTCGTTACATCAGCATGTGTAACAGTTGTAAATATGCAGTGGTGTTTATTTGTAAATCATTTAGTATAATCACACAAACTCTGTGTTTTATATTTAATAATTCTGTGTTCTTTATTTATTGAATGTTCAATACCTGACAAGGTCAGAGATGAAAAACTTGGGTCGCAGGTTCCTCAACAGTGCATTACAATACATCTATCAATATGTGTTTACCTCCACCATTAAACTGTCATATTCTGCACATTTCTTATTCTATCTACATACATCTTATAAGAGTATAATTAATATGTATAATATCAGTTAAAAGTGCTTCAACATAGTTAACATTGCAGGAAAGTTGATTGTCAAGTCCCAAAATAAATTATGCAATATATTAAACGTTAAATACTTTGTCAGGCTTAATATGTATCTGTAGATACCCCCAAAGCTTTTTTCTTAATTAAAAGAAGACCTTAACCTAAAGTATTATTTAATGTTTAAATAAAGCCTGATTAGTTTGTCTGTTTTGCACATCCTCCTATTAATATCTTTGTACATCCGGCACTAAACTGTTTTATTGTAGAGATCACTACAGTATCTTCTTGATATATTTTGTTAACCACACATATAATGTTTTTATATTTGTAACACCAAACCGACAGAAAAGTTGGTCTTAACATGACCCAGTGGTCTAGTTAATAAAAAATATATTATCAAACATAATATTAAAATGAACTTATTTTAAAAATACAGCTTCCTGTGTTCGAATGAGCTGCTCCGACCCTCGGTCCTGACGGACTCCGAAAGTCCGACATTATACAATCAAACAAATAAATAAACACAAGGATAATTGTGTCTTATTGTTGAGTAAATAACAGTGTGTGGTTTAGAAGAGAATACAAAATTAGAAGGAAAAAACGAGGAAACAATAGATTTCAGTATTCTGAGCCCCTACTCTCCCCCTAACTGACGGCAACAAAAGTCCGACATTATATAATTAAAATAAAGAAGTAAAAACAATAAGTGTGGCTTGATATTGAGTAAGAAAAAGGTTTATGAGAGAATGTGAGAATGGGTCTGCGGAGAGCATTTCTCTGCGATCCCAACTCGTCTATTACCAGCGTTCAGGGAGCTCTATGCAAGTCAATGGGGACTCCCTGTTAGTTAGCCAAGGGATCCTGGTGTGTGAGGTGCTCCGCGGATTGGTCCATTTGGGCCAATCCGGTCATTTGTTGTTGATTTGGGTGTTCACACGTCACAGAACCCAGGAAGCAAACAATGAAAATGAGAAATCTCCAACGAGGCGTTCTGGGGCAGCATAGACAAGTCTTTTCTGTGTTAAGAGTTTTACTCGCTACAGGGTGTACTTTGAGGGTTTGTGACTTTGCAGACCGTTTACATGCAGAAAAACCTTCATAACACACTAATAATTACTCTTATTTTAAAATAATTTAAAATAATTACTCTTATTTTGTTGTGTGTGAGTAGTAAAGTAACCTGTATATCCTATATAACCTGTTCCAATAATTATAACCTGTTTTAATAATTATAACTTTGTCTGTGTAAAATGTATACTTATGAAACTAGACCAAGTGTTCTTATTTTGTTTTGTTTGATGTGGTCAATTGTGTGTGCGTTGACGTAGGAATGTAGAGGATCCAGTCGCCCCCCCGGGTTTTTAATGGGCCGGATAGGAGCATGGGGGGGGGGTTGCAGGAGAAAGGTAATAAAACTGACACCATTGAGTCTATGCAGAGATTGTACTGAGAGAAAGATTGGGATGCGGAGTGGTACGGCCAGGTGCTGAGGATAAACGAAGATAAGGATTGGTACCTCACCCCCGTGCGACCCAGAATTGTTTATTTTATGGCTGCCATAAAAGATGACCTGGGACTGATCGGCGGCGCAGGAGATCCAAAGTTCCCACACCTATGGCTGACTCACTCTGATTCGCTGTTTAGACCTCGTCAATGGCTGACTCACTCTGATTCACTGCCTAGGGCTCGCCCAGGAGTGAGTCAACCAATGGATGAACACCTAGGGAGGAGCAACCGACACAACTCCTCCCACACAACTCCTCTCCGTTTGTGGGCATAAATATTATGAATTCTGTACACTCGGGGCCTCTGTTCTGTCTGACTGTCTGATACGTACATCGCACGGTAGTAAGAGCCAAGGCCCGAAGTACTTCGTTATATTGTACTGTTGTTTTTACCATTAAATCAGCTTATTGTTAAACCTCATATCTCTGCGTCTGAGCCGTTCCTTTTTACAGCAGACCACTCATCAAACGAACGGCGCGGAGCGGGCTCGAACCTTCAACCACTGAAGGGTGCTTCAACCCAACAATTTGGTGACCGACCGACGTGATGAGTAGGGTCTCATAGAAGGAACACCGGCAGCCAGCGGACGAACTGTCCAGGGAAGACACCTCGAATACCTCTGACAACTAAACCAGGGCCCTACAACTGAAAGGTGAGCAGATACCTGTTATTATCAAAATCTGTGATTGGCTATACTACAAAATTTTAGAGTTGTCAGCGGCATTTTCAGTGTTTTAGTCTTACGGTAGAAAGAACAGTACTACAGAATAACACTTTCCAGTCTCAAAGAGGAGCTGCAGTTGTGTTATATGTGGGGTATTTCAAGAGGAGAAACGCAACTTTCAAAATCAATTTGAAATGACCGGATCTCGCAAACTCTTGCTGTGGGGTTAATCTAGAAGACTAAACGTGACGATAAAGAGATTCTGTAGACTGGGTTTCGACTCCTTGCCAAAAGCCACATCGCCGAAAGGGGTGTAGAAGCGCTTCTGGAAGTCTCTCCATCTGTTGAAATATACATCGCACTATAAAAGTCAACTAGACTGTACGGGGAATATATTAACTGTGTAACGAGATTGCAGTGGTTATAAATTTAAAGGAAGTCCAGCTGCAATCGTCGTCCGAGATTTCAGTGGTTTTAAATTTGTAAAGGAAGTCCAGCTGAAATACTCTGAGAAATAAGGTGACACACACAGTAATTCTTAGACGAATTCTGGGGTTGGGGCTCATCGACTAATGACACAGGCAATCCTTAGACGGATCTGGGGTTACGTTAGATTTTTATTTTGAGTGTGATTAACTGTGTAACGAGATTGCAGTGGTTATAAATTTAAAGGAAGTCCAGCTGCAATCGTCGTCCGAGATTTCAGTGGTTTTAAATTTGTAAAGGAAGTCCAGCTGAAATACTCTGAGAAATAAGGTGACACACACAGTAATTCTTAGACGAATTCTGGGGTTGGGGCTCATCGACTAATGAACACAGGCAATCCTTAGACGGATCTGGGGTTACGTTAGATTTATTTATTTTGAGTGTGATTAACTGTGGTTGTATATTATAATATTTTCAACATCAATTTGAAAGGACCGTCCCTGAAAGTATTGTAGAATCTTATTTGTATCTGATAGCATATACGTGACGATCAAAGGTTATTGTAGACTGGGTTTCGACTCCATGCCTTGGGCCGCATCCTCCTTAGGAGAAGCGCTCTTTGCAGTCTCCGTAACTGGTTGAAATACACCTCGCAACGAAAACTATCAGACTGTATACCTGTGGGAATAAAACTACAATAATTAGTAAATTATAGTACGCGAGATATCTGGTGTTTTTTATAAGAAACTAAAACCGTTAGGAGAAGCGCTCTTTGCAGTCTCCGTAACTGGTTGAAATACACCTCGCACGAAAACTATCAGACTGTATACCTGTGGGAATAAAACTACAATAATTAGTAAATTATAGTACGCAGAGATATCTGGTGTTTTTTATAAAAAACTAAAACCTTTAGGAGAAGCAGATACGAACGAAGTCAAAAATGGAAGGAGAATTTGAACGTGAAGAGAGAGAATTAGGAGTCCCTGTTCCGGGGAGTTTAAGGGAACAGTGGGGACAAGCAGAGAGATTGATACTTAGCGGACTTAAGCCCGGAGATCATAAAAAGGCGAGCAGGGATCTCCGTTTCTTACACGATCAGATGATCGCAGAGAATAGAGTAGAGGGTGACGAGGCAATAAGTCTCCTAGCCACAGCACTCAATACATACGAGCGACAGTTGGTTCGGAAATTAGAAAACTCTCAACAAGCAGAAGGCAGGTTTTATCAGGGCTTCTAAACTTAACAAAGAAAGGGAGCTAGTTGACAAGCTAAGGAGAATAGGCCATAACGCAGCTTTAGTTATGAATGGAGTGGCAGTAACCTGCTCTCTGAGCAAAACTCCCGCCAAAAATCTGCCCGCCATAGCAGCCCCACCCAGTCCTGCACCAGCCCCTCCCACAGAAGTGATAGAGCCAGTCAGGAAGGAGAAGCCATATGGTGGGCCCCTCCCAGACATCCCAGAGGGCGGTCCCCTCCTCTATCCAGATTTATACAACCCCTTTAAGACCCGACCCCCCCTATACGCTTCCCTCCACCTCTAACCCCCCCTCACCCAGTTCCCCTCCCATGACAAACCTTCAGATGCTGTCTACAGACGCATCTTCTGAATCAGAACTAGAAAAGGAGGTCAGAAGGGGAGGGAATTTCAGAATGACAGGAAATGTCTCTCTGGTTCCCAGCAGACTCACCTCTATTCCCAGGAGAAGGGATAGCTGTAGCTCAGTTAACACACAACTGTCAGACAGTGGGAAACCTACAGAATCAGAAATAAAAATGGTGCATACCACCATAACTACTCCTCATCAGCTAGCAGCTAAAGAGAGCAACACCCATCAGTTACAAATGCCAAACTTTTCGAAGAACGAGTGAGTGACTGAGGACGTTACTCCGAAGACAGGTACCAATGAGGAACCTACGGTAGCTGAATTGATAGCAATCATAGACATAAAGATAAGGAAGAAAATGAACGAAAGGATGCTTACGAAGAGCGAGTGTGGAGGGAAGAAATAGCACTCAGAGAGAGAGAACAGGGTGAGATTGAGTGTGAAAGAAAGGACAGACATGAGAGAAAAAATGGGACTAGGCATAAGGCCCATGACTCAGACACAGAACATAGGGGACGCAAACCACACAAAAAGGATAGACACAGCACAGAGCGCATACTATGTCCAGAGAAACCTCCCCTAGCCTCTCACCACGGAGAAGCGGTAGTTTAAATGGAGAACCATTTGCAGAGAGATCCACACAGATTAGACATGCTCCAATAGCGCAACGAGCCTCTTCTGAGAGAGAATATATTGACCAGGACGATGACTTGGACAGTTCGGACTCAGGCGAAGACAGACGAGGCAATGAACAGTATTTGTCTGCACTGACTAAGGAAGCAGAACCGAACTGTAGACGCCGTAAAAAGAACAGAGTTCAGATTATAACCATGACAGGACGGATTTCAGAAGCTGACCAAGAGACAGTAGCTAATTACCTCAGATGGTAAGACGTAGCCAGAGACAATGTGACAAGAATCCTAACGAACAGGTTGTTTTGAACTTGCCACTAGTCGCTCTCCCAACTGGAGGGTCGACATACCACCCGTTCACTATGGGTGACATTCATGCACTGGTTGACAGAATGCCCCTACCTACGGAGGGAGGGAGAAATTGGATGAGGAAGTTTGCTGATATCACAACAGGGCAGAGTATCTGCATTGGGGATTTCAGGCGAATTTTAGCCCAGCAGACAAGTGCGTATGAAGTTCAGCGAGTTGAAGCTAGGGTGGGAACAGGAAAGTATCGGGACGATCTTCCCATCATCACGAACAACATACACAGCCAATTGAGCACCGCCATGAGAGAGCATTTCCCACAAACAGGGGGCGGGTATGGGTCGCTAGCATTCACATTCACTCCTGGAGAGGCTGCAGCAACCATGTTGCTCAGATCCAGGGAGCAGTACACTACAGCCACTGATTGTAGTCCAGACAATAATGATCAACACAAACAGATGTTCCGCAAAGCAATTCTTGCTGCAGTTCCAGCAGAGATTAAGGCTCTTATGGAAGACAATCCAGAGGCAGACCATCTGCCTACACAGACGTGGGAAAGGCACTTGGCCCACCACATGGGTAAATACAATAAGGTACTTACCAAGACAAAGACAGAGGAGGAAGAGTTAAGAGTCCAGCTCCTCCGCACACAGCTAGAATTAGCCCGTAAGGCAATACAGACCGAGAAGAAAAGTGCCAAACAGCTTGTTGTCCGCTCAGATAGTGATGTGCCGAAAGCCCCCGTGGCCCCGGCCCAACAGCCGGCTCCGTTCTGGCCTTTCCCTGGGGTGTATCCGCCTCCGGCTCCTGCTTACAATGTGGCTCCGTATGTCTTTAATCCTGCTACGCAGACACAGAGGGTGGTGGGGGTAGGGGAGCTCCCAGAAGGGGTTCAAAGGACCAACAGCCCAGAGGGTGTGCTTCACGTGTGGTCAGTCTGACCATTGGTGGAGGAGTGCCCGCATGGCGCACCACCACCACAAAGAGGAAAGGGACAAGGGGGACAAGGGGGACAAAGTGGCGGACAAGGAACCAGAAAAGACATGCAGTATTACCAGCAGAACCATGGGGTAGCACAACAGGGTCAAGCTCAGAATGGACATATGGCTCCGAACGCAGTGGCGATCCCTGGTGGACAGTACGTGCAGTATGATCCGGAGAAGGGGTATTACCCACAATGAGGGGGCCCAGGGAACCCAGAATGTACGGGCCTGGCGGATCCTTACATGAACATGACTGTTAAGCAGATTTCACTGCCGTTTTTGGTCGATTCTGGGGCTCGATATTCTACTATCAACACTCCTAAATTCGACAAATCCAGTTCAGATGATACTGTCGCAGTCATGGGGTTTTCGGGACATATAGAACATGTACCGCTCTCAACACCGCTGACCACTAAGATAGCAGGCCAGGTCTTTTTCCATCAGTACATCCTTGCACCCCAAAGTCCGGCCAACCTCATGGGCAGAGACGTTTTGATCAAAGCCAATGCCTCTATCCTCTGTTCCCCTGATGGTCTCATCATTTCATTTCCCGATGGTACTAAGTTGAACTGTTCATTGTCCACAATCAGAACAGGCTCCCAGATGATGATATCCCAGTCTACAGCCGCAGAGGCTACCCAGTATGCAACTATATACTGGGGCCTGCTAGACCGGCCACAGGAGAACCACGGACTTTTTTCTATCTTTCAACAGTGGAAGCCCTGGATCAATCTCCTCCGCCCTTACGGCCCTCCTCCTGACCCTCCCCATCTTACTCTGTACTATGATAGACAGGATGACCAAACCTACGCCTATGCCTTTGATGCAGAGGTAGCAATGGCTAAGTGGGAGGTAGAGGCAGTAAAGTTATATATTGGCCAAGCAGGGGTAGCCGCAGCAATTGATCTAACTGACGAACAACAATATTGGTACCGTATGTCTTCTGAAGCCACCCCACACATTTCCCTAGCCATTAGGAAAGGTTACGAAGCCAAAGAACTGGGTCCCATGGTCAAAGCACTGTTAGAGGTGGAGGACTGGGAGCCCACACAGATAGCATCACTTACCTTCTCTCCTTCACACAGCGCCTATGCACTTAAGATTCAGACACAGGAATGCATCTTTATGGAAAGGCACGAGGTAGACAGACATCATGGTAGGGAGAAAACAGATCATCCATTTACAGCAGACATGATACGTGACCTCCCTCCTGACTTGTGGTCAAGCGACTCTCATGACGTGGGTTTTTGTTCAAAAGCTGCTCCAATTACCTTCACTGTTGATACGGAACTTCCGGTTCATCTCTCTCAGTACCCGTTAAAATCGTTGGCTCGAGAAGGGGTGACCCAGGCAGTGGAAGGTCTTAAGAAGGCAGGCGTTTTGGAACCCTCCCACAGTGATTGGAACACACCTATTTTACCAGTACACAAGCCCAATGGGGACTACAGAATGGCACATGATCTTAGAGCTATCAACGCTATCACTACTACTCCTTTGATACCAGTTCCAAATCCCTACACAGCCATTTGCAACATTACTCCAGAGCACACGTGGTTTACATGTATTGATCTTGCAAATGCTTTCTTCTGCATTCCATTGGCAGAGGAAATGAGACCGATTTTCTCATTTACCATTGACAAAGAGAGTTGCAGTACACCAGACTTCCTCAGGGATTCAGTTTATCCCCAGGAATTTTCAATAAAGTTTTGAGGGAACAGTTGGACGGGGTTTCATTACCAGAGGGAGTGGTTTTGATACAATATGTGGATGACCTGCTTATTGCAGCCCCTTCAGCAGCCTCTTGTCTGGAAGCCACTCGTAATTTACTGGTGCGCCTGCACACAACAGGGTTCAAGGTATCCAAAAAGAAACTGCAGTGTACCCGCAAGGAGGTTGCATTTTTGGGCAGGCTCATCTCTCCGGCAGGTACAGGCATGTCAGCATCACACCAGGAGCTCATTTTGAGCCACCCGAAACCTAAGACTGTAAAAGACATGTTATCTTTTCTGGGCCTGACAGGCTACAGCCGACATTACATACCTGAGTACAACCCAAGGACTGCAGAGCTCAGAGCTCTGATCAACGACAAAGGTATCAGAAACTTGACAGCAACACTTGACTGGACTCAGACAGCAGAATCAGCATTCATCTCTCTGAAACAATCCATGTCCCAGGTAACAGCATTGGCTTCTGCATCATACATGTTGCCTTTCTTCCTTGACATTTCTGAGAATGAGAATACCGTAAACGGAATCCTATTTCAGAAAAAGGGGGATGTAGGTCAATACTGATGTACATTAGCATAACACTGGATAGAGTGGAAAACAGAGAACCTCCATGCACACGACATGCAGCAGGAACAGCTCGGATTTTAAACAAAATTTCACACATCGTGATGCAGCACCCATTGACAGTTTTGACAACACACAGCATTGTCTCATTTGTTAACTCCAGCGCATTCACCATGTCATCCACCAGACAGACAAGACTTGAGAAAACTTTGACAGAAGCACACATAACCTATTCACATGAGGGCGTGAATAGCGCAGACAACATGGGCAGTGGAGAACCACACCGATGTGAGGACAAGGTCATACAGGATGTGAAGTTGAGAGTGGATCTCAGGGAGGAACCAATCCAGATGCAGAAAACTTATTCACAGATGGTTGCTGCTTTAGGCACCCCATCCATGGGCTCCAGGCAGCCTATGCAGTGGTAAGTCAGACAGGCATAAGAGAGTTTGAAGAAAGAGCAGCTGAAAGGGTAACAGGGAGAGTCTCAGCACAGTTGGCAGAACTAAGAGGAGTCACTGCAGCGTTAGAACTATCAGATGGAAAGGAAGTTAACATCTACACAGACTCAGCTTATGTCCATGGAATAATTCATGTTGAAATGCGCCAGTGGATGAGAGCAGGATTTGTAACTTCAACCAATGTTCCCATTAAACATGAAAAAGACATCAAAAAGCTAGCGGAAGCAGTAATGTTACCAAGCAAATTAGCATTGCTAAAATGTAAAGGCCATAACAAAGCTGATAACTTCTTAGCTTGGGGAAACAATGCAGCAGACAGAGCAGCCAAAGACAAAGCAGGGTACTTACCACATTTCCAGATGTTGGTTACCAAAGAACCAGAGTTACTCCCAGCAGTCACTGATGACACTCTCAAGGTAGCACAGGAGGCAGGTACAAACAAAGAAGGAATTTGGTACTCTCCAGACGGTAGACCAGTTCTACCCCCAGAGTGGATAAGATCCATGCTAAAAGAAGCGCATGGCCCCACTCATTGTGGTAAAACTCAAATGGACAGACATCTCACGCATTGGTGGCACCCATACTTACCTGACATGATAGCGAACCATTTGGAAGAATGTGTAATCTGCCTCACCCACAACATCAGAGCAACAGTGAAGCCTCACCAGGGAAAGTTTCCTTTACCTAAAATGGCCGGAGAACAAATCATCATTGACTACACAGATATGATTGATAAGGTTAGAGGGTTCAGGTATCTCCTAGTGGTGGTAGATGCATATACAGGATGGCCAGAGGCCATACCATGTCGCAGGGAAGATGCAGACTCAGTGATCAAGTTTCTTATCACTCATTACATCCCCCTACATGGGTTCCCCAGAAGGGTGAGGTCAGATAATGGCAGCCATTTCAAGAATCATCATTTGCAGACAGTTGAGAAGTCCCTTGGACTCAGACACAACTTTGGATCAGTGTATCATCCACAGTCGCAGGGAAAGGTAGAAAGAATGAATCAGAGTATCAAACAGAAGCTCAGTAAGGCCTGTGATGCCACAGGCATGAACTGGTTAGACGCACTACCTTTGGCCCTATTGTCCCTTCGCAGTTCTGTAAACAGAGGCACAGGCTTCTCTCCTTTTGAGCTAACACATGGTCACCAGTTTCCTGGACCTGGAGCATTAGCAGTAGGGAAAGAAGTAGAAGAGATGGATAGCAAACCATATTACCAGCAACTTAAGGGCTTGGTATCAGATTTCTCCACCCAGGTTGCTGACGCCAAAGGGGGACCGGAGAAGCACGAGGCTAACACCGCAGAATTCATCTGGCTGAAGGTCATCCGTCCGAAGTGGCTCAACCCAAGGTTCACCGGCCCGCACAGAGTGACTCAGAGGACATCACATGCAGTTCGCCTCGAAGGAAAGGGGGAAACGTGGTATCATTGGAGCCAGTGCGCCGTTGGAAAACCTCCAGCAAGGACGTTAGACGACATCAGAACTGACATCGCTGCAGCAGGACGAGAGAGCGACACCTCTGACGACGACAGCCCAGCAGAAGCAACGACCCACACAACAGATGACAAGGACAAAGACACAGAGGTAACAACAGGCGATCTTGGAAAGGAGATTACGGCCGGCGAGGAGGCGGACACGAGTCTACGGGACCCCGACCCCTGAAACACACGACTCCATATAGGACCCGACTTTTTTACTCCCACCTTTAGGGGCACTTTCCAATAAGTAGCAGCATTTTTATGCCCACCTATAGGGCCTCTTTCTAATAAGAGTAGTAGGTTATATATAACGAGAGGTTAGCCCTATAATTAAAGGGCAGTGAAAGTCTCCCCAATCACCAGACCTTCTATTTAACAGGTTTTACTGAACCTTATATTTAACAGGTTCTGGGAGCACAGTATTTACCATTACAGGGTACTATTTTACACCCTTGTTTTAAAGAATCTCCTTAGGAGATTTTAGCATTGTGTTCAGAAGAACCTAATTACAATAACACGGACCACTGATTAAAGGTACTCAATAATGACAGACTGTGGATTACACTTCCTTATTGTTTGTTGGTGTACTCTGCTAGTGGGAATCGTGGTTTACTTGGGACACTGTTTGTATCTTGAACACCATCCTTAGTTATATGGCCTATTCGTGAATAGCCTTATTATTTTGATTGAGTGTTAATTCCTTGCGTCCTAGTAAATCTCCTATTATTAATAACAGAAATAACCCTTGTTGTTGTGTTACATTGAAAATAACAACCTAACCATGTATGGGAGTTGGAGATGGTTGCTAGGGATGTCCCTGGTCACGATCATCACCGTTACCGTTATTTTTGTTTTGACTGATTCCATTGACCACCCAGACTCCATTCCCCCGCCAGAGGAGTCCGTAACTAGGGTCAAACGGGCCAAATATAAGGTAAAAGTTACCAAAATGCCTCCTAAACAAACCTTCACTTTCCAAGCAGGTAGTGATGGAATAATACAAATCGACCTGTGCAAAATTGCCCCCTGCAGAAACCTCGACAGGAATATTCCTACCTAGCCAAATACGTCTGCTTAGCCCCTGCGGTATGTAACAGAAGCGTCACAGATAGGGTCAAAGGCGATCCTTACACTTACAGAGGCAGTGCATTTGCCAAAGGCGACCCCTATCTGTCCGTCACATACACCTACGGTTGTGCCTGCGAGTCCTGGTCCGGTGTCCTAGCAAATTCGGGTCCTGATGACTGGGGATACACGCCATCTTACCGATCAGCGGCAATTGTTAGATCCCTCAAATATAGAATGAAAGTGGTCAGGAGAAACCCAGACGTCCCGTGCTCCGCCAGGTTTTGTAATCCGGTGCTCATAACGCTAAAGAAGGTCGTGCTCTCCGACGCTGGACTTTATGTCCTCGCGGTACATGCAGGAAGGGGTTCGCCACAAGGCCTCTTCGAAATTAAAGTTATACCAAAGAGAGAGCAAAACCGTCGTCAGGGAGCATCTAAGGTTAAATACTTGTCTAAAGTCACATGTACGGATAAATGTACGGGGGATTATAGCCAACTTCAACCTCTAGACATCATCCAAATGGCCACAGGATACATAGATGACAATTTATGGCTAAAATGGGTTGTCCGAACAGCCCAAGAACAAATGGCAGGGGATTGCCTAGCCTGTGCTACAGCCCGCCCGCAATTAGTCACTGACCCTGCGCCCCTATTTTCCACAGATACCTGGGGTTACAACTGTATGTTACAACTGACCAAGATGGCTAGTCCTCCTAACTGCACCACCCTGGCCAAGGTTTTCCCTCCAATTGACAATGGTACTAGGACAGGCCCATTCACGCCTAACAGAGGCGCCGGTGGGTACACATGTTTCACCATGGTCCAAAAATCTCCGCGTTTTGACCTAGGAAATATCTCTGCGGATTGGTGTAACCACACCGTGTCTGGTACTAGTATAGGACATTGGGCCAGGGGTGGTCTCTACTATTATTGTGGGGGCCACCGCCTGTTCACCCGTATCCCCGAACTATCTGTGGGGTTGTGTGCTATGGTGCGCCTCCATGCACCCCTAATGTTACGAGGCGAAAAACTGGTGCACACGGACCCTAAAGCCTCCCTCAACATCAACCTAGTCACTCGACGTAGGGGACACGTGTTGTCCAAGCGCTACGCCCCAGGCCCCTTTGATTTATCTGCCAACTCTCCCACTTACATGGACTCCATAGGGGTGCCACGGGGTGTTCCCAATGAGTATAAACTCGCTGATCAAGTTGCCTCAGGTTTTGAGAACATTCCTTTCCTCGCAGCTATCTTCCCTATCACCCCTAACAAGAATGTAGACAGGATCAACTATGTACATTACAATGTGCTCCGTTTAGCTAATCTCACTAGGGACGCTGTAGAAGGACTCGCTGAACAGCTGGGGCCGACTTCCCTTATGGCAGTTCAGAATAGAATGGCCCTTGACATGCTGTTAGCTGAGAAAGGAGGTGTGTGTTCAATGTTTGGTGATATGTGTTGTACTTTCATTCCAAACAATACGGCTCCGGACGGTTCCGTCACAAAGGCTTTAGAAGGCCTTCGCACACTATCCATAACTATGCATGAACAATCAGGGATACACAACCCCTTGGAGGAATGGTTTACAAACATGTTTGGTCCATGGAAAGGTTTAATAATGTCTCTTTTGATTTCTATAGCTACTTTTATTGCCATTTTAGTAACATGTGGTTGTTGTTGTGTGCCTTGTATCCGCTCATTGTGTGTTAGATTCATCAGTTCCACCATTGAAGGAAAAGCTGTCCCTCCGTACCAAATGCCCTTGTTGGCTTATGCATCGGAAGGAGAGGATAGCATGATGACTCAGCAGACAGGACGCAGTTTTAATATACTTTGGTCTCCCTCCACTGTCATAAGAGGTTGTTATGGTGGGCAGTTCCCGAAGGTTTAAAGTACTCTAAATCCCAGCTTCTGATGGATTTATATAATGTTGGGGGACAGACGCAGTAGAAAAGAATGACAGTGGTTATGTGTCGAATGCTTTGTGTGAATTGATCTCTGAGGTGAGATCAAAAGGGGGATTAAAGTAACCTGTATATCCTATATAACCTGTTCAATAATTATAACCTGTTTTAATAATTATAACTTTGTCTGTGTAAAATGTATACTTATGAAACTAGACCAAGTGTTCTTATTTTGTTTTGTTTGATGTGGTCAATTGTGTGTGCGTTGACTTAGGAATGTAGAGGATCCAGTCGCCCCCCCCGGGTTTTTAATGGGCCGGATAGGAGCATGGGGGGTTGCAGGAGAAAGGTAATAAAACTGACACCATTGAGTCTATGCAGAGATTGTACTGAGAGAAAGATTGGGATGCGGAGTGGTACGGCCAGGTGCTGAGGATAAACGAAGATAAGGATTGGTACCTCACCCCCGTGCGACCCAGAATTGTTTATTTTATGGCTGCCATAAAAGATGACCTGGGACTGATCGGCGGCGCAGGAGATCCAAAGTTCCCACACCTATGGCTGACTCACTCTGATTCGCTGTTTAGACCTCGTCATGGCTGACTCACTCTGATTCACTGCCTAGGGCTCGCCCAGGAGTGAGTCCACCAATGGATGAACACCTAGGGAGGAGCAACCGACACAACTCCTCCCACACAACTCCTCTCCGTTTGTGGGCATAAATATTATGAATTCTGTACACTCTGGGCCTCTGTTCTGTCTGACTGTCTGATACGTACATCGCATGGTAGTAAGAGCCAAGGCCCGAAGTACTTCGTTATATTGTACTGTTGTTTTTACCATTAAATCAGCTTATTGTTAAACCTCATATCTCTGCGTCTGAGCCGTTCCTTTTTACAGCAGACCACTCATCAAACGAACGGCGCGGAGCTTGCTCGAACCTTCAACCACTGAAGGGTGCTTCAACCCAACAGTAGTTGACATTTGGCTAAATCAAAAATGAAAAAATATATTATTTTGAGTTCATAGTAAAGACAATTGTGTGTGTGTCTGTCACTGTGTGTCATTCTCTCTCTCTCATTCTCTCTCTCTCCCTCTCTCACCAGGTCAATGCAGCTTATGATGACATTCTCCTTCATAACAACGTGAGGTGGCTGAGTAAGGGAAGGGTTCTGGAGTGATTTTGGGCCATCAGGAAAGACCTGCAGATGTTTTTGTCTGAGCAGAAAAATGTCAAAGCCAAAAAGTACCTTGATTTTCTGCAGGATGATGAAAAGATGGAATGTGTGGCCTTTTTGGTGGATGTGACATCTCATCTAAATGAGCTCAACCTCAAAACTCCAAGGCCAAGGCAACACAGTGTGTGACCTTATGTCAGCAGTACGTTCTTTCCAAAGAAAGTTAGAGATCTTCAGGAGTGACATAACAGAGGCACATCTCCACTTTCCAACTCGATTGCAGCAAACTAATGGTAATCACCATCACACTCATGTTGCATTCCTGGAGAGGCTGGCTGAGAATTTTCAAAACCGTTTTGATGATTTCAGTCTTGGTAAGCAAGTCCTGCTCTGTATCGATCTCCATTTCTGGTGAAGAATGTTCAAGAATTCTCAAGAGAGGCACAGAGCATCTTCCCGTGGGCAAATGTTTCATCTCTGCAAACTGAGCTCATAGATCTCCAGGAGAATGTTGCTCTGAAGGAAGTGGACTGTGACCCTGTGACATTCTGGACAAAGACGGCTACTGCAGCAAATGTCCCCTACCTTCAGAAGGTGGCCATTCATTTGCTCACCATGTTCGGTTCAACATATTGCTGTGCAGCAGTTTGACAAATGAACACTTGGGTCAGTGCCTCCGCCTGGCTATCACACCTTTTGTGCCGAGGTTCAAGGCATTGGCTACAGGCAAACAGTGCCATTTCTCCCACTAGCTCAAGCCACCATACTGTATGTATGTATTGAATGTGTGTGTGTATATGTTATGTATGTTGATTTATGTCACACACTTTACTGGCATTGCTCCGGACCAGTGACCTTGTATAAAATTCACAAGTGGACCTTTAATAAAAAAGTTTGAGTACCCCTGATCTAGGCCAAATTTGGTGACATCCTGATCATTATTTCCAGAGATACATGGGATAAGGCCAACACGGCCCCCTTCAGAGGAGCCCACATTTTCACTATTTTCGGTTATGGGAAAGTTCCAAACATGAAACAAAACAAATCCTTTTGTAGTAAAATATTTGTATACAACCGTCCGTTCAATAAACTAGACATTTTAAAGTAATGAACAAACATGGTTGCGCTTTGTTCTACCTCGGGTAGGGGTACCTCAACTTTTAGGGGCCTTAGTTCCTCTACTAATTGCTCCCACTAAGGTAAAGGAAGTGTCTGGATAGAAAGTAGAAATCTCAATGGAGAAAGGCCATTACTGTGAGAACTGAAAAAAGAGAGTGTAGAAAAGCTGAATGCAGGCGGTGAAAAACAAATCGCCAGGCTCATTTTGAAATCTATAAAGAGAGACTTGTGTGGTAACCGTGACTGGGGTTACCTTTTTTTAAAGCTTTACTGACAACGCCACCTCCTGCTAAGGGGCAGGAGGAACCCATGGACCCTCAATTAAAGTTGATGTCGTGAACCGATTTTAAATCTTCCCTTAATAGGTACAATCATGACAGAGGTGACGGGTTGCTGGGCCGGTTATGTGCACTAAACTCTGTAAAACACAAAAATAGGTTGCTTAAAAAACAATTAAAAAGCCATTTAAAAGCAAATTGCTCGTAACAGAACCGGTCTTGTGCCTGTCAGGAGAGTGTCCCTCCGTCATCAGGTAAAAACACGTCTTGCACTCGCCCTAATAAAACCCAAGCTGAATTAGCCACTTGCATAGGTTAAGTTAAAAGACCATAAAACCACCTTAAAACTGTTATTCCTACCTTTGTGAGAGGGAGAAGATCAATAACCGTGCAGCCAAGTGAGGGACTTTCTTGAACTGACTGCAAACTTTTATTTCTTCCTGTTTACCCGGTCATGTGACCGCATCAGGTGACAACGTCATGTGACAATGACGTCACATTCCCACACTTGGCTTTTATAATTTGGAATTGAAAGATTCACGACGAATGTCTTTCTTCTCTGATCATCTTTGTCAAAAACAAAAACACTGCACGTGCCTTGTTTGCTACTATCAACAGACTAACAAACCCCCAAGTGTCAGTAGCCTCTGAACTTCTATCCACCACGGCCTGCAATGAATTTGCCTCCTCCTTCACTGACAAAATTCAGAAAATCAGACAAGCAGTCAGTGCCTCTGCATCAGGTACAGCAAATGTTTTGTCCCTGTGTCCACTTAAAATTCAAACACCATGACACAATTCCATCAGATGAATCATAAAGACCTAGAGGACATTATACAACATCTAAAATCATCCTCCTGCTGCCTTGATATTATACCAAAAGGCTTTTTCTAAAATGTTTTTCATCGCATAGCCTCGGATCTCCTACATGTATTGAACAAGTCTCTTCACTCAGGTGTTTTTCCACAGGCCCTGAAAACTGCAGTCATTAAACCGCTCTTAAAAAATAACGATCTAGATCAGGGGGTCTCCAACCTTTTTTAGGATGAGAGCTACTTTCAAAAAATAAAACAAGTCGTGAGCTACTTTAACTCCTCTTTTTTTTTTTTTTTGCAGCGTATATATTTAGCACATTTTATCATTATTATATGCTTAACTTTAACCTTTATGTGCAGTTTGGGTCTGTGGGACCCGTTTTCAGTGTTTACTAAAATAACATGTATGCAATTTATTTGTTTTAACCTGCTTTATTTGGGGGGGGACCTCACATATTCTAGGGGGGTCCGGGGGCATGCACCCCCGGGAAGATTTGTTTTTAAATATTGAAGTGAAATGCATCAATCTGGTGCACTTTGAGCACAAAATGAATTGATGGATACAGCTCTCAACACTCAGATGAAAGGGAGCTGTATACTTTTCAATAATCCAAACATCTTTAGAATATGATCAAAACCAATAACAAATCATTTAAACTTGTTTATTCTTATCTTATGTTACCTAGTTAACATTTTTTCTTTTTATTTATGCATATTTTACTAATCACTCCCAGTGTTCGAAATGGGGGGGGAGCTTGCCCAAAAGAATCGTGCATATGTGTCACACAGATTAGAAATGTTGAGTTTCTGTAAATAAAAGTTCTTGAAATAAATAATAGTCATTGTTCATTACAGTTTCTGAATATTCGTTTTACATTTGTGAATATTTCTGTGTGTTGCCATCTGTACGTGGCGGTGCTGCATTATTTACGCTACTTACGTTGCTATGGTTACGGTGGCGCCGGCGCAGTATTTGAAATGTTCATATTGATATTGTTTTAACTCTGGCTTTGTAATAAAGAAAATGGCGAAATGAAAACAGCCAAGCCTCGCAGCTTTTGGTTTCACAAGTAAAGAAGCGAAGGAGTCTAAAAATGAAAATGTCAACCGAACAACTTTTAGTTCGCCAGCTGTAAGCGGCGTTAGGGTCGATTTTGACAGCTCCACACCGAGGGAAAGGCCTGCCGATGCGGAGCCAGAAGAGGCTTCAGAAGAGGCTTCAACAACTGCGACAGCCGCCGGTTCCACCTGCACTAGCGAACCTGACGCTGACGATGGCCTGCCTTTTAACTGGACACAGAAAAGATGGAGTGAGTGGAAAGAAAAGTATCCATGGTTTTTCATAAAAAATAAAAAATGTGGATGTGAGATTTGCAAAGAGGCAACAACTATATTGATCTCCTTGCCGCTCGCAGAAAATCCACCGGAGTGCACCTTTCACCAGAATGGATTCAGGGAAAAGTCAGCAGTGATCAACAGAATAACCTGCGAAAAAAGATTTATGAGCACCATAAGAGCCAGGCACACGAAAAAGCGATCGAAATTTCGGAGATGAGAAAGAAAGATGTCCTACCAAACAAGGTATTGGCAATCAATGTTGATCTAATGCAGGAAACATATACATCGTTCAGATCTGCCTATATGATTGCCAAAGAAGAAATGTCACACAGAAAGCTACCTGCTGTAATGTTCCTACAAAAACTCAATGGTGCTACCGTAGGGACTGTGCACAAATCGGACCATGCTTGTGCTGAAATAATCAGGCATATCGCCGAGGAACTGAGAGCTACATTTGTTTCCAACGTAAAAAGAATGGGCTCACTAATTAGCATCACAATAGATGAGAGCACAGTTCATGGGCGGGCCTACATGATTATTTACGTGCGATGTGACATGACAGGAAAAGGGGAAGTGGACAATGTTTTCTTGGATATTGTTGAGCTTTCAGAAGGTACGGATGCTAACTCGCTGTACAGAAGTTTGAGGAAAAGCTTAAAACAAGCTGGACTGGATGACGAGTTCTTGGGGTAAAATCTAATCTCAATAGCAACGGATGGAGCATCAGTACTCACAGGCAGAGTTGGGGGACTTGTGACAAAACTCAAACAGGATTTCCCCAAAGTGCAGTCTATTCACTGTCTAGCCCACCGACTAGAATTGGCTGTCAAGGATTGCCTTAAAGAAGTAGCTGGGTGTAATCAATTTGAGTTGTTTGTTGCAAAACTGTATGCTCTCTATCACCAGTCATCAAAAAATGCCCGTTTGCTCCAAGAAGCAGCAGCAGAATTAAACATGCAAATATTGAAAATAGGCCAAATCCTCACTATTCGTTGGGTGGCTAGTAGTTTTCAGACTGTGAAAGCTGTCTGGAAAGATTATCCCGCACTGGCACGCCAATTCAAAACAGCAACAGACGACACATCATCTCGCAGTGACACAGAGAGACAGAAATTCAGGGGACTGCACAAACTCCTCACGAGCACTGGATTTCTGGCTGATTTGGCAACAATGAAGGATGTTCTTCGAGAACTTAAAAGCCTGTCGCTAAAACTGCAACGCAGAGAAACATCTTTGGTAGATGCAAGTTGCTACATTCAGCAGACCATCGATGTGTTGACAGCTATGAAAATCAGTGGCGGAAAGTCCACACAAAAAGTGAAAGAAGGCATTGCTACTGGCATGTTCAAGGATGTTGAGCTCTCAGAGAGCAGGCCCAAGATAAACCGTCTGCAGTTTTACCAGTCTATAATAGACAGTTTGAAGAAGCGACTGCCTGAACCGGACCTGGTCCGCATGCTAAAACCACTGGACAAGCGCTTTTGGCCCGAAAAACGGAGCGCCCTGATCCTCTATGGGGAGAATGAAGTACGCGCACTGGCAAAAGTACTGGGGGAACCGGCCCAAGAGGCCATTGAGGAGTTTCGGGACTACAAATTAGAGAATAAATCTCCAGGGAAAGCCCTGCAAAAACTGCAGACAGCGAGCAAGACCTTTTTGCCTACATCAGCTGAGTGTGAGAGGGGTTTTTCTGCCGTCAATTCGACCGACACCGACAATTTATAAAGCACCTTTCATTGCTAACAGCAATCCCAAGGTGCTACAGGAGGCATAATAAAAACAAACAAAATAAACAAAAGTTTAATCAAAAGCTTTTTTTAAAAGAAAGGTTTTTAAGCCTTTCTTGAAGGCGTCAGTGGTCTGTAGAGTCCTCAGGTGGTCTGGGAGGGAATTGTGCGATCCCCCATTGTGCAGAGTTTGGTCCTCGGGGGGCGAAGCCGATGGTTAGTTGTGGAGCGGAGGTTGCATGTGGAGGTTTGTGATGTGAGAAGTTCCTTCAGGTATGGAGGAGCGTTCCCGTGGATGCATTGATGGGTCAGTAGTGCGATCTTGTATTCGATCCTGAATGAGACAGGAAGCCAGTGGAGGGAATGAAGAACGGGTGTGATGTGGTTGTATTTTCTCACCCTCATCAGGATCCTAGCGGCACTGTTTTGTACATATTGGAGCTTCTGAAGGCTCCCGCTAGGAGTCCCGATGAGGAGAGCGTTGCAGTAATCGAGCCTTGAGGAGACGAAGGCATGGACCAGTTGTTCAGCATCTGACAGGGAGAGTGTGGGACGGAGTTTTGCAATGTTCCTGAGGTGGTAGAAGGAGGTTTTGCACAGGTGTTTGATGTGGGTATCAAAGGTCAGATGTCTGTCTAATCTTACACCCAGGTTGGTAACTGCTGTGGAGAGGGGTATGTTTTGGCCAGAAAAGGTAATGTGGGTTATGGGGGATGACTGGACCTGGTTTGGTGTGCCAACTAAAATAGCTTCTGTTTTGGAGCTATTAAGTTGCAGGAAGTTTTCTCGCATCCAAGCCTTTATCTCCTCAATGCAGGTGTTAAGGGATGGGAACGGTGACGATGATGGTGACAGTGAGGAAGCATGTGGGATAGGGTCTGTCTTTATATATAGCTGTGTGTCATCAGCGTAGCATTGGAATGATATTCCATGCCTGCTGATGACACGGCCAAGGGGCAGAGTGTACAGGGTGAACAGAGTGGGCCCAAGGACCGACCCTTGAGGGACATCACAGGTGACAGGGTGTGTCTGGGACCTCGCACCTCCCAAGGAGACGTACTCTGTTCTTCCAGACAGGTAGGACTGGAACCAGCTCAGGGCAGAGTCAGAGAGTCCGATGGTGTGTTTGAGGCGCTGAAGGAGGATGTTATGGTCGACAGTGTCGAATGCTGCAGTCAGATCCAGGAGGATGAGGAGAGATGGGGAACCAGTGTCAGCCGCCATCAACAGGTCGTTTGTGACCCTGACCAGAGCTGTTTCAGTGCTGTGGGCGGAACAGAAACCGGACTGGAATTTTTCAAAGAGGCCGTTTAGTTGTAGATGGTCCTGAAGCTGGGCGGTAACTACATTTTCCAGCACCTTGGCTAGAAATGGGAGGTTGGAGATGGGCCTGTAGTTGGCGAGGATATCTGGGTCTAGGGTGGTTTTTTTGAGAAGGGGTCTGATGACGGCAGTTTTAAGAGCCGATGGAACATGACCAGCCTTGAGGGAGCTGTTGATGACGTAGGTGATCATGGGACTTATAGCCGAGATGTTCGATTTGACAAGGGCTGTGGGTAGAGGGTCTAGTGTGCAGGTGGAGGGTTTCATCTTGCAGGTGATGTCCTCAACCTCTTGCTGAGAGATCTCCGCGAAGCAGCAGAGCGGTTGGAAAATCCCATGCTGTGGGTTAACAGTAGGGACAGACACAGCGCAAGGGGTGGAGAGAAGAGAGCGAATAGTGGCAACTTTTGTCCTGAAGAAAGTAACAAAGTTATTGCACTGCTCTTCTGTAGTGTCGATGTGTGAGGGAGTTTGTGGCTTGAGGAGATGATCAACAGTAGAGAAAAGCTGCTTGGAGTTTCCAGGATTTTTACTGATGATGTGGGAGTAGAATTGTGACCGTGCTTTTTTGAGTGACTTTGAATAGGTTTTTTGATGTTCCTGATAGGCTAATCTGTGAACAGTGAGTCCAGATCGTGCGAGACGCCGCTCAAGTACACGCCCAGCTGCCTTCATGCTACGCAACTCTGAAGTGAACCAAGGGGCTGAGCGGGAGAAGCTGACTGTTCGTGATTTCAGTGGGGCGTGGAGATCCAGGACAGTACTAAGGGTTTTGTTGTAGTATTCCACTGATTCACTGACTGTAGCGAAGTATGCAGAGTGGGGGATTTGCTGCAGGTCCAAAGTCATGATATCTGTGTCGATGTGTTTCAGATTTCTGAAATAGATTTGACGTTTGGGCTTGATGTGGTGAGACAATTTGAACTCCATTGAAACAACCTTGTGATCCGACACTCCCAGATCGTACACCAACAGATTTGTGATGGGGGCCGAGTCAGTGATAACCAGGTCAAGCGTGTGCCCCCTGGTGTGTGTGGGGACATCAACATGCTGTTTGAGGTTGAGAACATCCAGTAGTTCCAAGAAGTCAGCTGTAGGTTGGCGGGAGGGGTGTCAACATGGATGTTCAAATCCCCCAGTATGACAGTATTTGCAGACGTGGTACAGACTGAAGAGAGAAGTTCATTTATCTCTGAGATGAAGGCTGGGTTTGGTTTGGGTGGCCGGTAGATGAGAATAATAGTCATGGGGAAAGGGGGTCTGCATTTGAATGCGAGGCATTCAAAGGAGGATAGGTCAGGAAGAGACAAGGGGGTCAGTTTCAGGTCACTGCGGTGTATTACGGCTAAGCCTCCACCGCGACCAGTGCGGCGGGCTTTCTCCAGGTAATTATAGCCAGGAGGACAGGTTTCATTTAGGACTGAAAAGGCCTCTGGCTGATGCCAGGTCTCAGTAAGACACATTAAGTCAATCCCCCTATCTAGGATGTGATCATGTATGAGACATGATTTATTAATGAGGGATGGTGTGTTAAATAGTTCTATTTTGAGGCTTGATGAGACGGTGCTATGTAGAGGAAGAAGTAGGCTGAAATCCACTCCATGTTTTCTGTCCCGCTTGGTGTGTAGAAGTCTCGTGGTGTTTCCAGAGCTACTACTAGTTCCATGAGCGGCGGTATTATGATGACGTGGAAATAGTGCGACTGCGCTCAGCTGATCAGAGTGATGAAATTAAGTCTCCAGACTGGGAATAAACAAACTTTCTACGGGAGCTTCTGTGGATATAGCGGCTTCGGCGTAGAATTCCAAGTTGTTTAAGTGCTGAGATACAGGTTGGAGTTCTGTAATGTCTTAACTCGAGCAGCTGCGTGATGGAGTACTTTAGCGTCATGCCGGTCCGGACAGATGCAGAGTTGGTAGCTGTTTGTGTTTGCCACGGACCTGCCGACCAGAGATGGGGAAAGAGCCAGAAACACAGAAAGATCCACAGCATGGCAGATCATCGAGCTGGGTGGAGAAGTTGAGCTGGAATTGTTTGTGGTAGGTGTCGCTGCTGGCGTAGCAGCTAACCTTATTAGCCACTCGTAGCTCAATAAGGTTGAGCTACCTTATTAGCCACTCGTAGCTTAGACGTTAGTAGCTCGTCAAGCCGACGAGGGATTTGCAGGAAAGTGGATTATTGTCTGGGTATAGTTGGTATAAGCATCAATATAATCCGTGCAAAAACAAAAGAAAAGCAGTAGAATCCTTGCTAAAAGTAACAAAAAGAGGCTACTAGGGAGAAGCGGCAACAGACCGTGCCAGCGTCCTCTCTGTCAATCCACCCACAGGGGAGTGACAGGGAAGAAGTGAAGGGACAGTCAAGAAGCGATAGGGACAAAGCTGTTGACTCTGAGTATAGGCCTATTCCAGGCTGGTCCTAAAGAAGCCCCTTCCTTCACCTTCTGCTGAAAAAAAGAGGCTATGACACACATGTCATGCATACATACAAAATTAAAATAAAAAAGTCCAACCTAACTTGATATTATATTAATATAGATATGTATAGACACTAATGGGAGGAGGAACTATTGAGACGGTTGATAGTGAGGGGCAGGATAGGATTTTCACGGAGGCCATGACGGCCATGCCGTCATTGCCCCTCGGTCTGGCCGTGAAGCCCCGAAAATAATTGTACGTCCTACGGCCACCATGGCCTGTGTGCCCCTGATACGGTTAAAATCTCGAAGTTGCTTTAAAAGCGTCAGAACAGTGGTTTCTCAACTGCATTATGCTGCGTTCACAACGGACGCGATGCGAATATTCTCATTGCTCTAACCCAGGGGTAGCCAACACGGTGCCCGCGGGCACTTAGTCGCCCGCAGGGGCAACGTGAGTCGCCCGCGGAGCATGTTCTAAAAATAGCTCACCAAGCAAATCCAAAATGTAAAAAATACACAAAACAAAAAAGGAAATGTAATTAAAAGAATCGACCCTATGCATAAACGAAACCCCAATCATAGCGAACTCTATCTACTTACTACACCTCTATATCTATCTAACACCCCTCCTCCCCCCACCCCACAATGAATATCGACCAATCACGATCTTGCTTGATTTGCGGGACCAGCGTTGCAGTCTGGAAGAAAAGCAATGTGGAGCGGCACCTCCCCGCTTCATAAGGAGTGTGACCGTGATTTTCCTTCTGGCAGAATCTACAACACATCAGCCCCATTGCACAGCCTAGTCATGCCAGCCTATACAGCACATGAGGGGCAGAGTTTTACTCTGTTCGTGTTGCAACCTGCTTATATATTTATTGCACTTGACGCACACACACGCATGGTGTAATTTCCACTGGGGAGAGGGGGGACATGTCCCCCCCACTTTTAGAAATCCCGTTTGTGTCCCCCCACTTTACAAATATGTTTATTATTATTTTTTAACGCAAGCCGTCATCGCCACGGAGGAGCACACAGCCTCTGTGAGCGAGCGAGCGAGCGAGAGAGAGAGAGAGAGACTTTATCTATTTAATATAGATAAAGTAAGAAATCATTCCAGTGTGTACTATAGGACAGTAAAAAAAACAGTTCAAAAGGGGAGTGATTAGTAAAATATGCATAAATAGAAAGAAAGAATGCTAACTAGGTAATATAAGATAAGAATAAACAAGTTTAAATGATTTGTTATTGGTTGTGATCATATTCTAAAGATGTTTGGATCATTGAAAAGTATACAGCTCCCTTTCATCTGAGTGTTGAGAGCTGTATCCATAAATTCATGTTGCTCTCAAAGTGCACCAGATTGATGCATTTCACTTCAACATTTAAAAAAACATCTTCCCGGGGGTGCATGCCCCCGGACCCCCCTAGAGGTTGTGAGGTCCACCCCCAAATAAAGCAGGTTAAAATAATTAAATTGAATACATAGTAAACACTGAAAACGGGTCCCACAGACCCAAACAGCACACAAAGGTTAAAGGTCAGCATATAATAATGTTAAAATGTGCTAAATATATACACTGCAAAAAACAAAAAATAGAGGAGTAAAAGTAGCCCCTGACTTGTTTTATTTTGTGAAAGTAGCCCTCACCCTAAAAAAGGTTGGTGACCCCTGCTCTAACCGCTGGAGTTTCACCGCGGCTGTCAGCTGTGTTTACTCCCGTCATTCAAACAGGACGCGCTGGAGAGGGGGCGGGGCTTATATCCATGTAAATACTGTGGTGGAAACCAACTACGACAAAATTAACCTATTTTACCGTGATTTAATTGTAATACACTTTTCAAAATGATCCCGAAGTAACTAAATACTGATAACGGTTAGTAAAAACCATGCTTTGACAAGTGTGCAGCCAAGACGGCAGGCAAAAAACCTTTCAAATGCGTGTTCTCTGAATGGAGTGATCTCCATTCGATCAGATCAGGCTAAACTAACCTGTATCTGCTCCGTCCAATCTCAAAAACACGTCCTAAAGACATAATTAAAGCAGCGACTGTATTCGCCATGACACAGACAGTCTGTGGTTTGTACATGTTTAACTTTTGTCTAGTTTCTGAACAGATATGAGGAGCTGTGATGAGTTGATTAAAGAGACTTGTACACACGCAGACACACACACACACACACACACACACACACACACACACACACACACACACACACACACACACTTTTGCATTTCAAAGTATTGCTTGTTCATACAGTTGAATGTTGGAGCTTCACTGTGCACTGCTGAATGATGTATGTGCAGAGTTTGACCCTTGAAGGCCGTTTCTTCTGCTCTGAAATTGAATATATTTGTTACATATTAATAGAATTTTAGATTTTTTGATTTGATTTTGGATTTGTGAATGGGAGAAGTAGTAGATGGAAAACATACCAAACACTAATTATTCAAAGTAGAGTATTTCAGTTGATATATGGTAATACTAAGGAGGCATAGGCCTATATGATGATATAATGTTTGACATTATTGATATTAAAAAAGTGATTTGTTTTCCATGCATTCGTGTGTTTTTCTTATCAGAAAGTGAAGTTATTTATTTGTAAGCTCCAAATCCAAATGTTTCCCTCAATGGCCTTTGCGCCCTGAAAAAATGTGTGACAACAAAGGCCAAATGGCCTTGCCCCTAAAATGACGAAAATCCAAGCCAGGTGAGGGGTTGACGGTCGGTCTGTGACAAGTAGCGAGTCTGATACGATGGTGTTTTGATTTGTTGACGAGACACCGGCTGGCCTTTGATATAGGGTATTCTGCCTCGCGACAGACAAGTCTTCCCGGGCTTTGATAAAGTTCATTCAGTAATTCACTGTACTTGATGAATACAAGCAACCTGGCAATTGTGTGTAGGCTAGGCTGTCACAGACCAACCTGACTGACTTTTTAGCCTGGTGGTACAGGGGACACATGGCTAATAGTTCATTTTATAAATTATTATTTTGAATATGTTGTTGGTCCATATTACCTTCCTTTCTTAGTCCCTCGGGCTCCATGTCCCGTTATAGTGTTTTAGTTAATTATGATTGTATAGTGGGTGTGTGTAATGTTTTATTTTATTCACTCGTGCCAACATAACAACTTGAATGGTACATTTTAAATGTAAAGGTATAATTTAATGAAACATTTCTTATCTACTGTTGATGATATGTTGATCTTGCTGAGGCCCACACTCTGAATGAACAAAGAATTGCTAGACAAACACCATAAACAGTTGAGAAGAATACTGACTGTCTCCTCTTTTTTATAATTATTGTTTTATTTACATTTATCACCTTTCGGGATAGAAGTTGTATTCAGCGTTCCTGTGCCATAGGAAATACCATACGAGTAATTTAGGTCTTGATAATTATGGAAAGTTGAAAAACGACTTATTTCCAGACAGGTATCCCCATTCTGCTTTCTAAAATTAAAAACCATAAATTTGAACACAAATCTTACAAAATGATTTTCCTGTCATGTGTACCAGGGAGCTAAAATGTAAACCATTGTGTAACAAGGCCAGAACAAGGAGGTTTGAAAGTGCAATGTTGTACTCTCTTCACAATGTATACGAATATAATGGTTATAATATAACTTAAGTAATGGGTGCATTATTTCCCTTTGTTGGCTTTACAGTTAGAAAGGAGAGTTTGGCATCGTTCATATTCACAGCTAGTGGTACCACAGTGAAGGATTAGTTACATGATAGATTCCTTTTTTTAAATATGTTTGTCAGGTGTGTGGCCCCAATCTGCCCAGCTACACCATGGTTCCGTAGCCTGAGGTCGAGCTCCAACCGACTAAAAAACATATTTTTTTCACCAAGCTGTCAGGAGGCTGAACTCTTTCCCCCCACCCCCACTGGACCTGGACTTTAACACCCCACACAGACACACAAATCCAGCACCAGACACTCTTTGCGCTGCTATGGACAGTCTTGCACAATGTACACTTTTAACTGATTTTGAATATATTGATTGTTGTGCTTTTAATGTGTGCATATTAGGGGTTTCACAACTACCAATATTTACTAGTCGACAAGTTTTTCAAAATAGTAGTCGACTAGTCGACTAGTTGTTACGTCATAATAAAGACACACAAAGAGAGGTGTAAAACTGTATTTTGTATTGCAATGCATACAGTTACGTTAAACACTGTAACAAAGCAGCATTTTAATTTGGGTTACATGGGTTACATGGCTGATTAAATAAAAAACAGTAACTGGACTCACCAAATCTACTGCAAAAACTCTGTTAAGAACATAAATGCAACGTAAATCCAGTGCGCATTGCGCAACACTTTACTCGCTGTCACTGTCCTCCTCGATAAGGATGTTCACCCTTCCAGGTTTTTTGGTTTGCGTTAAGGAAGACCAAAGCATCAACATGTGAGGGAAGGAGGCTTGACCGCTGTCGGGTGACAGTGGTGCCTGCCAGGGAAAACATCCGTTCACTTGGGGTGCTGGTGTAGCCAGGTAGCTCCTGGAAAGCTTGGCTAAACGGGGGAAGCGGTTCGCGTTTTGTGCCCACCACTTCAGAGGGTTATCCATTGTGGGGATATGGGGTGTCTGCTGGCAGTAATCCTGTAGCTCATCCGCGCCACTGTTGACCCGTGTTTTCTTGTTGCTCTCGAAATGAGGTCCAAACAGCTGTTCAAAGAGGGGGTGCTAGTGGAGCACGCTCGTGAACTTTTAGCGCCAGAGCTAAAACTCAAACTGTAGAGTGCATAGGTGCGGCGCATTTGCGCATAAAATGAGGACCCCTGAATGTCGGGCGTGTTTTGCTGGAGCATTTTGCAGCACCTCAGCGCCAATGTCGGCATCCTCATTTCCCACGTTTGCCTCCATTTTGTTCACGACTAGTCGACTAGGGCCTACAGCGCCGACTAGTGGTAGAACTACTCGACTAGTCGACTAGTCGAGTAGTTGGTGAAACCCCTAGTGCATATGTATAAATGTGTCTTGATTGTGTATATACATATTTTAATACAATCTTTTATATGTATTTATATATTTTATTCCTCTGGATTGTGGGAAACGGTATTTCTATCTCTCTGTCTGTACACACAAACTGACTATAAAGTTGACTTTGATGGTTACCTGAGAGCATTTGAAAATATTTGTTAAGAAGATTTTAAAGACCCACTACAGTGTAAGGTTTATTTTTTAAATAAAAGCATTTGATCTTTAACCATTTTAATTCAAATCATGTAACTTTTCTGCATCTTTCCGGTACGTTCAGCAACATCCTTACTTTGTTTCTGTAGCTAAAAGCAGCTACAGACACCATTCATCTATTAAAATATTCAACTTCTTCTGCATTTTCACTTTCAGCTAGAGACTTATTTCCAACTATAACACTGTCAAAAGATATTGTTAAGTAACCAAGCATCTTGATGTATTTTCCTTCCTCGTTTAATTTGTTTATTAAAAGACGTTTAGGTGTATAGGATCAATTTGATCAAAGGATATATATTAATCTAACTTTCGTTTTAGTTTTCTAGAGTTAAAAGTTGCAGCTGACTGAAACTATCAGTCAGATCATTTACACCATAATCAATTTATTGTTAAGCTGAAAATCAACTAAGTAAAACAAATTGTCACCATCCACCTAATTCTAAAATAAAAAAATGAACTAAAGATCAGTGCAACTACCATCAAAATGCAGCCAAAGGGCCTTATACATACTTATATTTCCTCCTGGTTTGTCAAAGTTCCCCTATTGTAAGATCTAAGGCCAAAATTAAACGTTTAGGCTTTATGCAGAGAAGGTTTCTTTTTTGTTATTTTCTAATTTCTTTTAATTTCATTGTGTGTATGTTATGCTATTAATATGATATGACTCCTAATAATGAATTGCTGCATTTTGAAGATAATACTGTTAATTAGCACAACATTGTTGACTCACAAAATCTATTAAAACCTTTTATTGTAATGTGGTAACTTGTCTGCTTCATACTAATGGTTTGTTCTACACTGTTTTGCATATACACTCCACAAAGGTCCTCAGGTGATTTGGGGATGAACTGTCTCTTTAACTCTCATTCAACAAATACATTATAGAGCTATTTTAGGGGAATTATGTATATGAATTTGATTGTTTATACCTTATTATACTTTATAAAAGAAGAATATGCTTTATCACTTTTTTCAACTCTGCCAGTTTGACATTTCATCTTCAGGTTATTTCAGGACATTGAGGCTATACATTTTGTTGTTTATACCTTTTGTAAACCTTTTCTTCTTCACTATTTTTCCTACTCTTCCAGTTTAACATTTCACTTTCAAGTTTTCAACAAAGTCATTGCAATGTCTGGATGTCTATACTATTATGTTCACAGACAGACAGACAGACAGACAGACACACAGACACACACACACACACACACACACACACACACACACACTGGATGTCTCTAATACATATATAAAGACAGACACACAGTTTTTATTTAACTCCTTCAGACTATTTTCAGCTACAAAAACCATTCAACTATTAAATTATTCAGCTATTTCAGGACATTGAGGCTATACATTTGATTGTTTATACCTTTTCTTTTAAATATTAAGCGTCTTCACTATTTTTCCTACTCTTCCAGTTTAACATTTCACTTTCAAGTTTTCAACAAAGTCATTGCAATGCATTTGAGCTGTAACAATTTGATTCAAATCATTTCACTTTTCTGCATTTCTCTGCTAAGTTCAGCAACACACTTACTTGGTTTTAGTAGCTAAAAGCAGCTACCATTCAGCTAATAACATATTCCGCTTTTTCTGCATTTTCAGCTAAATTCAGCCACAAATGTTCACAGTTTACAGCATTCGCACGCATTTTCTGCAGGAAATGCATTTTCTAGTTTATTGTGTCTTGCCCCAAATTTGCAGCTGGGATAGAGTGTGAAAAAAATAAAGATTGGTTCCCGCAAAACATAATGCGGGAATGTGAGAGCAGACAGGTGTCGGTGCTTGAATTTATCAACAATGTTGCAACCTTGTGCGGAAATGGAAGGGGCAGAAACACAAAAGTCTCACATATACACGGAGGGTGTTTCTCAATGTCGAGTACGCTTGCTTGGTAGCACATGTCTTCCGAGTCACTTGCTTCAGAAGCGAGGCAAGAATACTTCCTGGCATTCAGAAAACGAAGAGTGGAACAGGCGAGCAAGTGTGCAGGTGTGCGTCATATGAGAGGCCCCGCCTTACATTTTCCGCCACAGATTTGGGGAAATTGGTCCGTGCGCGACCGCAAAGTCTACACATGTGCAGCCTCGAAATTTCTCGCTACGAAGTACGCCGGGCTCGGTAGAATTCCAAGTATGCGGGACATTGGAACAGTCCTTCGGCGGCACTCGATGACGTAGTATGCTTGAAATAGTGGCTCTGGAGCAGTTAGTGACAATGGCAGTCTGTAGAGAATCATAGTTAAGGGATGATTCCAAAGACTTCTTAAAACATATAGATGATAGAACAGTCAACTTCATAATTCTGTCAACTGTATTTACAGAGACGGGATCAGGCAATGCCATCACAAATGTCCTAAATCAATCCTACCCATATGTGAGCAGCTAATCATCAGCACAGCTGGACCGATAAGTCTGAAACTTTGCACGCACACTCCCAGTAGGCTAAGGAAGAACCTCTGCCCCACACTTTTCAAATCGCCTCATGGTGGCAACAGCCCACTTCCATGATTTGGCCTATAACTCTTGAACCCTTGGTCGTACAGTAAAAAAAAAGTGTCCCTGCATTGCTTGGCTCATGACTCAACTCCCCATATAAGTCATGACAATTTGTGCTGGACTAGATTTTCCACCAGTGTGCATTTTCTCCAAAACACACTTTTTGCTGCTACTGCTACAGATTTTGAACAAAACTCATACAAATGGTACACATCTCTGCAGCCATGTGATCAAGATGTATCATTCAGATTTCTCATATTCCATTCCAGTTGACTATAATTTACTTTTAAGTTCCTACCGTGGAGGAACTTGTTAGTGATCCCACGTGATCAGTCTGGCAATGCCAGGCTAAGCCAATCTGGCCTAGCGGAGATCATTTCTAATTTCTCTCTACACCAAATATCTTTGCAGACAATAGCCAATCTACAAGCTCTCAATGCTTTGTGTTGCAACGCATTGTGAGCTTGAGATCTGCTATTTGCCCAATGTTCACCCCAGAATAGGCTACAAAAATGTCAGATGGCCAGAGCACAGAATCTTAACCACTTAAACCCTCTCAATTTAGAAAAGTGTACCTGTATGTAATTGGACCTCTTTTCCGGTCAACACCAAATTTCTACTCAAATTCTCTTCACCAAAAATAGCAGATCTACAAGCTCACAACGTGTTGCAAGACGACACTATGTGAGCTTGTAGATCTGCTATTTTTGGCAAATATCCCCCCCCCCCCCCCAGAATATGGATGCAGTGGTTAAAAGACTCTGTATCTAAGTGAAACGTATGAGTAATCGTCATCATCTCTGTAGGACTTCACTGCATGGAGACCGTGATAGTCCTGGAGGGAACTCTGATCAACAGCAAACACATTAGTGGTTGCCTCAACACCATAGGCAAACAAATGCCTATCAAATCCTACTGTATTCCACTTTTGGACAACAAGCTTGACTGAGTGATCCAAGACTAGAATATTTTTCACTAGGCCAAACTGGGGGTCTCCATCAGCAGTGTAAGACAGAAATACTGTGACGCCAGGTCTGTATTGTGTACCATTAACCTTTACCCAAGTTGGCACAAAGGTTTCAGTAAAGGGTGGGATATCTTCAAGACCACTTTGTACCTCACCAAAACCATCCATTACAGCCAGCAGGGTGCTGTGACCTGGACCAATTTCAGTTTCCGGTTTGAATACATCACCAGCGAGGAGGGAGTAGCACAGAGTCATCTGATGCCTAAATGCCATTGTCTTGCAAATATTTCTGAAGTTGCAGGTGATGTGTCAGATGCGTTTAAAAAAGGCATGTTTCGCTTCAAAACGCATTGCCCAGAACTGAATCAGGGGTCCCAACTTCAGTATTGCACCTGGATAGTGGCACCATTAAGTGATGCTTTGGAATAAGGTGCTTGTGGGGGTACAGCTCAAGGAACAGAGAGTGGTGCTCTTCAATGATGGCGGCTAAATAAACTGTAACTTCTGGTGTCAGAGATGGAGAGAAAACAATTTCCATGCATTCCAGAAGGAGGAGCAAGAGCTCCCAGTGTTTATTCTCTTCCGGTATGAGGTCCCCAATCATACACGGAACATGCCTGAGAAGACACCATGTTTGGGATGCAGACTGACGCATTGCCCTTTCTGGAATTTTAAATTCCTGCTTCCCAATCACAGTTGGCTTGTTCTTGACATCAGAAAAGCCATAATCAAAACTGGTGATTCTGAAGTTGAGCATGTCAAGGGTGAGGTGTTTGTCCTCAATCAAGGAGGCGAGAACCAACTTCAGTTCAAATGGACCTAACCCTTCCAACAAGTCATGCATAATATCCAAAACCTTGTTGTGTATCACATTAAAGTTGGATAAATTATTCAGAATACTGTCTCTCTTGACACCAGTATCTGACATGCTATTACGACTAACATCTGCAGCATAATTTGCCTCATTTCTGATCAGGGTTGCATCCTCTTTTGTCTGTGTCTTTGTTATGGTCTTGTGTGCCTTGCAGATGCGACAAAAATAATTACTGGAGAAGCACTCAGTAAATCCAAGAATGGCATTTAAGCCGAGATTGTCCCCACACAACTGGGCAAGTGAAAATCTAATTTCACCCTTAAAGTGAGGTGTGTTGAGAGAGATCCCATTGACCTCAAGATCCTTCAGTTCCTCTATGACTGGGCGCAGAACACTATCAATCCCATAGGTTTTGGCATCATCCACTTTGTAAACTGCCACCAGAAAGTGTGATGAGAGTTTTGATAAAAACGCTGGGGGCAAACTCTTGATGACCAAATAAATGAACCCCAACTTGTGCACTGCAACCTTTGATCCCAGTGGGTTGACTGTTTCACAGTCATCGTTATACAACAGAAGTGGAACAGACACTTCCCTGGAGAAGAGAGGATGCTGCTTACAGTATTCCCCATCATAGAAGTCTGAAAGGACTCCATCTTCTCTTTGCTGCCAGGCAAAGATGGCATCCAAAATGCCAGGGATCTCAAACACTTTAAGCAAGAGAGGTTTCAGGGGGACACGATAAAACGTATCTTGCAGTAAAACCTGTCTAACTGTCCCAGTAGCAGAGGCCCTTCTCTGCACAAAGGACTCTCCAGTGAACGCCTCCTCTACAGGGTCAATGAAGTTGCCTGACTTGACAAAATACTGCATCTGTTTGAATTCTGATTCAAACCCTTCGAATGGACTAGCTGCTGCCTCAAAATCATGGGCCAGTTCCTTTACCCCGGGATCATCCCTATGACCAAATTTCTCAAACAGATACATTGTGTTCCTCTGGAGTGAACTGACAATGACCGAAACCAAGCTAGATGTTTGTTGCACAACAAAACGTACTGTACTGTAGGTCTGTGCCGATTTAGCCTTAAGGGTTGCCAAAAACAGAGCTATTCGCTCGGTTATGGTTTCTGGTTCCAAGTCATCCCAGTAACCATCATGTTCATTTTGGACCTCTACAGGATCAGAATTGTCTACATTCATGTGAACTGAAATGGATGCTCTTGAGGCCCCCCTGGAATGCTGTTCAGTGCCATGATGTTGAAGCACTATTCATGCCATGCACTGCCCTCAAATGAACAAACAGACCCTTAGCTTCACCGGGTATGACTTGTCTGCAGCGGAAGCATGTATATGCCATCATTAACTACTGTAGCTGACACTTCTTAAAGGGCAAGCAAGGTGTGAAACAAATAAGTGGATAGAGCAGAGAAGAAAACTTACCTGCCACTTCAGATAAAAACTAACTTTTTACTCACAAGTTCCTTGTGATATTTCTGGAATTTGACACGGTGTCCAATTTTCGGTATTAGCGAGGCAATGGCAATGGCATCCAACAGGCGGAAACTCTCCTCATCAACTTCCTGGTCTGAAATTCAAAAATGAAAATCATAAAGACTGTAAATGTGGTTACAATTGTGGGACAAGATGTAGGCCTGTCACAATTATTGCAATTTGAGATAGTGGCAATTATTTGCATAATCATTTCCATGTTGAAAAATACAGATCTACAAGCTCACGTCACAACGCAACTTGTTGTGAGCTTGTAGATCGGCTATTTCCACTTTATAATACCTTTAGAATACTGGCCATAGAACATTTGTATTGATTGTTGGTATCAGGTCATTGTCAGTCATTGCTTTGTATAATTTATTTGTCATATCTGTACTGTGCAACTGAAATGTGCGCCTAACAATGATAGCTATCAGATTATAAAGCTTTATATTTTTAACCAAAAAACCTTTGTTTTAACAAAACAATATATCACTTGCACTACCTTTTACCACTTGAACCCCAGCATCCACATTTTGGGGGGATTATTAGCCAGAAATAGACAATCTACAAGCTCACAACGCATCACAATGCAATGCGTTGTGAGCTTGTAGATCTGCTATTTTTGGCAACGATTGGTGTAGATTAAAAGAAAAGTCCATAGGGTTTAAGTGGTTAATTACCTAGTCAAAATAGAGACTATTTAGTATCAAAACTGGATATGGCCTTCCTCTTTTTAATATATAACAAAATATTTAATAGTAACATCTCAACATTGTCTCAATAAAAATGAACTTACCTTTAAATGTGTCAATCAAGTTCTCAAGCTGCCATGCAGTCAACGTCTCTGTGACAAACGTGTCCATGGTGAAACCCTCACATTACTAGAGTGAAATCAGATTAAGTACATTAGAATTTCACAATACTGTGCAATTTCTTAACATTTATTGTAAGGTACCAAGCGACTAATTTACAGTTACTACAGGGGGTCTGCCAAATCTATGTTAGATAGAAAAAAAATGCACACACAATAGAATGAAATGACGTTTCACAGAAGAAAAAATAATGATACTTTAGGCGCGCAGACCAGTGATAGAGCTCACTCTCACGAAAGAACAATCTCTCCATGAAGACATTTTAATCATTCACGATTTATTATTATTATTATTGGCCCCTGACGTCGCCCCTCGCCATTCACGACCTAGCTGGTTGGTGTGCTATGCTAAGCTAAGCTAACCTGTGGTAACACGTCGATGGCAGGGAACTAAAATGTTACATTATGTGGTTCGGTGACTTCGGTCACTCACTCCTAAAAATAACTTCAATAGTTGCTAACTTTAATGATTAATGTAATTAATAAATAACTCTATAAACTTACCTAAATCAAAGAGCTTCTTTCTCTGTCTGTCTGTCCGTGCGTGTGAAAGCGCGCGCCCGAGCTGCATGCTGGGAAAGAGAGTTGTGACGTAAAAGCCATCTGATTTATACTGCCTATACCTAACCCATCTGCCCCCCTGCCCGATCTGTACTGCACATGTGCGAGATGGTCCGCCATATTGGACAACTCCGTACGGCAACCCAACTAGGACACTTGACACAGTGGCGTTTGGCAAAGCACACAAAGAAAACTAAAAAAACCGAGAGAGATGAGTTATTGTAATTACAACGTCACTTCACTATTATTTACCAACTCTTTTTATTGGGTTCTTTTATTTGGGGTTAAGTACATTGTCAGAATAAGTGAGAAATGGATTTAACTTCTGTTAGACAGCTATCATACAGAATAAATATAAACCAACAGCTACACTGAAGTGAAGGTGCGCATTAACACTACACGGCCTCGCTCGGTATGGCTAGGCCTCGTTAGGCCTTGTTAGGACCGGCTCACTTTATGGCGCATTTCCATTACAGTTTAGTAGCTGGGGTAGTATCTATAGTAACGCAGTGTAGGCGGAGCTGTGACGTCATCTTCAATGAGAACCCCAGAAAAACAACATCAGCCGTTAGCTGTTAGCACTCAAGCTCACAGCTCCTCATATCTGTTCAGAAACTAGGCAAAAGTTAAACAAGTACAAACCACAGACTGTCTGTGTCATGGCGAATACAGTCACTGGTTTATTTATGTCTGTATAGGCCGTTGTTGTGAGTGTGGACGGTCGGAGCATATAGTGCGTTAGCTTAGCCGATCTCCATTTAGAAAACACGCATTTTAAAAGGTTTTTCGCCTGCCGTCTGTCTGCAGACTTGTCAAAGCATTGATTCATGGTTTTTACTAACCGGTGTCAGTATGTTGTTACTTCGGCATCATTTTGAAACGTGTATTACAATTAAATCAGAGTCAAATATGTTCATCTTGTTGTAGTTGTAGCCCCCTTGCCAGCGATTCTCTCTCTAGTTTAGCATACTCAATCCTGTTTGTTGGCCCGGAAAGAACCTCGATTTTATGGGGCCAGAAAATCTGGAAATAGTACCCGCTAGACGGTACTACGCTAAGTGGAAACGCAACCAAAAACGGGCCCCGCACGGCTCGGCACGCTTAAAGCGAGCTCCGCGCTGTAGTGGAAATGCGCATACGTACTATGCACACGAACCCAAAGCTATATATAGTTCAGACCTATTTATAGCTACTAGTAGAACAAACGTCTTTGTAAAATAATAATTCATCGCATCACAACGTAAATTCAAGGCTCTTTCACTTAATGATATAGCATTGATAGAAATGTAAAACATTTGTAGCCGACGTTAACTGCTAATGTTATACTTTGCACAGTCTGTTAAATGCCATATTACTATTAATACAGATCCCTATTGTGCTGTTATCACAACTCAATAACAAAATATAGGTTACAGAATTGTATAATTATATAAATATTAGGGCTGTCAAACGATTACAAATTTTAATCAGATTAATCACAGCTTAAAAATTAATTAATCATGATTAATCACCATTCGAACTATGTCCAAAATATGCCATTTCTTTATGTATATTGTTGTGGGAATGGAAAGATAAATGAAAGAAGGCGGGTATAACCATTTAACATACAGTATGTATGTATGTTTATTATAACCAATCCATCAATACAGCATGGAATTGTGGACAAAATCATATCCAACGATAACAAAATATTCTAAGTCTTGGGTCTGAGAGTCTAAATCTCATCAAATGGTGGTCCGTGGCTCAAATGCAGAAGAAATAATGGACCTTGATATGAAAAGGATTGAAAACCACTGCTCTAAACAAAATAGGATGGTGTTGTTAAGAACATTCTTTCTTTAACACACTTACTGGCCAACTTAGCCAATAGCCATTTCTCTTATTTGAATGAAACCTCTTCTTTTTTTTTTATCAAACCAAAAGAACATGGCCAACACAACATGGCCTACACAATTACATGTGGCCCTCTTCTCTATTCATCCTTTAGCCAGTTGCTGAGGCAAACCAACTTGTCCACATTTTCTGAGAGTAAAGCTGACCGCTTCTTTTGCACAATGTGACCTGCAACTGAGAAGAGTCTTTCACATGGAACTGTGGATGCAGGAGTGGCTAGATATTTGCGAGCCAGTGGGGCCAGCTTGTCATGGGCTCCTGCATGAGATGACCACCGCTGCAAGGGACAGTCCTCCATACTAGTGGTGGGCTCTGCTCTGTCCCTGTGTATGGCTCTGTCAGGCTGTACCTCTTCCTCCGATTCTGAATCTGAGCCCATCTGTAGAAGAATGTTCATTTTCTTCTTGGGTGGCCCATCTTCAGTGTGTGGAGATCTTCTGGGTGGTGAACGCAGCATGCCTCCAAGTGTGGTCCACACCGCTTCTCTGTCTGTCTTGGGCAGGCTCTTTAAGTCTTTAAAACGTGGATCCAGTGCCGTCGCAATCTTGAGCCATGCATTGTTGGTGTGTTCTTGGCGGGAGGCTAGGTCTTCCTTGAATTTTGCCTTAAATCTCACCACATATGCAGGGTCCTCATCAGAGACTTCCATTACACGACGCAAGTGGCAGAGGGCAGGTAGTACCACAGAGCAGGAGACGTAGGCCTCCCCACCCAGAATCTCAGTTAAATACCTGCAGTGGAACACACACACACACACACACACACACACACACACACACACACACACACACACACACACACACACACACACACACACACACACACACACACACACAGAGAGAGACACAGACAGAGACACACACACACAGACAGACAGACAGACAGACAGACAGACAGACAGACAGACAGACAGACAGACAGACAGACAGACAGACAGACAGACAGACAGACAGACAGACACACACACACACACAGAGAGAAAAGGAAAGACACAAGTAAATTACTTGAACACAAGTTGTTACCTTTAATAGTAGATTAACGTTTAAAATTAATTTAATTTCAGCCTACAATGAATGGTCACATTATATGATGGAAGGCTTACCGGCAGGGCTCTAGAAGCGTCTCCAGTCTCTGGATTTTGTCCCATTCTGGTGGCGTCAGCATAACAAGTTTATGCTGCTGTTGATCCAGGGTTGCTTTTATTGCAGCTTGGTTGCGGATCAAGCGCTTGACCATTTCCAACGTGGAATTCCACCGTGTTGGAACGTCTTGGATCAGTGGCTCCTGCTTCTGTCCGAGTGCCCCTTGTTCTACTTGCAGCTCCGCTGTGTTAGCCGGGCTGTGCTTGAAATGGCCCACAATTTTGCGACACTTGGCCAACGCATCGACAAATCCACTGTCAGAGAGACTCACAGTGATGCTTCTCTGTAAGATGTGAGCAATACAGGGCATGTGATCGTAAGGTAGAATACGAGCCGCAGCAATCATATTGCGCGCACTGTCAGTTCCTATGGTTGTAACTTTCCCTTCAATTTCCCACTTGCGTGCTACAGTTTGGAAATGTTCTGCACACGCCTCCGCAAAGTGACGTTCTTCTGTTTTCATTACAGTTAGCGCAAAGGATTTCAATTCCCATGTCTCAGTGATTTGATGTGCAGTTACTCCCAGGTAATTAGTGTTACTCACTGACGTCCAGTGGTCTCCTGTCAGGGCGACATAATCCGCTTGAGCTAAAGCCTCTTTTTTTTTCTCCTTTTCAGTGTCATAGAGTTCGTGGATTCTAGTCATTATTGTGCCTCTTGATGGTGGCTTGTAGGATGTGTCGAGGGACGCAACTTTCAAAACATCGGCGGAGTCCCGAGGTGGACTTGCTTACTGGCCTGCGTTCATTCAGGGTGGTCTGACGCAAGCCAGGTGTTGCACCGGAAGTGGAAGCCCCAACAAACGCATGCTTAGCGTTGAGATGGTACTTTAAACTTGAAGAGCTGCGGTGGAACTGAACTCCTTCTTGCAGTGCGTGCAAATAACTATTTGTTTATTTATTGTTCCATCTTTGTTCTTTCTGAACTCAAATTCCCCATCCAGAGGACCAACCTGTTGTTCTAGCTCCATGTTGTTTACATGCATCCGCCCCGCTGGAACACTAGAGCGACGTCTAGTGTGTTGGTGGGATGTATAGGGCGGACCATTCTGCGCATGCGTTAAATGCGTTAAATATTTTAACGCAATTAATTCAAAAAATGAATTACCGCCGCTAACGCGATAATTTTGACAGCATTAATAAATATAGGTAAAATATAGTGATAAAATATAGGTTACATACCTTGTGTTTTGATGTGAGAAATGACAAAAAGATGGTTCCAGAATGATTCAGAAGTGGGAAAATGAATAAAGCAACCTCTGGGTTAAAAATAACCCAGGCAGGTGTTCAACTGCAATTGAAGCCCTAATAACCCCTTTGACCCAGCATGAACAACCCACCAGTGTGTTTACAGTACCCAAATAACCCATAATTATGACCCAGCCAAATCAACCCAGCAATGTGTTTAAAATAACCCAGCATTTTTTAGAGTGTAGTTTGCTTTAATATGCAGTATATTTTTTGTAATATTGTTGTGGTGTCCTTACACAGTACAGTAGATCGAAGTCAATCAACTTATACATTAAGATAAGATAAGATAAGATGGACATTTATTAATCCCCGTGGGGAAATTCAGTTGTTCAAACAGCAACAGAGTGAAAAACAGGATAGCACAGATTCACACAGATTAATAAAATCAAAAATAAGATCAGCGATAAAAATAATAATAATGAGAAACTATGAAATAAGAAATTAATACAATTTAAATGTCATTATCATATCATATATTATATTATAATGTGTTGTAATATTAAGTAATATCATACATTAACCCCATTATAGCCAGGGCTGCACATAACTGGTGCATCGCGTGAAGGGTCTGCTTTATGCGCTCCGCAGAGTAACCCTGCTGCGAGGCTTCATGAGCGTGCTCACTAACGCACCCCCCCCCCAGTCCATAAAGTCAAGTATATAAATTATGCTTATATTAATTTACTATATTGAGTTAAGAGATTTAGTTTAGTTTATTAGTTTATGGTTTAGTAGACAGTCCCCATTAATTAACTGTAGCAAAAACAGTAAATGGGGCAGCTTTAGACCCCATTTACACGCAAACGAAACGCAAACGAACCGAAGACGATATCAAAAAAGTATTCCGTTCACACGAGAGCGCTCAAAAGCACTGGAGATGCTGTAGTACATATGCCGGGCCTGTAAGTGGCGCTGTACTTCCGCACGAGACCGCTCGAAAGCGCCGGAGACGCTGTAGTACATTTGCCGGGCCTGTAAGTGGCGCTGTACTTCCGCCACAAAATACACCAAAAGCAGCAAAGAAGATCCCGAACATGGTTGCCATGGTTGCCCGCGGTGGATTTAGCAACATGTAGTTCATGTAATTCTCCATGTCCACTTGTTGCTGATGGTTGTGGTAGAGGAGCTGTAGATTGTGCACTAACATCTGTAGCATGGTCAGTAGCAGTAGCTACTGACAGTAGCTACTGACCATGCTACAGCAGTGAGCAGCAGAGGTGGGGAGAGGTGGGGCTATGGCTTCATCGTTATCAGGAAATGATCCTATAGGGCTGAGCCGTTTGGCCCCCAAGAGCGTTCCGTTTGCAGATCTATCCACCTTGGGACCCATTATCGTTTGCGGGGTCCGTTTCCGCATTTCCGTTACGGCCTCCTGTGAACGAACGGGCTATACTAAAGAGAAAAGTAGCGGATACAACCATTTGCGTTCTCGTGTAAACAGCACATCAGAGGGGGGTGGGGGCTGGTGAACGGTATGGTCAATGTTTGTTTGTTTAAAAATGTTTGCAGTCGCGAAAGGTCTAAGCCAATCAGACATGATTTTAACATTGCACAACAACGAACTCAATGTGTGATTGTTATAGCAGTAATATTAAACACTAAGTAAACTATTAACACTGTACATATTCTTGTTTGCCCGTGGTGAGATGACGAGGCTCCATTAAAAATAAACCTATTTTTAGTGAATTACTGAGTTTAGGCACGTTAATAAAGTTTTAATTAAGTTGACTACAGCAAATTCAGATTTGTTTGTGCTTTCATGTCAATTCGGCAAACATATGATATATTAAATGATCGTGAGGATGATGATTAAAAATTGTTTGTTTGAGCCGGGCTGCATTTCCTGATGAAAAAACCGACCGATGGTTTTTGTACCAACGTGGATTAATCAACATTATTTTGTTAAATAAAAACATGGTGATGTTTTGTAAATTATTACATGTCTCTTATTTAGCACAAAATATGATCCTATCCGTGACATATGGATCTTAACAAAGATGCGCTATAGTAATCAGACATAAACATATCAGCTGTTTATTTCACATGAGTTCCAGTGGGGCAGCTTTTTAATCACTGCTCCCCCTGGTGGATCCATGATCCATTGCAGCTGGTTTCATTATAATTACATTTATTTATCATGGGGGCGTATCAAGTCATTTGGGGTGTTTTCCTTTCAGCGAGGGCCGATACCGTGCAGATCACGGCCCCACTAAGGTAGGGAGGTCCGAAATGAGGTGCTACATCTGTACACACACACTAACAAACAGACACACACACACACAGAGAAGGCCCAGACAGGTGCACAGGACCTACAATTTCCACACTTTTGTTAGCCCCTGGTCCAGTGGACCCGAACACCCTGTATGTAATGTAAATGTGTAGGGGGGGGGTACAGTGGGTGGTCTACTTCTACTAATACTCTACTTCTGTAATCTATTTATTCTATTTTCTCTTTATTATAATAGGTTGCAGAGAGGCCTATTCCGGCCGAGGAGTGTTTAGACCGTATTCACAGCGTACCTCCTTACCTCTCACCTCTCACCAATTCCAATTAAGGTTCCAGTGGGGACCTTTTCCCTGCGTGTGCCTCTCCACCTCTGTTTCTTACTTCTTACTTGCTACCCTTTTCCCTCAACCTATCCTAAGGGAGTGCATGTACGTAGATACGTTGTGCCTCTCCACCTCTGTTCCCTACTTCTTACCTACTACTCTTTTGCCTCAACCTATCCTAAGGGAGTGCATGTATGTAGAGATGTTGTGCCTCTCCACCTCTGTTCCTTACTTCTTACTTGCTACCCCTTTTCCCTCAACCTATCCTAAGGGAGTGCATGTACGTAGACACGTTAGTTTAGCTGCTATAGGCTTGGACTGTCGGGGGACACCTTACTTCTTCCTTCTGTCTGTCTGTACCTGTGTACTCTCATGTTCCGATTAACCCAGCTTCCCCCAAATTTCTTTTTTGTGTCTATATCTACGCCGGGATCCTGAGTCGAGGCTGATCCTGTTGCTGCGGTCCTGTGTCCTGGATCCTCTATCCTGAGTTCTGGATTTGAGTCCTGGACTTCGAGTCGTGGCTGAACCTGTCTCTGCGGTCCTGCCTGACTCTCATCATACTACTTCCCTGATGGCTCCCACAGGATTGTTGACATCCTCGTGGATTTATCTTCTTATTATAGACACATGCATTTCCAAACATTTGGTCTACCTACGCTGTAAAATGTATTATCTCTTTGATTTACACACGGCATCTATTGCACGTCTGTCCGTCCTGGGAGAGGGATCCCTCCTCTGTTGCTCTCCCTGAGGTTTCTCCCATTTTCCCCTTTAAACTGTGGGTTTTTCTCCGGAAGTTTTTCCTTGTACGATGTGAGGGTCTAAGGACAGAGGGTGTCGTATTGTCATACTGATATTCTGTACAAACTGTGAAGTCCACTGAGACAAATGTAACATTTGTGATATTTGGCTATATAAATAAACATTGATTGATTGATTGATTGATTGATGGTCATTGAACATGTGTTCTGATATATGTTCTTCACAGAAAATGAGCCAAGGCCATTGAGTTTGAAAAAACTATTTATCATATCATTTTTCTTTAGCTAAATAATGAAAACCATACAAGGGTTAAGGTGTATGTACGACACTACAAAAAGTACATAGAGGAAAAAGAAAATGAAAAGCAGAATATATAATTTAATCCTTGCCTCTTACATAACCGGCCTCTAATTGCTTTCAATCCCTAGAAACAATTACACATCAACATAAGGGCCCAATAAAATAAATGTAATTCATGAGAACAATCTTTTTTTTTCTGATGCCATTTATCAGACATCATAGGAGTGTCTCATACTTATACTGCTTCTAGGAGAAGACAGGCTTTGGTGATGGGCCTATCTAGTTCACTGGTCTTGGTCTTCACACAAATCTGGCGAACAAGTCCATGTTCATCAGGCACTGCCTAGATGACCTTGCCCATGACCCAGGAGTTCCTGGGTGCAGTCCCATCCACAAGCAGAACAATATCTCCGGGCACAAAGTTTCTTGACACTTGTGACCACTTCTGGCGTGTTTGAAGCTCTTGCAAATACTCTCCTATCCAACATTTCAAGAAGAGATCCGGCATATACTGGACTCGCCTACACCTTCTGCGTGCATAGAGGTCCTCTTTCTGGAAAAGCCCTGGTGGTAGAACTAGCTTGGTTCTCATTAGTAGGAGGTGATTTGGGCTGAGTGCTTCCAGGTCATTTGGGTCACTGGAGGGTGTGGTAATAGGCCGACTGTTAATGATATCCTCTGCCTCACACAGAAATGTTTGGAGGTTCTCCTCATCCAGAGTCTGTGTCTTTAGGGTGGCATTGAGGATTTTTCTGGTGGACCTGATCAAACGCTCCCATACTCCACCGTGATGAGAGGCAGCAGGTGGGTTAATCATCCACTTAATGCCTCGTTTGAGAGGTTCCATTCTCCCATAGCTTTCCTGAGCTCTCGCTCTGCCCCAATAAAATTGGTCCCATTGTCGGAACGCAGCTCCACAACCGGACCTCTTCTGGCAATAAAAACGGCGTAGAGCGTTAATGAAGGATTCTGTGTCAAGTGAAGCTGCTACTTCTATGTGGACAGCTCTGATGGCCAGGCAGGTAAACATTACGCCATATCTCTTCACAGTAGCTCTTCCACGTTTATCTTCAAAAGGACCAAAATTTCGCCCACTGTGACCAACTTGTTTGTGGACCTCCTCAAGGATGAGCTCTGACAACCGAAGGTCCTTAGCCAAAATGGCAGGGTGTTTGGATGCTTCTGGCATAGCAGCTTGACTGAGCCTTCCTCCAACTCTGAGGATTCCATCCTGCAGAAGTGGGTTGAGCCTATATCAACTTATCACAAAAAGTAAATCTGTGTTTTGGTAGATTATTTCTTTGTTGTAACAATGCTTCTTGGCAAAAAAATCTTATTCTGTTGGATGCCTGCTTGATTACCTTTTAAATTGTAACACATTTGTGAGGAACATGCATTTGTTTGATGAGCAGCAGAGCTGAGTATGGCCTGCCATGACTGCCCTTCAACGCCAGGCCCGTTTGCACCACTTGCACTGGAACCTCAACATGTGGAGGAACATTATGTTCAGCTATGAGTCCAGATTCTGGCTACAGCGCTTGGATCGTAGGGTCACAGTGTGGAAAAGACGCGGAGACATGTAACATCCCATTTCTCAACATTCTGGGACCAAACTCTATCCTCCAAGATGACAACGCTCACCCCCACAGAGCGAGGATTGTCAGAGACTTCCTCCAGAGTTTGGGAGTGGAGATGATGGAATGGCCTGCCTGCAGACCTCAACCTCATTGAACACTTGTGCGTGCTGTCCGTGCCAGAGTGACCAACACAACCACGTTGGCTGACTTGGGACAAATGCTGGTTGAAGAATGGGATGCCATCCTACAGCAGTGTGTGACCAGGCTGGTGACCAGCATGAGGAGGAGAGGCTGTTGTGGCTGTGTATGGCTCTTCCACACGCTACTTAGGCTGCTTGTTAAATGTATAAATTGTTAATAAATAAATAGTTGCCTAGTCTTGTTTCATCAGACTTCAATCATCCAATCCACCAAACAAGCTATTTGGAGATTGGTCACATTTTTCATGGGCGCAACCCAAATACTCAGCTCTGCTGCTTATCCCACAACTGCATGTTCCTCAGAAATGTTGCACCATTTGAAAGGTAATTAAACAAGCTATCCAACAGTATAAGATGTATTGCCAAGAAGGATTGTTACAACAAATAAATAGTCTACCAAACACAAATGTCCTTACTTTTGTGTTAAGTTTATTTGACTACTCCTTCTGACAGACTCACCTTTTTGTAGATAGTTAATTTCCTTGATGACATTTCAGCTTCTTCCAGCTCATCCACTGAGAGAGTTCTTTTGCTGAGATTTTTCCTGCAGACCGCCTTGATTTTGACGTGCTCTCGTCCTCTTTGTTTTTTTATCAGCGCCGGACAGCTCATTGTTAGCACTCTGCTCTCTTCTCCTTTTAGCTAGGCACAACACGGGCGGCTGTGGCTCAGTGGATAGAGTGCTGGACTTCGAATTACGGGGTAGAAAGTTCGAGTCCCACTGCAGTCAGCATGTCGTTGTCTCCCTGGGCAAGACACTTCACCCCAAATTGCTCCTGTGGGGATTGTCCACAATACTGAATTAGTCGCTTTGGATAAAAGCGTCTAACAAGTGAAATGTAATGTAATGTAATGTAACAATGTGCCCCTTACTTCAAGGATCCATGCCACTGCCTTTTTAAGATGGGTCCAAGATTGGTAGTGCTTCATCAGTTGCTGGATTACATCCCCATTTTCAGCTAATGCAACAGCATTGATAGTGGCTTTCCATTTGATCTCTGGATCTGCTGCAGTGAGGTATTTTATGTGATCTGGGTTCTCTGGCCACCAGTCAGCTGACTTTGTGATACAATCTGGTCCAGAGATCCAGGCTTTGTTCTGCACAAAGCGATCCACCTTCTGACCTCTTGATGTACAATCAGCAGGATTAAGATGTGTGCTGACATGCCTCCATTGAGATGGTGTAGACACTTTCAACATTTCCGACACTCTATTGGCAACGAATATGCGGAACCTCATCATTTCGTTGTTGATGTATTTTAGCACAGCTTTACTATCCGTCCAGTACACAATCTATAAGTTGCAGCTGCAGTTCCCTCCTCAACATCCTGTCCATGCGCCCTGCCATAACTGCTGCTGTTAACTCCAAGCGTGGGATGGTGGAGGGCTTGAGTGGTACAGCCTTTGCCTTTCCCATGACGAAGACTGAATGGACTTGACTGCTGCTGTTATGTTGGATAAAGTAGGTAACCATGCCATAACCTTCTTCGCTAGCATCACGGAAATTATGCAACTGAGCATATTTAGCTTCTCCAAAATGTGCTGGTTTAAAGCATCACCCTACTTCAAATTCACTAAGCAGCTGCAGACTCTTCACGCAGTCAAACCACCGCTAAGCAACATGATCTGGAACCAGGTCATCCCAGCTAGGTTTATGCCTGCAGGGCTCTGGCATGATCTGTTTTGCTGGTAGTATCACTGGTGCCAGTATTCCCAATTGGTCATAAACAGAACTCACCATAGAGTGGATGTTTCTTCTGGTAGGATGTTTGTCCTGGATGACAATTTTGAATTTGAAGTGGTCAGACTGGATGCACCACTGTACTCCCAATGCTCTCTCTAAGGGGAGTAAATCTTGCTCCAGGTTCATGTATTTTATTTATTTAGCCTTTTCCTTCTCTGGAATGGCAGCCAGCCCCACTTGACTGTTGCTGATCCATTTTGTCAAGTTGAAGCCTCCCTTAAGACACAGATCTTTAAGATCCTTGCACAGTGCCACAGCTTCTTCTTCAGAGCAGATAGACTTAAGGCAGTCATCAACGTAGAAGTTGTGTAAGACTGTGTTGACCACTGTAGTATCAAACCGGTCACTGTTGTCTTTGGCACATTGTCGGAGGGCCTAGCTGGCACAGCTGGGCGATGAGGTGGCACCAAACACGTGCACCACCATCCTGTTCTCTACCAGAGCTTTGCAGACGTCGCTGTCTGGCCACCATAGGAACCAGAATTGGTCAGCGTCTTCTCGGGGGACCTTTACTTGGTGGAACATGACTTCCACATCAGCTATGGTGGCCACCGGTTCCTGGCGGAATCTGGTGATGACTCCAATCAGAGTACTGGTGAGATCTGGCCCCTGAAGAACAGGACATGGAGTTGGCGGGACCCCCAGTGGAACAGGTGTCGGCGGATATCCCAACTGAACAGGACATGGTGTTGGCAGGAACCCCGGCGGAACAGGTGTCGGCGGGACCCCAAACAGGACAGGACACGGAGTTGGCAGGACCCACGACGGAACAGGTGTCGGCGGGAACCCCAACGGAACAGGACATGGAGTTGGCAGGACCCCCGACGGAACAGGTGTCGGCTGGACCCCAACGGAACAGGACATGGTGTCGGCAGGACCCCCGATGGAGAAGGGACATGAGTCGGGACCTGAGTTGGTGGGACCCGTGACGGTGAAGGGACTTGAGTTGGCATGACCCCCGATGAAGAAGGGAGATGAGTCGACTGGACCCACGACGGTGAAGGGATTTGAGTCGGCGGGATCCCCGATGGAGAAGGGACTTGAGTCGGCAGGACCCCCGATGAAGAAGGGACATGAGTTGGCGGGACCCCCGACGGTGAAGGGACTTGAGTCTGCGGGACCCCCGATGAAGAAGGGACATGAGCCGGTGGGACCCCCGACGGTGAAGGGACATGAGTCGGCGGTACCGACTGCTGAGGCCAGAACTGGGGCCGGAACAAAGGCTGCTGGGACCGGAACTGGGGCCGGAACCATGGCTGCTGGAGCACGGGCTGGAATCCTGGCCTTGTGTCTCCTAGAAGCCTTTTGGAGGCTCCGTGGAGACCTCCCAAGGCCAGGCCAGACCCCAGGAAGGGGTTCAAGGCTTGAGGGAGGCTTTCAGAGCTGCATTTTAAGCCACTCAGGCAACAAGCTCCTGAGCCAGGGCTTGCTGGCAACCTCCAGGCGTGTCTCCTTCAGTGCAGCCTTTTTGGCCCCTCTGGATGAGGCTCTCATCCACTCGTAAACAAATTACTCAAGAGTGTACTCCAGCTGATCCAGCTCTTGAGAAAATGACAAATCTGCTGGGTCCATATTTGGTCCGATCGTTCTGTCACGGATTGGGGAATATCAGGACCCAAATGCAGTTTAAAAAGACAAAAAGGTTAGGTAACAAAAAGCGAGCCTTATTAAAAAGCCGATGAGAAGGAAAAACAAGAAACAACTAAACATGAACAAGATCGAGGAAAAAGATAGACATGAACAAACTTACAAGCATGGGCAGGTAACCAGGACAAAATACGAACAGGTAACAAGGACTTGAAAAACGGGCAGGTAACATGGACTTGAGAAAAGACGACGATCGGACATGGAGCACAGGGGAAGACAAGACTAAATACACAGAAGGGTAATCACAGGACAAGATAAAATAAAAAGGTGGAAAATGGCAACAAAAATCCAAAACCATGACAGATATGTTATATTCATTTCCAAAGTGCTCTTTCAAAATATTTTAATTATTTTATATGCGCGTGCATTCAGGTAGGCTCGCCCTGATTGGCCGGCTACGTTTATACAACTTCAGTGTGTGAACGCTCGCGTATCATTGATGAGAGTAGTACCCATAGAGTCCAGTAGAGGGCTCCGCCTGTGCTTATAGAACTAGGGTTACAATACGTAACCCCCCGCTTTGGGCCGTTGAAACGCATTTGCACCTGATGGACACCAAACAAGAGGCTGAATAGCATATGTACAGTATGTGTGCTGTAAATCTAAATCAACATGACTGGCAATTGAATAATTTTATCAATTCAGATTGTTGGATCTAATTATCCAAAAATTAAGCAAAGTGAAAATATCGATATAAATGTCATCATCTGAAGATTTGGTCAAACAGAAAAATTAAATATGCAAAAAGAACCCAACTGCAGTTAAAAATCTTTGATCAACCACTGTTTATGTGAGGAAGAGGAGGACATGACATCTTTACTCTGCTCTCTTTCTTTTCACAGAGACGTTTCCTCTCCTGGAGAGAGGTAAAACAGCAGGAAACATGACGTTCACATTTCACTTATTTATTATTAGCAAGCTTCTCATGCGTGAAACACTCATAAAGTTTTCATTTTTCTACATTTAACAAAAGTTGAAAAAGACGGGCTTGTTCATTATTCATAAGGGCAGAGTTCCCTATTTAAATTGATTCAGAGCAGCAGCACTTCCACATTAGAACACAGACAAAAGCACTTATACACATATGCATGCACACGTTCACATTAAATACTTATTACTCACAAATGCACATGCACAGCCTAATGCACACACATAATCACATACTCATTTTTTTCATGTCCATGCTGCCCTAGTGAGGTATTCCTGCTTCCTTTTTCCTGGACGTCATCCATTATCACACACCTACAGGAACACAGCAGCTCTTATCCTGTCTGCTTCAAGCTATCGCAACAGGACGGCCGGACCCCCTAGTGTTCTTCAATTCACACAAACACAAACACACACACACACACACACACACACACACACACACACACACACACACACAGTGAACCCTTAAGCTGTATGGTCAGGTAAATCACAGTGTCACTGCTGGCACCCCTGCCACTGCAGAGTAAAACCTTTGCATTTCTTTTATTATTTTAATTGATTTGAAATGTGGGTCTGTCCAGTTTCTTAATGGTGTCAGCATTCTTTCAAGGAATTAGCCCATTCGGACAATTCTGCAGGATGCTTTATGTCCACTCACCAATCAGCCAGTTCAGGAAGTAGTATTTATGGTATTTGGAAATTAAAGCAGTGGATACAGTGCCAGAGTAGGGCTCCATGAGATACTGACAGGCTATCAGGAGAGGAAGAGAGGAAAAGAGAGCGCTTCCGCTAATTTCTCCCGTGTTATTAGCCAAAGTTAATGTAAACTTGAATAATGTACTTAATTTGAATGTAATAATTATGTTGTTTGTTGTTTGTGGAAGCGCATCATTTATTGAAACATTTATCTGAACTTTTCGATCCGTTACGATTATAAACTGAAGCAATATAAAAATGTGCCCCATTAAAGGTGGGGTATGAAATTTATTTCAGAAACACTTGTTGTTATATTCCATGGAATGCTCTTAACATCCCGATAGCAATGAATATATTAAATGCTTTGACAATAGATACATAATTTTTTATGTTTTTATGTGTGCTCCGGCTAAAATGATTGGATGGCCTACCTGCCTGTCAGCCTTCCATCTGTGCACAAACTTATCTCGTGCCCTCATTGGTCATGTGCGCGTTCGTGTGTGTTGGAGGAGGGGCTAAGGAAGTGGCAGATTTTTTCCGTTTGTGTATTTTCTAATTCTAGCACACTCGAGCTGGTTTCTCCAAAATTACATACCCCACCTTTAACTGAGTTTAAAACAACGTTTAAACATCACTTTAAATGGAAGATCCCCATGGCCCCACCCACCCTATGATCGTATCGGCGATCGGTATCGGCCAATTCTGATTCCGGTGATCGCCCCAAAAACCCCGATCGGAGCATCCCTAACTTAAACCCATTTAACGTTTCCCTAAAATGACTAGCACGTCCACTGCTTTTCTGAGCGATTTGGTATCCCACACCTAAATGGTGTTTTAAGTCGATTAAAACAGAGGTTTTGTTCAACTCCGGTCATGGCAAATACTCTGTTTTTGGAAACGTTGTTTTCAGTGTTCACGTTGAAACGTTCTAACTAAGGTAGTTGAAGTAAAAACCCATTTGTAAGAAAAAATGTCAGGGGACTACATGTATTGTTTTATTATGAAACATTATCCTAAAGCTGGTACAGGCTGCAGACAAACAATCGTCCATTGCTCCCAGTTGCAGTAGCCTGCATATGAGAGGTGTATGCAACATAAACTGTAGCGTCTTCTGGTAAAAGCCTGCTAAATGACATTGCTTTTTGCTGCTATTATTTTCTGACTAGCGCCAAACACAAAGTACAGCAGGGGGTTGATAGGGATGTCATCAATAAAAGTATTGGACTAATTTGAATTAACAAAGCTGCTTTCAGTACAGTTATATTACAGAGTTGGTCTGTTCTGCCTCATTAGAGCTTTTTACAGAAGAACATTTGGATGGAGTTGTTTGCATTCCATTACAATGTTCATGCTGTCCTCTTTGCCAGGTCACTCTTGAAAAAGTTGTATTTATTTATTTACCCTTTCACCTGGTTATCTTCATATAAAATAAAGGGTATATACACATAGTTAGATGTGTTTCCAGCCTATTCTTTCATGAACATTTTCAATTTGCATGTCAAAAATCATGGTGTGATGTAAAATCTTACTTGGCCAAATAGTATTTTATCCCACCCTATTATGGAATGCCAAATGTTTGTAACCGATTTACTGATACAGTTCTATAATAATAATAATAATCATAATCAAGCCGATTAAAATTAACCAGGGAGGTATGCTTATAGCATGGCATCAGTATCATATGCTGCCTCCAGGTTATTATGCAGGTCATTAACTCCCCTGTTTCCAGACCTCTGAGTCATCGCCCACTGTGCTCCTCGTTGTATTTTTAGTGGTAGAGGAACAATCATCCAATCAGAGCTTTGTTGGCCCCAAGATGCCCACACAGGTGTTTTCAGTTATGTTTTATGATTAACTGTGTGGGCACATATGAGGTGTCCTAGTACTGCAGTTATGTTTGGGTTGATGTGTTTTGAGTTGCATTAATTTGTGCGAATGCTGTGCAAGAGCATTCCACTATAGTTCTTCTGTTTCTTTAATCTTCTTATTATTAGTGTGAATCAGTGGCGTAGCCAGGAAATATTGTGTGGGTGGGCCTGGAGAAATGTAGGTGGGCCAGGGGGAGACTTATTAAGCGTGGGGTCTGAGCTGAAACTTCATTAATGATTTTAATGATTTTTTAATGCACTAATTGAACATAAGCATAAACTAGCTGTGAAAACAAAAACATAGGCACGGCGGCCTCAGAATATGTGTAAAACTGCATGACTCCACATGACTAGGGATGGGTATCGTTAAGGTTTTAACGGTAGGCCTACTACTACTTTTATCGATACCGCTTATCGATCCGGTGCTTTAACGGTACTTAAACCCAAAGCAGAAGAAGACGAAGTGACGTCAGCGGCTCATTTGCGTAATCTTCCCTCAGGGAACTTATTCCGTTGTGAACGCGATCGGCTCTTAGTTCCATAGGGGAACTTAGTGCTGGGAACTAAGTGCTGGGAACTAAGTACGGAAAGTACTTGGTGTGAACGCGGCTATTAGACTCCATGTAATCAATTTCCGGATCTTTTTTCAGAACAGAGAGAAGTACACTTTAGACAAACTGCTCCCATCTTCACATTTACCACACAAAACCCAAAAAAACAACATAAATCAGTTCATTGGGGTTCCCTGATGCTTACTTTCTGGTCATTTTTTTATAGGAGCCATAGTTTTTGAACAGGTGGCAAAATTGTCAGATATAATCCTCAATGCATTCTTAATGGGACTCAGTGCTGCAGTTGGTTGCCATGGTGTTGCTGGGCAGATTTGAGCCACACACCTGAGTGACATCATCTAATCAGAGCAGACACGCAGACTGGAGGTTTGTATTATTATTTGTTCAATAACTTCATCACCATGGTAACCTTTGATCTCTGGGTTTACACACACAGGTGTTTGTAAACATTCATTCACTACTACTTACATTTAATATCTAACTCCTTCAGCCTACTTTCAGCTATAAACCATTCAACTATTACATTATTCAGCTATTTCAGGACATTGAGGCTATACATGTTTATACCTTTTTTTAAACCTTTTCTTTTAAATATTAAGCTTCTTCACTATTTTTCCTACTCTTCCAGTTTAACATTTCACTTTCAAGTTTTCAACAAAGTCATTGCAATGCATTTGAGCTTTAACAATTTGATTCAAATCATTTCACTTTTCTGCATTTCTCCACTAAGTTCAGCAACACACTTACTTGGTTTTTGTAGCTAAAAGCAGCTACCATTCTGCCAATAACATATTCAGCTTTTTCTGCATTTTCAGCTAAATTCAGCCACAAATGTTCACAGTTTACAGCATTCGCATGCATTTTCTGCAGGAAATGCATTTTCTAGTTCTTCCCCTTATTATTATTATTATTATTTCAGCCAATACTTTGGCTATCCATAACTTCAGCCTACTTTCAGCTACAGAAACCATTCAAATATTAAACAATTCAGCCTTTTCAGCAATCGATGGGAAACTTTCAACTTTTTCAAAATATTTCATACTTTTTGAAATATTCAGCTTTTTAAACCCTTTTTTTAACATGGAAGTCAATGGGAGGAGCCTTCAAATCCTCTTTTACCTAGACCTTACGCCAAATGCTTCTCCTTCCACATACTTTCAGCTAGAGACTTCATTCCAATTTTAAAATGATCACAAAACCTTCAGCTATAAAACTTGTTATTCAGATTTTTCATATATTTTACAATTTTTGAGATATTTAACTTAGTTTGGAGCTTGGTAAAGAGGCTTTCTTCAGATTTTAACATTAGTGTGTATTGGGCAGCTCGTTAAGGCTTAGAGTGCTTTGATCTCAAAACAGAGTGGAGGACAGCTTGAAATTCGCCCAAACAAATGTTTTCAACTTGCCATAATTCCCAAACCCTACACTCCTGAGACATAATTTTTCATGAAAAACGTAGGAAAACCTCTCCTAGGTTGGAAAATAAAAAAGAATTAAGAAAAAATATTTTAAAAAATGCCTCTTGAGGGCATGAAGAGACAAAAACTTGTCAAAAATTCCACCTACTCCCATGTAAACAATTTCCGGATCTTTCTTCAGAACAGATAGAAGTACACTTTAGACAAACTGCTCCCATCTTCACATTTACCACACAAAACCCCAAAAAACAACATATCAAAAATATTCAGCCTTTTCAGCACATGATGGGAAACTTTCATCTTTTTCAAAATATGTTAAACTTTTTGAAATATTCAGCTTTTTAAACTCTTTTTTAACATGTAACTCAATGGGAGGAACCTTCAAATCCTCTTTTACCTACACTGTGCGCCAAATGCTACTCCTTCCACATACTTTCAGCTAGAGACTTCATTCCAACTGAAAGACATTCAGCTATAAAACTTGTTCTTCAGATTTCTATATCTACATTCATTCACTACTACTTATATTTAATATCTAACTCCTTCAGTCTAATTTCAGCTACAGAAACCATTCATATTGTGAGGGCTACAAGCCTCACAAACAAACACATCCTAAAGGTTATGCTTTTTTATCGGTACCAGTAAAGGAGGAGGGGAAATAACCAAACATAAGACAGATAGAGCAGGAAATAGCACCCGAGGGAGGGGAAGGAGCCATGGCTAGCTAACGGTAGCTAAACGGTAGCTAAAGTAGCTACCGTAAGCAAACCCCGAAAGGAGTGTAAGCAACTGTGGAGTTACAGTCGCTAAGAGAAGGAGAGTTGTGAGTGCTTAAGCTGTAGTAACGTGTGATTACAACGTCAGGTAGCTGCCGTGATCAAGAATTGTAAAACGATCGATTTAGTTTAAGATAATATAAGCTATCAGCAGCAGAACAGGCACACAGGATAGCCCGGAGGTGACAACAACAACCGGAACTGACAACATGCTTTCCGCAATAGTGAGGGTCCGTGAAGAGACACCTGAGCAGAGACACTCTGTTTTTTTACTTGTCTCAATGAAGCCGCTCACTTTCTCCACCTGATCCAGGAAAAGGACTACAGCACAGATTCAATGCAGCTGTGTCAGACGTTTTCTCTCAGAGCCATATCCATATCCGAACACTCCACGGGAAAGCTGGCTGATATTGTTTTACCATGCTTTCTCGTAAGTTTGGTAAAATGCCCATTTACCAATGCATTGGCAAGAGGAACCACACGTAAAACCCAACTAGCCCACCAAAAAACACCAAAAGTAAACTATTACCACATACACTTACCTTAATTAACCCTCACACACCACAATCTCTCAGCATGCAGAAGAAAGACACACACACTTGACTTTAATTAATTGTGTTATGTCCACATAACTTTATTAGGTAAGTTGTACGTAATATACATTTTAAATAAGAAACAAATTCTTAGTAAGAACTTTATATTATTGTGTTCAACTAAGGTAAGTATGTAATAAGAGAGAATACGTTCAGGATGGTTAACAATTTACGCATGGCTGTAACTCATCAGTAAACACAAAAGATGTAAATATTTCCAAGCAGTAAAAGTTGCATTGACTCTCAAACCCAGGAGTCTTTTTGGCTCTCATTTTCAGATTTACAGCCTGTGGTAGTCGGGAAGGGGGGGGTCATGTGTAGATGGATTTATAGGACCTGTGTTCCCCTGATTGTAAAGTTTTTTTCTCCAGTTATGCAGTTATCTATACTGTGTGGGAGTGTGTGCTGCTCTGAGGCCAGTATTGAGCGCCGCCTCAGCTCCTCTATGGCCTTGATGAAATATAAAGCAGCAGTGTTTTCCCCGAATCAGCACGCTGGTAATTGCATGCGACATAAATGGATTTCCCGTCACTCCTGGGCTTTATGAAGAGGGCTGAGACACTCTGTTTTTTTCTCACAACATGTGTCTTGATTTTAGTATTGCAAAAGGTGATAAATTAGCAGACACTTTTATTGGCCATCAGACATGACAGAATCGATGCGAGTGGGAACTCTGTTATCTGATGGGTCTTTTGTTTGGGGTTGTATCACATGGTTATCCAGCTACAATGAGCCCAGACACTGTATGTACTGCAACTATTGCATGCAAATAAAGTAATCAAAGGGCAATACATGTTTGGGGATTTGATGAGTGCTCATCTAGAATTAGATTGAGAGTAGCAGTAGAGAAACAAGTTAAAATGTTTCACCAGAACAATTTATAATTTTCCATGCCGAAAAAAATATGTAATTTTCAAGCGGTGTTATGTTTGTTAAGACAGGGGAGGGGGAAATGAATAGAAGACTTTAAGGAATGAGAACATGTAAGTGATCTCTGCTTGCATGTACAGTATTAGTCTAACTAACTTATTTTACGCTGTTCCCCCCCCCCCAGCCTTGCGTGAAGGGCCCTGTTGAGGGTAAGTTAGTGAACCGTGACTTATTGGTCCTTCCAGAGCAGCTGGGTTGGCATGGATTGGATTGGAATGGTTTCAGGGTTGAGTAAGCCATCAGGATCTCTAATGATCCTCGAGCTGTTAGTTTTCATTTTTCATTTCATTTCAACTGATATCAATTTAAAATATTACTGCAATAATGACAATTGCTGATAATTTAATGTGGCACACATTGTAATATTGCAACAGCAGTATACCCTATACTGTGCATGTAGATGGTGTGATATGAGTGACACAACCACTTCTAAACCACATAGTATTATCCAAATGTATACATTCAGGGCCGTCCCTCCCTACAGGCCGATCATGCAGACTGTGTGGGGCCTCACCTTGCGGAGGGGGCCTCATCTTGCGGAGGGGGCCTCATCTCGCGGAGGGTGCCTCAACTGAGCTGAAAATGCGGGGCACCTATGCGCTTATGCGGCGCAATTAGTGTGGTGCGGCACGGTTTCGCCGCTGCGAGGCTCCACTAGCAAAACAGAGGGCCTCATCATATAACTTTGCGTGGGGCAGATTTTATGTATTTGTGATCATACTGTGTGACCTGCTTGTATGTACTTACACAATAGGTGTACTGTTCTCTCTATGTGTTTTACTGTCTCAGTGTGAACATAGATTAACCAGTTAAGCCCCAAGCCTGTTTATCAGGTCTCAGGCTCGAAAATGACATTCCCAGAACAAATGACTATATCTTCACTTCTAAAAGGGGTAAATTAATCATCTTTTTTCTCAAAAATGATAAACCTGTGAGTTGGATGTAGAAAAGTCAGAATCAATATAGATTTGTTTTATTTTAAAGTAAATTCAGATTGAACATAGTAAAAAAATGTAAATTACAGTGTCCGTCCAAAAAAACAACATTACTTATAGTGAAAACCACCCTTGAATGATGGGATAGTAGACTAAAAGCTTTAAGAATCCAAACTATAACATATAATAAGTACCCTGTATCAAGATTGATGCAAAACAAGTGACATTTGACCTTTTTAGAGAGATTTAGAAAAGGAAACCCACTTCTGGGGTCATTTGGGTGCATTTTCCATATCTCTGGAACCCATCGGTCGATTTTGATGATTGACACCTCTTTTGAACTGTTAGAGCCAATAGAATCGAGAGGGAAGTTCCTCAAATCCATCTAAACATTACCCTTGGTGAATGAGTGATGCGTAGCCAGAATGCCCAAAACCGGAAGCTGTCATACACTGTTGTAGCTATCATACACTGTCAGAAATAATGTGCTAAATTTGTACCTTTAGGGGTCAAACAGCTCGTCACTGGGGCAGTACCCTCAAAGGTACACCCATTGTACCCCTTAACAAGGGTACATATTAGTACCCTTACAGTTTGTACCTTATGGGGGCAAATATGTACCCCTGGGGACAATAATGGACCTTGATGCTCTAGGACTTAAATGTACCCTTGGAAATGGTACAAATTTGGCCTTTAAAGGGTACTGCCCCAGTGACAAGAGCATTGTACCTTATAATGGCAAATTTGTACTCAGTACAACTTGGGACACAGTCAAAAAATTATCTTTTCTCACATTTATTAACATAAACAATAATTACATCATCAATCTATAACACTTTCAACATTTAAATCATACAATTCATACAATTTATGGCAATATCACATTAAAATTCATATAAAAATGCCACATCACAAAAACATATTTTCTATCAATACAGAATTTCAGAATAATGTTACATTTATCAATGCCACACAATACAATACAATCCTGCAAAACGCATTTCATTGAACAATAGCTTTCCCCCCTTTTAAGTCACGATTCCCTTAAAAATTTCAAATATTTCTAAGGGTAACATACAACTTATCATCAACATTGTACACATCGAGGGACTGAAAGTCCATTTCTTGTTCTGGTTTAATAACACTCCATTGAGTATCAACTTTGACTGTGTATGCATACAGGTGTGAATCATAAGACATTGGGACAAGAAGCTTACCGCATAGAAGCCACAGTGTGTTAACATTTAAAATATATTTGATTATGAAAAAAATAGGAATATTCTCTGCATGTAAGTAATCAACAATCAACACATCTTTACATGCATATTTTACACTGTCAATTATGACCCTTGAAACACGCTGCATATTTTTTAATGCTTCTTGACTGCCGTGTACACGAGCAAGACATCTCTGTAACTCTAATGGGAGCGATGAAAACAGAGTATCTGTACTTGCCCCTGTCACCATCTCAAATTCATCAAGAATGTTGTCTTGGGAAAACTCCCAGCATTGTCGCATCTGGTGCCTGTCACTTAAAGTTTTTGCTACATTAATAAAATTCCTGCAGTTACTTGCAACAGTCTTCAAATATTGGTGCTTTGCCTCAAAGCGCATGCACCATACCGTACGCAGGGGCCGTACATGGCTATAAGTCTTGCGTAATGTATCATATAGTGGCATTTCGGAGTGATGACATCACCAAAAACATCCTTAAGTTTTGTAAGAAATTCACAAACAAGTAAGTTTAACATAGATAGACTTTCTCTTTTTACTTTTGGGGCAATTACAATGTCAACTATGTCACGGCAGATCAGGAACACATCCCAATAATTGCAATTAGGGGGAACACGGTGTCCCATTAAAAAAGGCAAGAGCCGAAAAAGACACAATTTCTGAGAGGCAGACCCTGTAATTCCAGAGTTCTGAATTAGTCGCTCTGAAAATGGTACTGGTCTGTTTTTTTTTTATCATTTTGACCAATCGCTAGTTGTTGTAGTCCTTCATTAATTTCCTGTATGGTTATGTGTTTCTCTTTGTGTGCTTTGCACACAACTAGCTTCACTATAAGTGGAACGACTCCTAATAAATCGTGCATTATGTCAGGTGGAAATGCTTTCGTCACATCCAAATACTTTAGCTCATTTAATTGAGAAGGACCTCCATACGTCACTTTATGCTCAGGGTTTTCAATACATTTCAGATGATACTCGTGTGCCTCTGGGGTTCTCAAGACAAAATCTTCCTCATTAAAATTTTCTTTCATTTCTGTGTAAGTTGCCATGCAAAAGCGGCAAATTCTGTGTGAGTTAAACGACATAGTAAAACCAACCAACATGTGGGCTGAAAGATTATCTGCTGAAAATGTTGCTAGTGCAGCATGAAGTCTGCTCAATCCCATCCACTATGATGGTGATACCATCTCTTTCAAGTTTTTTAAGATCGTCTAACATGGGTTTTAAGATGGTTTGTAAACCACAGCGTTTCACAAACGTTTGACGGACTAAAAGAGCCAGATAGATATGCTTAAGTTTTGATCGATGTTTGCCATCAATGTTGCCTATAGTATAATAGAACGCACAAAGCTTGTGCTTGGTTCTCTTTGAGCCTAAGGGATTGACCACTTCAAATTCATCTTCATAGAAATGAAGACGTAAGGCATGTGGATTATCTTTGAAGAAGGGATGTTCCTCGAAGTAAGTACCGTCAGTAGTCACATAAGTAATCTGGATCTCTGTCCATATACCTGTTAGCCTGAATTTCATCGACTATGTCCTCATGTGAACAATAGTGTGTTAAAACCTCCGTGATCGGCACATAAGAGTATGTACCTATTTTGTGACCACTTTCTGACCTCAAAACATGATGCACGGGTTCAACCAATTTGAGCTTAGACTTACAATGTTCTTTCAACATGTATGGCGATCTAACAGCTGCTGTAGCTTTTTCAAAAAAATCATTAGACTGCATTACCTCTCTTAGTTCAGGACATTCCAAAATATTGAACCCATTTTCTTGAAGATGGTACGTAATGTTGGGTTGAAGCACCCTTCAGTGGTTGAAGGTTCGAGCCCGCTCCGCGCCGTTCGTTTGATGAGTGGTCTGCTGTAAAAAGGAACGGCTCAGACGCAGAGATATGAGGTTTAACAATAAGCTGATTGAATGGTAAAAACAACAGTACAATATAACGAAGTACTTCGGGCCTTGGCTCTTACTACCGTGCGATGTACGTATCAGACAGTCAGACAGAACAGAGGCCGCGAGTGTACAGAATTCACAATATTTATTCCCACAAACGGAGAGGAGTTGTGTCGGTTGCTCCTCCCTAGGTGTTCATCCACTGGTGGACTCACTCCTGGGCGAGCCCTAGGCAGCGAATCAGAGTGAGTCAGCCATTGACGAGGTCTAAACAGCGAATCAGAGTGAGTCAGCCATAGGTGTGGGAAGTTTGGATCTCCTGCGCCGCCGATCAGTCCCAGGTCATCTTTTATGGCAGCCATAAAAGAAACAATTCTGGGTTGAACGGGGGTGAGGTACCAATCCTTATCTTCGTTTATCCCCAGCACCTGGCCGTACCACTCCGCATCCCAATCTTTCTCTCAGTACAATCTCTGCATAGACTCAATGGTGTCAGTTTTATTACCTTTCTCCTGCGACCCCCCCATGCTCCTATCCGGCCCATTAAAAACCCGGGGTGGGCGACTGGATCCTCTACATTCCTAAGTCAACGCACACACAATTGACCACATCAAACAAAACAAAATAAGAACACTTGGTCTAGTTTCATAAGTATACATTTTACACAGACAAAGTTATAATTATTGAAACAGGTTATATAGGATATACAGGTTACTTTAGTAATAAAAGCGTCGTAATTTTCTTTAAAATAACATAATAAAAAATGTATGTCATTTACAATTTCCTGTTGAACAGCCTGTGGAATGTGATTTTTTTCTCTACATTTAAGAATGAAGCTACAGAGATTTGCTTTAAAATGTCTCAATAGTTCATCCATACTAGGTGGTATGTCTGCCCTAGCCTCAGGCTGTAGATCATTGTCCATGTTGTCCATATCATTGTCATTGTTTAGATCAGTGTCATTGTCCATATCATTCGCACCACTATCAGGTAGCACGTGCTCTCCATGTTTACGATACACATGACGCCTGAATGATTCGTAAAATGTGAACGTTGACTTGCAGTCATTTAGTCCACAAGTAATATTAAAGTCGGCTTCGTGGGCGTGGATAAGACCAACATGTTGAACCAGTTTCATTAAGGTGAAGGTGGTTCTTCTACACCTTGTACATCTATATGGTCGTGGCATTTTTAGTACAGTAGATTGATCATTCGGGTCACAGTGACTGGTAAGGGCTTTTCACCCACCTCAGTAATGTCTAGTATAGTACGTTGGAGAAAGGTCAGCGTATTCTTCATGTAGGGTGGGTAAGCCAAGTTGAAAACAAAGTAGGCACAGAAGGCTGAAATTACCCCATCTTCAACTCCTGCGCCCCTGCACTGATCCACACTGTCCAATTTGACCAAAACCGGAACCTTCCTGGTAAAGGCCATCTTCCAGGCGGTGTCTAACAACTGTACAGTTGGGTAGGGACTTGGAGCGTCGTGCTGTTCAGAGAAAAAGAAAAATTACAGAACAATGGTGAAGTTAGCAAGTTATTAAAACCGATCCAGCTTCATGATCAAGGCTCCATACCATCATCATAGTCTAGCAAAAAACAGCATGAAACTTAATTATTACAATTTTCTAGTGAGACCAAAACAAGTGTTTTACCCCTGTAGATTATAAGGCACTAACTCCATACCTGTCCCAATATAATGAACTGGTCGGCCTTCTCTTTAAAGATGTGGGGCAGCAGGATCAGCGCAGCACGGAAGTCCACATCTGTAGGACAAGGTGGAATAAGTCAAAGTTAAACATTTAAACGTAATTTGAGATTTTCAAATGAGATTTTCAAGACCTAGCCTAGTTGACTGCCTTTTGATAAGAGTGCACAAAGCAGATGGAAATCACTTCAGGCAACATGTTGACTTTTCTGTAAATTGAATGCAAAAGTTTAATGAAAACCCAGTCTGTGCCTATTAAAGCCTTTTAGTACGAGAGAAAAATAACTCATAAAATAATGATTTATTTTCTACAAAAGCGCTTTAAAAAAAGCACTGACCATAAACAAAAATAAAACGGTAGAATACTACCAGAATCCACCAGTAGATAACACCTAGGGAGGAGCAACCGACACAACTCCTCCCACACAACTCCTCCCCGTTTGTGTGTATAAATATTGTAACTTCCTTATACTCGGGGCCCCTGTTCTGTCTGACTGTCCCGATACGTATATCGCACGGTAGTAGAACCGGGGCCCGAAGTACTTCGTTATATTGTACTGTTGCTTTTACCATTAAATCAGCTTATTGTTAACCTCATATCTCGGTGTCTGAGTCCTTCCTTTTATAGCAGACCACTCATCAACGAACGGCGCGGAGCGGGCTCGAACCTTCAACCACTCCAAAGGGTGGTGCTCCAACAATTCCTGGTAGATTCTCTGCCAACATTTCCTCCCTAGCTTCAGAGTAAATTTTGGCTAATAGGGATTTTCCGTGTGCTAGCTTGACCACCTTCGGCACTATGCCGGTGAAGCCCTCTTTCCAACGCCGGCACAAGTTCACCGCAGATGGCTGGATCCTGTCAACCTCATCGCACAACTGAAAAGAGTTGATAGAAAGGGGAAATTCATTAGTCATTTTACCAAATCATCTCAATATTGAAGGACCAGACCAGTATTAAAAGAACTCTCTTTTCTTCTTTTCAATGAAATTGACTGTTACTGTTCCGAGTGCTATGGAGTACTTACATTGACACCAAATGTGTGCTTTGAACAACTGAAAATTGACTGAATGTACTTTAATTAATATCACTTACCCCTGAGGGTGTTCTAAGGAAAGGATATTTTTTCAGTACATCCTCAACTGTCATTCCATCCACGATCTCCTTTCGGCGCCATGAAAAAGTTAGCTGCATTCGGTCTTTTACAACAAAGGTGTCTGGGTTCATCTTCTCATACTGCATTTGCAGAACGTGCACATGCCTCTCAATAGAGGATGCTTCCTCACCGATTACAGCAGGCACCTGTTGGAAATAAAAGTGAAAAGGAAACAGTTCAAGTTTGAAGTTCAACTTCACAATGCAAACATTTTTTTTATCTCATCTGAACTAGAATTTTGCAACCACAAAAAATTACTGTTCACAGACACTTCCAGTAAAATATTATTGTGCACAATAACTTCTCCAATAAAGGTATGCAGCTACATAAATTCACTCACTCCTGACACCGATCTGCAACAGCTTCTTGCAGCTTTCGTTGACTCTCTGGCTCTCTTGTGGCCAAACTTCTCCTTACTCCTTTTCACCTCATCTTCGTGGATTAAAGGTGCACGCTCTGCTTTGAATTTGCGTTTGAGGGACTAATGCCAGGTATGCTAACACAGACAATGAAACAAAGATAACCCGCACTATTAAAAAACAATTAAATTAACGTATCCAAGGAAAGCATAAACATAATACATTTGTATGCATTATTGTATTTTATATCATTCAATGTTTTCAAAATCATTACATCGGAAAATAACTAGCTGCATAATATCACATCAACTATCTTTTTAACTTACATAGCCGTTTCCCTCCAGATCCTTAAAGAGCCTGTGACACGGATTTCCCCCATCATCCAAACCCATTAATTTGTGTAAATATTGTCCCCTTGAAACCGTTACTGAAGTGATTTGGGAAATTTGTACTTTGATAACCATTAATCTGCCCTTCAATGTTGACCATATTCTGGATCTTCTCGGCGATTCTTTAAATCCCGCCAAATGATGTGTGACGTCATTGCGGGCAAAGAGCTCCAGCGGCACCGTCTCGGATCCCAGCATCTGCATGCAAACGCACGATGGCGCACACAGCAGCAAGCGATGACAGCGATGACAGCTTAATATTGAACGTGTCTGAGAGCTCATATGAGGCTGAAGGATCGGAAAGTGATAATCATGACATCGTAGTAGACGATATTGGCTATATGCCCTATAGATTCGAACCATATGCCTCTGAATCGGATGAAACTAACTCCGAGTCGGACAGTGGAGACGGCAACCCGCCCGACGATCGTGAGATACCGTAGATCCGTGTTGATTCTCTCGCGTCCAGGAAGAAGTTTAAAAATAAGAGACAATGGAGTCTCTGAAAAGGGTCAAATTGGTTACTTTAATTAAGTAGCGTGGTAATGAAACAAACAGAGGCGTAGTGGGACAACAGCAGCTGATGTTGTCTCAAAGTTGCAGCGATGGAAAGAGAGCGACAAAAACCCTCTCCCGTTAGCTCCACCGCTTTCTTCTTGTGTCCGATATCGCGTAAAACAGAGGATTTAGACGTAGTGTCTTCATTGTATAACTCCACACGCCTTTTCTTCATACTCCTTTCATGATTTTATTTAATGCATTTTAACGGCTGTAATCGTTGTTAACGTAAAACCGGAAGTGGTCATTGTTGTCAATGGCATCGTCTTTCAATACAGCTTTTCAAAATAAACTTTAAACGGATCTGTTTTCAGAATATAACAGTTTTAAGCTTACTGTGTGTTTAAGCTAAATTACGTCATTCAATATTGATTTTAATTTCTTACAATACCTCTCGATCTACAACGTTTGAACAATGTGGAATGGTTTGTAAACTATTTTATTAACAGAGTTTGACTAAATAACGATTCTGTTTTAAAATAATGGCGGAGTAGCAGTAAACACTGAACTGGCTTGGTCACACACACACACACACACACACACACACACACACACACACACTCCTAAAAAATACATCACGTTTAAAGGTTGTCGAACCATTTCTACGGATGACAACACACTTTGTCCATGTTTCGCTCGCTCGCAGCACAGTGAAGCGTTCCCGCACTTCCGGCTTACGCCAAAACTTCAGAATGAGTCGAAGGAATTTCCCCACGATGTTCGAAATTATTAATATTTATCGGAACGGTATCGCACCTTCTTTTTTAAGCTGATGGTTCGAGATTACTAGTAGCCCAATATTTCATTGCACAACAGTTGTTGGGATGCTGTCACAGGCTCTTTAAAGACCCAGTGAAGTGTGCGCCGGTGCATGATCTGTTATGCTAATAAGTATAGTAATGACCAAAATTGTCCATTGGAACCCATATCAAAGATGTTGGAATAGCAACGAATTTGACGAGTTGGAATTTTCCGCTGGGAAACCTCCGCCTTCGTGGGCGTGGCTTGCGATCTACTGCGTGACGTCAGAAGATGGGCTCAGCCGAAGTGTTTCCATTCACCACCGTTCATTTTGTCTCTGTTTCAAAGTGGAATTTACCAACGTTTTTGAGCGAGTATTTTATTGGAAAGTGTTTCGCAGTCGACTGGAAGTGATTGCCAATCGAGGAAACTTGACAATGGAGGCGACAGTGAAGAAAAAGGGAGGAAAAACACACGGGAAGCGATGCATTGCCGCTGGCTGTGGTAATGTCAATTCTGCCGAAGTGGCGATGTTTCTGTTCCCAAAAGATGAAGGTGAGTGGCTGGTGTCATTGTTTCGTAGATTCGTAGATTGTTTATGAAAAATACAGGCCACTGTGTTTGTGTTTACTAACAAGACTATCATGGCGGCGGCAGAGCTCAAGTCGAGTTTCTCCGCCTGGAGATATTCTCACTATTTCACTTTTGTCGAGCACAAAGAAAAGAACGTTTTAGTTAAATGTAAGTTGTGTCTTGGCGGGTCAAAGATCCTATCGACTGCCCAAAACAGCAATTCAAATCTGTTGAAACATCTGCAGAAACAACATGCTGGGACGAAGCTAGTAGCTAAGACCACAGACCCAGACTCATCCGACGCCACTCCACCTCCACCTAAGCAACAGCGGCTGGATTGGCACTTGAAACATATCTTTGTGTTTGTGTTTGTATAGACCACATTGCTTAGCAGAGTTCAGTGATGCAAATGCATGTCAAGTTGATCAACAGGTTGTATTATTCTCCGATGCAATAACAGTACTGAAATGAAGGCTACAGTATAAGGGCATTAATGGGTGCCCTTTTTTAAGTAACTAAAAAGTTACTTTTCACAGTAACGCATTACTTTTTGGTGTAAGTAGTGAAGTAACTAGTAATTGTAACTAGTTACTGGTTTTCAGTAACTAGCACAACACTGCATGTGAACATGAATGTTGCATCATGCTATGAACAGATGAATGTATGATCAGGTGATGGCCAATCCTGTGTGTAGATCTACTCTAGATCTATGACAAAATATTGTCCTCAACTAAATTGACTTCCATGGCCACTTTCCTTATCTATCCTGTCCGAAAAGCTGTCAAAATCACTCATTTCTCTCGCACCAGTATCACTTTCCGAAGGCTCCGCCATGTTTACAATCACAACTGGGCCCATCTTGTGACGTCACAGCCGCTATCGTCTGCAGCAGCGGTAGGCTCAGACGGCCGTTCACGGGATGAAAAATTTGCGATGTTTATCTCGTCCCTCGCACTTCCTAAAAAATTATTTTAGCCATGAACAGGTACAATTATATGTAAGAAATGAAACTGCCATTTCATTTTGGCGCAAAAAAATGCACTTCACTGGCACTTTAAGGAAGGGGTACTTCATAATAAGTGCTTGAACCACTTGCACATATTCTGTGTTGGTGGGATACCTGTAAGAAAGATTAAATTAAGGAAGAAAGCTATTTATACTCTACCAACAAAATGCTGTTTAAAAGCCACAATTGTGAACATACATCTTAGAATGGATCTTGAAATTCCCACAATTCATCACTTCCCACAGTAAATTTGGCTTTGCATCTTATCTGCCTGAAGTATATTGGTGAAGCAAAGAGTAAAAGTGGACAATACTGACTTACATTGTGTATTCTATTATTGCTTCATGGAGAACACGAATGATCCTATGTCGATCTCTGGATGACTTCTGACAAGCTTCTTTGTTATCAAGTTTGGTCTGAAGATCTCTGGGGAAAGGAGGAAGAACGAATCCAGCAGGCAGTCTCCCCCTTGCCTCATTTCTGACATGGGGTGGGGAAGGGAGGGGATGAGGAACTTGTATTACCAGTAGTAGACAGATCAACCCCAAAGTAACACATAATTATAATTAGCAACCAAGGCAACAATATATTCAATGTTATACTATTCCATAATACCTCATAATATCTATTAAGACATGTTTGAAATTCTTTGCAATGTAAAACTTACCTGTCAATAGTCAAAGACTGCTCAATGTGTTCTTCGGGCACTGGTACTAAAGTTAGTGTTACAACATCCTTCAGCTCCTGTACAAATTTGTTGAACTTGACTTGTTTTTTGAATGACCCAGGAAAAAGGTATGATACCATGGTATCTGTCAAGCCACACTCTACTGTTTCTCCATCCACTTCATTGTCTGAAAAGAATGTAGGCGCACGCACACACACACAGAGAGAGGGAGAAGAAAAGAGTCATTTTTCAAACCAAACAAATACAAAATATATACATTAAGAGAGTAAATAGAGCACATGTTGTATAAAAAAAAACGGTTACTCTTGGTCTACCAGTGTGTAGTAAAATCAATAGCTACCGTGAGAGCAGGTTACTGGTCACCGTTCAAAACAGACATTACTGACACATGCGGAGCATAAACGCATTTGATAAGCGACATCAATAACGCCTGGTTTAGTAGCTTTTATGTGCAGCCGGTCAGTGCTACACACAGTTCAGGGCTAACTTATTAGGAAAAACATTGACTGAGCACAACATACAATCACACCTGGACAAAGTAATAGGAGCACAAGCACAAAACTCAGCGGCTTCTCTTTCAGGCGCAGCCTTACTTGAGAGACGGGATCACGTACAAGAGCTTCACTCAATCAAGCTAACATTAGCCAAAAACAAGCAACTATAATATAACTCCTGTACTCGACAAAACGCCCCTGTGTAGACAGCAGTGTTGGGTGTAACGCGTTACAAAAGTAACGGAGTCACAGTAATATATTACTTTTTGCTGTAACGAAGTAATGTAACGCATTACTAATGCAATTTGGGTAATATATTACCCGTTACAATGCTCAGTAATGCAGTTACAACACATTTTAACCCGAAATTAAATGGTGTTTTGTTTTTTAAGAATGTACTAACATAGCGAGACATTCCGACACCAGAGTAAAATTGTGCGGGTAGATTAGTAAACCTGGTGTTTACCCTTTAGGCTTCGCGTCGGGATCTTCGGGGGTGCATAGGCATGCATTGCACCCCCAGTTGAATGTTATGCACCCTCTATTCAAAAAAGAGAACGGAGCGAAAAATAAAAACAACAAATTGTGTCAGATGCGCGTGACCTGCTCCGATGCACGTGCATCATTTCCAAAGTGCTTCCACAGCAGTGACACACATCTGTGGATAATCATTTATACGAAAATGGTTAAAGCAACCATCACTAAACGCCAGCAACACTGCATCTACTGCAGGCAATAGCAAAGGTCAGATGGGGAAATCACGTTACCCTCTGTCGTGGACACTAGCTTACTCCCGCCTGACTCGCCCCCGGAGCATCAGTCTTCGTCTCGTCACCCGAAACTACGCCGCCCCTCTGCGGCCCGCAGGTGCCAGGATACCACGGCAAAACAGATCCTGCCCAGGTATATCTAAACAAGTACCCGCCTGCACAGTGGGGTAAGGCGGTCATTTTGCAGCTCGTGGTATAAAAATAGACAATGGCTAGAATATTCATTTGAAAATAGTGCCATATTCTGCCATGCCTGTAGAAATGTTGGGTCAAAAATAATGCATACAATAGCACAGATGCCTTCACCACGAATGGCTACAAAAAGATCTCATATCCCAAGCTTATCAACAAGCTAATGTTGCAGCTGAAATGTTCTCCAGGTCACAAAGTCAACCTCACATGATGTGATACCAGTTTTCAAGCACAGTAAATATTCTCTTCCCAGAGTATATGATGGGACCAAGGTGATGATGTAGTACATGGTTTTAATAATACTTTTGCTTTTCAATGTTTGCCATTTCAAACCATGAGCTGGTTCAAATAATATTTGCCTTGATTTTACAATATGTTCTCTTTTGTTTTATCAGTACAGTTTTGAAGCTTTTGTGCTTTTCCTTGCCATAGTCCACTTTGGACTATATGAAATATTTCAGGATTGCACTTTTAACACACTTGAAATGTTCTCACTTGCTTGGTTTCAAAACATAACAAATGCCATAATCTGTTCATTGGGGACCATAACATCAATGCTATTTTTCATTGCTGTTGCCGGCCACTATTGCTCATGTAAACCTACTAGTGCTGCACCCTGTAATCTCAGATGCACCCCAAGTCATTTTGTTCTGGAACCGGGCCTGTACAGTACATGGCCATATACTAAACAAAATACAGACCCCATTCCGTGTTCCTGATATTGTTTACTTCTTCTCTGCCTTCTTCTGGTGATTTATCTGACGTCCAGCGCTCCGTCTTTTAACCTCTTTTCCTTTCTCTTTCTTGATCCTCCTTAGCAACCTTCATTATAGTCCTTGACAGTGGTCTGTACTGTATTAACAACGTGTCACATGTTAAGAATTTACAATCAGAATCGAGTATTCAACTAAGCCGTGTAATAACAGTTGTTAGTAGCCTTAATGGCCTACACAGTGGTTATGCTATACCACATTGCCCTTCACTGGATGTATAATGAGCTGCACTAAACTACATTTTAGCATTTAAAATACCTAGCCATTCTTTTGCAGTTATTTTGGTGAAAGTAACTCAAAAGTAACTAAAAAGTAGTGTAACTCATTACATTTCAAAGACAGTAATATTGTAATGTAACTTATTACTTTAAAAAGACAGTAATAAGTAATATGTAATATATTACATTTTGGAAGTAACTTGCCCAACACTGGTAGACAGTCCTATTCAAAACAATGGCACGTCGATAGCTGCACCATGAACTGAACTAACGTTAATGGATTAACAAGGTTTTTCAACTTTTTAAAACACTTGTACCTCACCTCTCGGCAGAAATCTGCGGACTGAGGAGAAATCACGCTGAGCAAGCTGATGACGTCATCAACGGGATAACGTAAAAAAAATAAAACTCCGCTCAAAACCCCATATCAAAAGGTACATATAGACCTTATAAATTAACGGGAAAAAACGACAATAGTATAATAGTAACAACATAAAATGAAGAGGGATTTTAAGTGAAATGCATCTCTCTTTTTTTATATTCAATAACAAGAAGCATGTCAAACACAACGACATGGCGAATTAAGCCCTTATTACTCTCATGAAGGCATAACATTACTGAACCGTTAACGTGCAATCGTAACAATTGTTAGGATTTCCACTGTCTTAAGGTTAACTTATTAAAGTGGAACCTCACAGGCTATTTCAGATTGACCGCACTTAATGTTAGCTTCAATAGGTTCGCTAACTTTAGCTAGCTAGCTTTTTAGCTAGCAAGCAAGCCATTCGGTTCAACTCAATTAGACACGACCTTTAGATAAATAATTTAACTTAGCAGATATGGTCTATAAAGCCATACCTTGGTCATGCACTGGAACCTGTATTTTTGGAGCGATAAAACGGTTAAATGGCTGAGTTTAGCAAGCTAACGGTAGCTAACCCTAGGCTGATAACGTCAATTTTCTAGATAACGCTAGCTAGCAATTTAGCCATTCAGTTCAGATAAAGTTTCTTCAGTTTAGACAGAATAGATTGCATAGAACATATAACGCAGTATGTCAACATAATATTACCTCTGAATCTCTGTGCCTCTTCTTCGGTCACCTTTATTCCTGACTCTTCCAACTTCTGGAGGAGCTCCTCGGTTGAAAGCTCCATGGTTTGCCGCCAAGTGCAAATGACAGTTTGAAGTTTGAATAAGCAAATGAGTGTCTGCCGTTGCTACTGCTACGCCGAATGCGCATGTGTGAACTCTCTCATTCAAATATCCAAATCCACCATTGTAGCTCTTTATTTAGCCTTATCATCACTGTTGTTTCCAGGATAAATATTTGAAATTAAGTAATTTGCTGTCCAATTCTAATATTTCCAGCCTCTAAAAGGCTTCGGCCTAAATATTGCATGGAATTGTGTAGGCCTACATTACAACTCAATTCCTTCTAATCAAATTTCACCGACAATAAAAAAGTATTGTTGAACCTAGGCTTAATGAATGTGTGCACGCACAAAACCAGATTTCACAATTGCCTTAGCAGCCCTGATGCATTAACCATTAACCTGATGCATTAACCAACAGCATTTTGGTCACACACTGACATCTTTGTGATTGTACCCCTATATGATGGAAAAATGGTACAGACATGGACCCTTTCTCAGTTTGGAACTTATATGTACCTTATCAACTTAGAAAAAGTACCTATTAGTACCTTATGGATCAACTATGACCCTTTGAGGGTACATCACCAGCAGTTATACCTTAGAGAACATAAATGGACCTCCACGTACCCTTTTTTCTGACAGTGTAGCAGCTATATATGAAAACTCCGTTATTGACATATATATTATGATGGATTATCAGTAATCATTTCAAAGTGAAACAGACACATTGGATTAACCTTCAGCAGCGTTTTTATCGTTTTAATGCCATTGAACACAACTTTTGATCAGAAAACGGCAAAGGTAAGATGTTTTTTGCCGTTTTGGCTCCGTAAAGCTAAGTTGTTTTTTGTCTGGTTTCGCATTCGCTGCCCTGAGTTTTGGTAGCACAGTGATGCTACTTATACCTCTGGAATCTGTGGAATCTCAGCTTTCATGTGATATCTTGTTTGTGCAGATCCAATAAGTAATAAGGTATTTCCACCTTGAGTTCTGTGCTTAAGTGCGTTAGCTTTTTTTCGCTCAGGGCTAATTCAGAGGCCTGATATTACCCTTGTGTTTTGTTTAGCTAAAAATTGTTAATATTGTCTGATAGCTGAGTTTCTTCCCGTTAAGTGGGTATGACACATTCATAGTTTGTTAAATGTTAAGAAGCCCTCAGACGCTGTTTCTTGCAAGATGTTGCGTTTTGCCCCCGGTATCGGGGCATGGGGCTTAACTGGTTTTAAATAGCCAGCCAAACTCTTTTGAGAGCCAGGGAATGAGCAGCCATGCTCCTTTATTGACTTATTTGCAGTCCACTGACATTCAAACGGAATGACACTATAAAAAAACAAGTTACAAGGCACTTAATGATCTCATACATGCAAGTGTAACATACACAGATTAACACATAGGACCGCTAAGTGTAAACAAGGTAAATATAGCTAATGCTAGCTGTGCAATAAGCATGTATACAGGCTAGTATGGCTAATGCTAGCATGTATGCTAACGCTAGCGCGAATGCTAACGCATTTTCTCATTGTGTTTAAACATCTCCAAATGTCATCACATAAACACAATTCATGTTACTAATCCTTACAGTGTAAGGCTCACACTTACAGTCATTGCTTTCTGACGGACTTGACCCTTTTACTCTTCAGGTTGCATAGGGAAAATTAGTAGTAGTCTACTGCCATGCTATTCAGTTCACTTTTCCTACTTCCTGTACCCGGTTTCCTGTCTTTCAGTACAAATTTTACAAAAATATAAATGTGCAAATATGAAACATTCAATATCACCTTGCTATTGGTAGCTGAACTGTCAATACCCCAAAACATATTCTTAGATATAAATACCTAATTTTGAGTTATTTAGACACAATTAACACTTATAGTTTCATGTCTTGTTACATAAGAATAGATCATATTTGTTAAGTGTTATTATGGGAGAATTACTATTCTTGTGGTACTACTGCGTTATTAGGCCCATATTGAGCAGAGCATATTAAGACCAAACTCATGTACAACAACTTACTTACTTGCAATAAATAAGCACTAATTAAAGGGTTATTGAGGAAAAACTCTCAACTAATGGCCTATTACTTGTAGAATATGGTCATGTAGAATAAGGGATTAATAAGTGTTTTATAATGACTAATAAAGAGCCAATATACTGCTAAAGTTGAGGAGAGCCATCAACATATCATCAAATGTATGATTTCCTCTCTCCAGTCCCTCTCATCTCTGCAGGGGGCATGAGGGTCCTTCTGCTCACTGTTAACAGCACTTAGATTAATGGTCAAGGTATTTTTAACTGCAGGCCACAGCCCCGATAGTAATTATATTCATACTTCTTCATTTAAAACTTCAAAACAAATGCTCACTGTTTTGAGAATAACACTTTACAAATCCATTTAGTAATTTGGTATCGCTACATTTAGGATGCTTGCACCAACACATTTGACATATTTATTTAACAAATGACTTTGCATAGATCTATTCTTTTGTCCAGTTTTGAATACATTTATTATTTTGACAAAATATAATACAAATGTTTTTCTATTTGCACAGCGAGCTGACTATTAGAGTCTTGTTTATGTTCGCAGGATGAGATTACTTCAAACATAGATTTGTCTCTCAGGGTAGTATCTGAAACTTTAGCTGCTAAATGCTCTACCTTGCAGGTAGTTGCCATGTCTGTCTGTTTGTTGTTTGGAGCTAGAAGATGTGGATGTGTAAAAAATATATAATTTCCAAATTAGCAACACATCATTTTGTGCAAAAAACATGAACCTATCAAAATGTCATATTCAAGTTTCAATTACTAAATATCCAATAAGTTAAAAATGTAATTTAGGATTCTTGAGATACAGACAGGCATGTACGTTTGACTTTAACCTTTCCAAGACTCATCAAAATCAAAACATCTGTGCAAGTTTTTAAATTTTTGATATGTTAATTCTAGACAGACACCACTCGCGGAAATTCTAATCAGTTAATAAACAAAGCTCTGTTTATCATCCACAAAGCGTTTTTTCTGTGTGTGTGTATGCTCGTGTGTATGTGTGTGTGTGTGTCAGTTAATATGTTATCTTGCATTGACGGGAGGTTTGCAATTAAATTCTCTGATATTCAGCCCTGCCCCGAGCTATCAATACTACTTGCGATCCTGCTGAGCATAAACACCATTTGACCCCGGTGTGACCCTACGTTGATGCAAGAGTGGACACGCCTGAATAAGCGCAATGCTTCTTTAATAACTGCTTTTAAGATGGCTGCAACATTACATGAAAATAAAACGGAAGGTTTTAAGCGTGGCAGCATCATTAAGAGGGGAACATCAAACACTCCACTGGGAGATAATCCCTACCAGTTTTCAGCACGCAGGCTTTTGGTAATAATCAAAGAATACAGGTAGATGCAGAATAAATTAATCCTGCAGATTAGTGGGAGTGCATACAAATAAAGGAAGAAGAAGAGAACAGAAGGAAGGAGAAAAACACTGGATCAGAAAAAAGCAGCAAGCTTTAAAAATCCAGGAGAGGGTTTCCTGCTGTGAGATCAGCGCCTCCTGTCAGGTACAGCTGCCAGATCAATAGCACAGTAATCCATACCTCCAAATACAACTCAATACTTTACTCATTTGGTATCAGTTCCTATTAAAACGTATTGATTACATAATGTTTAATACAGTCACAAAGATCTGCCAAATGCACTGTCTGTATTCAAACAGCTTCATGTGTGTTTTAGTGAACACACTCCAGTGACCCAATGCTCAGCACAGGTTTCCTCCTTCAGGCTCTTTTTGTAAACAAGAAATCAAATACAGTAGTAACATAATGTTACTACTGTATTGTATTTAATTTAAATGTTACTAACATTACAACCTGCAGATGGATTTCAAATGAAATGCATAAAGTGTGCCATTCTTTTTGGGCACCAGGAGAACAGGCCGCAATTTATTTTCCTTGGTGAGATCTGAGACATGAATATATATGTAAATCCTACAAACAGCACAAAATCTGTCACATATAATCTCACATCACATAATCCTAGATTAATCAAATCAGTTAAAGCAACAACATGAGAATGAATGACCAAACTACCTACCAACTCAAATCCAAACCGAAGAAACAATCGTGCAAAACCCACACACACACACACACACACACACACACACACACACACACACACACACACACACACACACACACACACACACACACACACACCTCAAAGGCACATAGCACTTGTTCTATCTCACACAGGCTCCGCCGTCTACTGGACTCTATGGGTACTACTCTCATCAATGATACGCGAGCGTTCACACACTGAAGTTGTATAAACGTAGCCGGCCAATCAGGAAGAGCCTACCTGAATGCGCGCGGTGGCTCACAGTATAAAAGGCAGCTACACCTCCTGACTGTCATCCTTTTCTCTTCAGCGAGCGGGACAACACCTGAGAAAAGCATTCGAAACAAGTGAAAAGTATCTTACCTCCAGGCAAGCGAATGGAGTCGCCACTGCAGCAAACCTGGACCTGTCCCTCATGCCCGGCTTAATAGCGGGCGCCGATCCCCACCAGCTCTGGTTCGAGTCTACCGCTCCCCCAACCACTGCCGCCGAAGCCGGTTACGGTCCGGCCCAGAGGCACGGGAAGGTAATTTGGGTGGGGGTGCTGAGGTGCTGTCCGATGTGCTAATTACACACCAACGGGGGGGGGGGGTGGCAAAACCACACACACACAGCATAACAATTGACTCCAGTGAACACTATTACAGGCACAGAGCACGCACAAATGCACTAGCACACACACTACAAAGATGTAAAATATTATTTTACCAACAATGTGGAATTTATTGGCTACATATTACCAGTGGCGGCTCCAGAGTATTTGTGTTGGGTAATCTATGGTAGGGCTAACCCATACAGTGGTGGGGCTCAAGTCAGTATTTTGCAATGTAATTACATGCACGCTATATCGCCCCCATTGACAGTGAAACGCCACGCGTGAGGTTTAGATTATTTCCCTGTCTCAATCCAAATTGAACTGTATGAAATAAAAAGGCACATTTGTCTTGTAGTAAATAAAAAGGGCGACCTGGAGCCAATCCTGCAATTTCCCGACAGGTGAAAGAGTTGACATGCTGAAAACCCAACCCCTGCAGGGGGGTCTGGGGGGATTCTCCCCCAGGAGATTTTTTGAAATACTAACATAAAATACACATTCTGGTACTCTCTTGAGAAGAAAAATAAATAAATCTATTACTACACATTTAAAAAAATGAATGCCATTTTGGTTTTTTGTTACTTTGTTCTGAAAGCTGAACCTGCTGCTCCTCACAGAGAGAAGAGGAGAGAGGCTGTGGATTACTTTACATTGTGGATAAGGGTGGATAGCCCCATTGTTCTGTGTGTCAAAATGAAAGGTGTGTGGGCTACACACCTATCAATCATCAAACCGTGGGGTCTTATTTCATTACGTGTTGATTTCTATCAACACGTAATGTTGTATCGATGTATATAGAGATGTACTACCGCAAAAGTATTCTCCGTCGGGGCTTCCTGCAACAACACCACGCCGTTATCGTGATTCTGATTGGCCAGAAGACATTATCAAAGATGTTTTATTGAGAAGACGATCACTACGTGACAAAAGTTTTCAAAACCGTTTCTAGTCTTCGGTATTTCCAGACAAGTGGCTACTGAAATCAATCTTACTAACTGCTGTCTGTGCAATTTACTCCGCGCGAGTTGGCGGACTTTATTTTGCTTACTTTAACATCATTTTTCATTGTGGGGCTAAGCCATTTCTTGGTATGGCTGTAGCCTACCCCAGCCATACCCTGGCGCTGCCAGTGCATATTACACAGATTATATACGGCTGCAGCAGCAATAACCATAAAATAATAATTAAAATACCACAAACATGATATTGACCAGTATACAGGTTATGCACATGATTTTGCAGATTTAGCGTTTTTAGAGAGAAAAAATTCCGAGATACGTTTTTGCGCCATGTCAGTTACTTGTGTTGTTGTGCGTCACGTTAAAAGTAGCCGACTAAAAACTAACAAAAAACTTTTTTTCCACATCTTTTTTATTTTTCTTCCCTGAAGCAAAATTATTTATTATATAGTTTTAAATTATCATTTGAATAATAACAGATAATATAAAATATAATCTCAGGCACAATGAAATTAAATACATATATATAAAATAAAAATAAAATAAATTTCCTGACAGGGGAGCTCCGCACCGCCTGCCTGCCGCTAGGGGGTGCTGCAGCGCCCTCAGCACCCCCTTCCCGCGCCCATGGTCCGGCCCGTCCGGCGCAACCGGCTTTCGTCTCGCCCCCGTTGCCAGATATTTACTCCGCGCGAGTTGGCGGACTTTATTTTGCTTACTTTAACATCATTTTTCATGGTGGGGCTAAGGTGGGGCTAAGCTATTTCTTGGTATGGCTGTAGCCTACCCCAGCCATATCCTGGCGCCGCCACTGCATATTACACAGATTATGCACAGCTGCAGCAGCAATAACCATAAAATAATAATTAAAATACCACAAACATGATATTGACCAGTATACAGATTATGCACGTGATTTTGCAGATTTAGCGTTTTTAGAGAGAAAAAATTCCGAGATACGTTTTTGCGCTATGTCAGTGACTTGTGTTGTTGGGCCGTGTCAGTGACTTGTGTTGTTGGGCCGTGTCAGTGACTTGTGTTGTTGTGCGTCACGTTAAAAGTAGCCGACTAAAAACTAACAAAAAACTTTTTTTCCACATCTTTTTTATTTTTCTTCCCTGAAGCAAAATTATTTATTATATAGTTTTAAATTATCATTTGAATAATAACATATAATATAAAATATAATCTCAGGCACAATGAAATTAAATACATATATATAAAATAAAAATAAAATAAATTTCCTGACAGGGGAGCTCCGCACCGCCTGCCTGCCGCTAGGGGGTGCTGCAGCGCCCTCAGCACCCCCTTCCCGCGCCCCTGGTCCGGCCCGTCCGGCGCAACTGGCTTTCGTCTCGCCCCCGTTGCCAGATATCTGGCAGTGTGTGGAGGCGTCGTGGCAACAGCCACTGAAAGCGAGAGCTCCGCTGGCAGGAAAGGTAGGTATAATGAGGGTGCGGGGCCGCACGGAGACCTCATATCCTGGCGTGCCCCCCCCCCCTCGATGAGAGCCTGGCAACACATCTGCTCCCACAGGCAGCAGGCTGGGCGGAGAACCTCTGCCCCGCTGCCACGTGACAGGGCGGCTGCAAATAACACGGGTGTATTGGGCGTCTCGCTGATTGCTCTTCCGCAAGATGCCCCCACCTCACTGGATCAGATCGATTATTTGGCGGCAGCATCGGCCAAATTAATATCCTGGTCCACGGTGTGGCCACCGCTGTCTGCCGTGTGATGTCCCTGGCCACAGTGGGATCACGCCACGTGGCACTTTCCAAAAAAAGACCGTGATGATCTCCTGGGAGATCCGAAGGGCTCTTTGGATCGATTTCCTCGGTCACGTGGATGAGGAGAAGTCGTAGCATGCTGCTTCTTGCTCATCCTCAGAGTAGAGAACACTGTCCCACACTCGCCTCCCCCGCTGTAACTCCAGTAAAGGAACCAGGATGTGGGCGCGCGCACGTGAGTGTAATAAACCACAGAAAGTGCTGTCAAAGCACTGTGCGGGTTCAGGGACGCTATAGCCGGCGTGTTGTTGTCAGAAAACACACCTCGCCTGGTATAATAGCTCCGATTAATGCATTTCAACGTTAATGTGAAACACAGCGTTCATACGAAGGCGTGCGGCCCCGCGAGAGTGGCCGTGGTGCGTTCAAGGACCTCCGCAGAGGCTCAGCCCTTTTCATGTCGGTTCCCCATGAGCCAATATTCCTTTCATGGAAGGTTTGGCGGCGGAGAGGGCCACCAGAGAGTACCACAGCTTCTTAGCTGCGGCTCCACAGCTGCTTCCTCAGCTGTGTACTGACAGAATGGGTGGACAGGACACTGGGACTGGGTTACTCACTCCACTTCTGCAGCGTCCCTCCTCCATTCAGGGCTGTAAGAGAGGTGCATCTATCATCCCAGGAGAAGATAAGTTTCCTTTCAACAGAAATGCTGGCCCTGTTGAAAAAACGGTGGGTTACGTATTGTAACCCTGGGTCTATAGGCACAGGCGGAGCCCTCTATTGGACTCTATGCTCTCAGACAGAGAGAGAGAAAAAATAGAGGGCCACCAGAGAGTACCACAGCTTCTTAGCTGCGGCTCCACAGCTGCTTGCATGTCCCCTAACACAGTTTTATGGGGAATGGAAGCTCAGCTGTGTACTGACAGAATGGGTGGACAGGACACTGGGACTGGGTTACTCACTCCAGTTCTGCAGCGTCCCTCCTCCATTCAGGCTGCAAAAAGTTCCACATGTTAAACAGTTACTGGAACTGGTGCAGCTGGGCTATTGGTTCACAACCATCGACCTGAAGGACGCGTACTTTCATGTCGAAATTGCTCCAAAACACAGGAAGTATTTGCGTTCTGCCTTCCAGGGGATAGCCTACGAGTACAACAGACTACCGTTTGGCTACTCCCTGTCCCCACGCACGTTCGGTGTACGCCCCCATCGAGGGAGAGGTGTACGCCCCCATCGAGAAAGAGGGCAGGCTACATGCCACTCTGTCAGAGAACAGACGGACGTCCCTGTTTCAGGCAGTTTTCAGACTGTGAGGGGGGGGCAACGGTGACAGCCCTGACCATCATGCAAACCTTGGGTCTCATGGTGGCTGCTCACCACTTGGTAGCGCTGGGGCTACTGCACATGCGTCGCCTACAGAGGTGGTTTACCAGCCTTCGTTTAAATCCCAAGAGGCATAAACGACGTCTGGTGACACCCTTCAGTAGAGGGCAACCTCCGATACTGGGGGTCCCCAAAGCATTTGCTGAAGGGGAGGGACCTGCCTAGAGACAGCTATAGGTGGCTGGCCTCTGACAGAGACCCGGCACATCAACCTTCTCGAGCTACAGGCAGTAGTGGTCACTTCTTAACCAATCAGCTTTTTTCAGCAGAGGACGCTGGCGTAGACTGTTTGCCGCTTCTCCGGCTGTACTTAGTAGTGTTTTGTTTGTTTGTTTGTCGTTCTTTGCCGGCTCTATTGTCGGCCTCATACTCAGCCGTGTATCACATATGTTCACGTTCTATGTCAACACGTCTTTACACCCAATTCCTCTGCTACATCAGCTATTGTAGCTAGCTGTAGCAGCTAGCTGTAGCAGCTACAGCGGCTCCAGGCTAGGTGGTCTCTGCTTTCCTCCCGACGGATTGCTCTGTCCTGCCTCCCCTGCGTGTCCCGGCTCTGGATCACCCATCGCTGACTCTGGATCACCCATCGCCTACTCTACCCTGTGCCATCATCACTACTGAGTGCTCGAGCAACCCACGGCTGCCCACCGGTGCGGTTAGCCCTCGCTGGCTAGCTCCGCTGCATCTCTTCGGCTGGTGCCTCTGCTACCCTCCACAGAACATATCTGGATTATCTGTCTCCCCCCAGTGCTGTCCATGCTGAGAGTTTTGTTCCAGGACAACATTCTAACTATCCCGGAGTGGTCAGCCTCTTGGTTGGGACCATCTTCTCCCAGCTGGCAATCAGCTAACGTAGCATCTTGCTAGCATACCATTTTTACGATGCTGAAATATTCCACCGCACAACTTGTTAATCTCAATAGTTGTATCATGCGCCCTCTATGTTTAGCAGTCATCAAAAAGCTTGGGCTGTTACGTAGCAGACCCTGGTACATCCATAGAGGCTCCCGGCGTAGGTTTGTTTTCACCGGGTCGGAGCTTCTCACCAGCTGGTCCTGTGCGCGCACCGTCCCAGGCTACGTCATCAAAACAAACCACACACGTGCTTTGGCAATCTGAAGGCCCTGGTCTGTGTTGACAGTGTCATTCTGCTCACACCACCAGCATCCAGTAGCAACACTCCCACATTCATGCTGCTGAATACCCGTTCCCTCAACAATAAAGCACCACTCATTCATGACATCATCACTGACAGGAAAACGGACTTTGTATGCCTAACGGAGACTTGGCAAAATCAACAAGACTTTTTTCCGCTCAACCAAGCCACACCCCAAGGCTATGTTTACCTGCAGAAGCCCCACTCCATGGGTCGGGGTGGTGGGCTGGCTGTTATCCACAGAGTGGAAATCCTGATGAAACAACTCCCTGTTGTAAATACAACCTAATTTGAGTGTATTGCCTTTTCATTGGCCGGCTCATCACAGCTACAGGTTGTCCTCATATACCGCCCCCCCAAAGCCTCCGCCATCTTCATGTCTGAGTTTGCTGAGCTGCTCACCTCTGTCTGCTCCAGATCTCCATCCACATTACTGCTTGGTGACTTCAACATCCATGTTGACTCCAGTACATGCACCTTTGCCTCTGAATGTCTTTCACTACTCGACTGCTTCAACATCACACAGCACGTCCAAGGTCCCACCCACACCAAAGGTCACACGCTGGCCCTAGTGTGCTCTATTGGCACCCTTCCCTCCCATCTCCAGTGCCTGGACCTAGCTGTTGCGGACCACCATGCCATACTATTTTCTGTTCCTGTCCTCCTGCCCATGCAGTGTGCAAAACGCACCATCACATTCAGGAACACCAAAACACTGAGTGCACTAGCCCTGACCAGCACGATAGCATCCCACCTAGCCTCCATTCCCCTTACCACCACAGTGGATGGCCTGGTTGCTCGCTACAACACAGCTCTATCCCTCAGCCTTGACTCCCCCTCAAAACCCGGACTGTCTCCTTTACCCGTTCGGCCCCTTGGTTCACCACTGAACTCCGCACCCTGAAGGCTTCTGGTCGTCGGCTAGAGAGACTCAAAAAAAGAACTGGCCTCACCGTCCACCGTGAAGCCTATCAGGACCATGTAAAGTCCTACAAAGAAGCCCTCTCCCGGGCTAGGTCTTCGTACTACTCCACCCTCATTGGCAACCAACAATGCCAACCGAGAATGCTGTTCTCCACCATAAACCGGCTTCTCCGCCCCCTCGACTCCCCCCATCCTCCAGGTGCTCTCGACCTCTGCTCGAAGTTCCTGGACTTCTTCCAGGCCAAAGTCGACTCCATCCACCAGCAGCTTCTGGTGCCTGCCCCCCCCTATTCCAACCTCACCCCAGCTGCAAGGTACTATTCGCCCATCTAGGTGCAGCCTCTCCAACTTCTCCCCAGTGGATGCCCTCCTAATAACCAAGCTGGTCACAAAGGCCAAGACATCAACCTGCTCTCTCAACCCCATGCCCACAGCCTTGGTCAAGGCAGCCCTACCCGCCATCTGCCCCATCATAGTTGACATAGTGAACTTGGCCCTGTCTTCTGGCACAGTCCCACCTGCCTCAAAACTGCCTCAGTCTCTCCTATCCTGAAGAAGCCTGGCTTGGACCTGAACAACCACAGGCAGATCTCAAACCTTCCATTCCTCAGCAAAATCTTGGAAAGAGCAGTTGCCGCACAACTGCAACACCACATGTCATACCATGAGCTCTATGAACCCCTTCAGTCTGGCTTCAGACCCCACCACAGCACAGAGACTTCCCTCATTAAAATCACAAACAACCTCCTCATCGCATCTGATTCTGGCCTCATCAGCATTCTCATCCTCCTGGACCTCTCTGCAGCCTTCGATACCATATCCCATACCATCCTCCTCAGCCGCCTGTCTGACTACCTTGGCCTCAGTGACACAGCTCTTGCCTGGTTCGAGTCCTACCTCTCTAACAGGAAACACTTTGTCAGCATCAGTGACTGCAGCTCCCCTCCGGCCCCAGTCAACCAAGGTGTATCTCAAGGCTCTGTGCTTGGACCCCTCCTATTCACCATCTACATGCTCCCACTTGGTCAAATCATCCGCCAACATGGTCTCAGCTTTCACTCTTATGCTGATGACACACAGCTCTATCTCTGCACCAAACCGTCCACTCAGCTCCCCCCTCAATCCCTTGTCAACTGCCTACAGGACATAAAAAATTGGATGTCATCAAACCTGCTCAAAATCAACAGCAATAAAACTGAGCTCATGATTGTGGCTCCCAAGGCGCAGCTCCAGAAGGTTGGATACCTGCTTCTCTCCATTGACGGCTGCTCCATCTCCCTGTCCACTGAAGTCCGCAACCTGGGAGTCATCCTGGACACCACCCTCTCTTTCCAGGCGCACATCAAATCTGTTACCAAATCCTCCTTCTACCATCTCAAAAACATTGCCAGACTCCGGCCTTCACTCTCTGACTCTGTGGCAGAAACACTTTCTTCATCACATCCTGTCTGGACTACTGCAATGGAGTCCTGTCCGGGGTTGCCAGCAAAACCCTGGACAGGCTCCAATACGTCCAGAACTCTGCCGACAGGCTTCTCACCCGCACCAAGCCATGGCAACATATCACCCCCACCCTCATCCACCTACACTGGCTGCCGGTCAAGTCCCGGATTCAGTACAAAACACTCCTCCTCACGTACAAGTCCCTCCATACCCTCGCCCCCCAGTACTTATCTGACCTCCTCCATCCCTACACCCCTTCTCGGAGTCTGCGGTCCTCAGACACGGGCCTGCTCTCCATCCCCCGCTCTCGCCCCCGAACTGTTGGTGACAGGGCGTTCAGTGTTGCGGCCCCCACCCTCTGGAATGCACTTCCTGCCGAGATCCATAATGCTGCCTCCCTGGACATCTTCAAATCATCATTAAAAACACACCTGTTCACCCTGGCCTTCGGGCCCTTGCCCTTTCTTGGTCCCCCGGCTTCCTTTATTCTTTGTTTGCCCTTTGATTGTCTGTTTGTTTTGTTTGTCCACCATGTACAGCGACCTTGGGTCCCTTGAAAGGCGCTAAAAAAATATCATTTATTATTATTATTATTAGTAGTAGTAGTACTGGTCCTACAGCATTTAAAACCCTTACTACAGGGAAAACATGTGCTGGTGAGGAGCGACAACCGCACCACAGTGGCTTACATCAACAGGCAGGACGGAGTCAGCTCCGCCGCCTTGTTGAGCGGTGGTTGTGGGCCTCAGCGAATGTTTTTATCTCTAAAGGCCCCCCAGATTCCGGGACTGGAGAACAGTGGGGCCGGCCTCATATCAAGAGGCGGGCCCCTGCCAGACGAATGGTGGTTCTCCCTGGCTCGGCAGGACAATCCACCCTTGGGGGTGGACACGTTTGCTCACGAGCCATGGCCAAGATAGCTGCTCTACGCCTTTCCACTGCTGCGTCTCATTCCCCCACTCCTTGAGAGGGTGAGACGAGAACCGTTGTCAGTCATTCTGGTGGCCCCAGGTCGCCGCTCGGCGCCGTGGTACGCAGAAGTGACACAAATGATGGTGGGTCAGCCCTGGACCGTCCCTCAGTTCTGGGGGGCGCTGTCTCAGGAAGCAGGTGCAATAGGGGCGTTACCCACTCTGGGCCAACCTCTCCTGGCTTGGCTCCTGAGAGGGACAGGCTGAGAAGGGGTGGACTGTCTGACAATGTTATACAGACTATCCAGGCAGCAAGAGTGGGATCCACCACAGCCTGTTACAGGACGACGTGGTTGGGATTCCAACGTTGGTGCGAGGAGGAGAGTCTAGAGCAGGGGTAGCCAACACGGTGCCCGCGGGCACTTAGTTGCCCGCGGTGCATGTTCTAAAAATAGCTCGCCAAGCAAATCCAAAATGTAGAAAATAACACACAAAAAAGGAAATGTAATTAAAAGAATCTACCCTATGCATAAACGAAACCTCAATCATAGCGAACTCTATCTACTTACTACAACTCTATATCTATCTAACACCCCTCCTCCCCCCACCCCCCACAATGAATATCGACCAATCACGTTCTTGCTTGATTTGCGGGACCAGCGTTGCAGTCGGGAAGAAAAGCAATGTGGAGCGGCAGCTCACCGCTTCATAAGGAGTGTGATCATGATTTTCCTTCTGGCAGAATCTACACAACACATCAGCCCCATTGAACAGCCTAGTCGTGCCAGCCTATACAACACATGAAGGGCAGAGTTTTACTCTTGTGTGTGTTGGAACTTGCATATATATGTATTGCACTTGACGCACACACACACACAGCGTAATTTCCACTGGGGACAGGGGGGACATGTCCCCCTGACTTTTCGAAATCCCGTTTGTGTCCCCCCACTTTACAAATATGTTTATTATTATTTTTTAACGCAAGCCGTCATCGCCACGGAGGAGCACACAGCCTCTGTGAGCGAGCGAGACAGAGAGAGAGCGAGAGAGCTAGGGAGAGCACACCTTTATCTATTTAATATAAAGTAAGAAATCATTCCAATGTGTACTATATTGGGGGATTTTAAAGATGGCGCTGGGTTGTCTGGCAGGCCGTCAAAGCCTCTCTGCTTTAGTACTAGTGTTTGTTCTGTGTCTGTTTTGCTCAGTGACAAGGACCATAGACTCTCTGTTAGTCTATAACCGACACGAGCTGCTTAAGATCAAGGAAAATGTGGGCTTTTTTGCGAAGTTTGGCCAGGGTGGACACACAAACTCCCCTCCCCCCCTTCTATCGGATGTACCTGCAGACCTACTGCGGGGCAGACCATTGTTACCCCGGAGACGCAGAGGCACACGTAGTGGCCGGCTAGTCAGGGTGAAAGAGTGGCTAGCGTGTTCTCCAGAGCTGGCTCAGCAGCCCCGCCGTTTCCCCCGGGAATATGGACCTTGTTTTCACCGCCTGGTCTCCCGACGCCCCCTCGCCATGGTCGGCACCTGGCTGGTACCTGTCGCTGACCCGACTCAAGAGCTCCATGTCCTGCGCCCCCAGTGGTCTCGCCTCCCCCCCCTGATGGAGTGAACCACCACAACCTTCGGTCGCTGGGCCGTGAAACTCACAAGACTGTTGCCTCGGTTCCAACCAAAGGCTCGCTGATAAATGCGAGATTGATCGCAAACAAAACTTTCATCATCCAGGACTTCTTCACGTCACATGCTGTGGACGTGCTTTTTATTACGGAAACCTGGATGTCTGCGTGTGAGTCTGCTGCTTTTACAGAGCTATTGCCTCCGGACTGCAGTTTCATTAATTCTCCCCGGACCACGGGTCGTGGAGGAGGTATAGCGACGGTCTTTAGGAGCAGTTTATACTGCAAACCCATGCTGTCTATCTCATTCTCCTCCTTTGAACTGAGCCTGTTTGAGCTGGGACGGATTAATCCTGTACTATGTGCGGTGGTCTACCGACTGCCCAAGTACAACAAAGATTTTATAAAGGAGTTCTCTGAACTATTGACAAACTATGACAGCGTTTTAATTGTCGGGATTTTAACGTGCACGTCTGTTGTATCTCTAAGCCGCTAGCTAAAGACTTTCTTGATGTTGTAGATGCTTTTAACTTCATACAACATGTATCTGGCCCCACGCAAGAGCATGGGCACACTTTAGACCTAGTTTTATCCCATGGTCTGCCCATTTCAAATGTCAATGTGTGTGATGCAGCTTTATCAGATAACCTGCCTGTGTTATTTGATTTTATTCTGCCCTGTCAGAGTCTTAAATCATGCGCTCCTGTCCGTCACGGTCGTATGATGAAACCTTCCACTGCTGCTAGTTTCTCCCCCGCATTTGTAAACCTAGCCCAGTCTGATACTATGTCCTCTGACTCCCTGGACACTGAGCAATTAACCTCAGCCTTTCTCTCTACCTGCACTGGAGCTCTTGACATTGTTGCTCCCCTGAAACTCATGCGCCCCAGAGCTGAATCTGAACCCTGGCTCAATGACGTCACTCGTGCTGCCAGGCGTGAGTGCCGGCAGGCAGAGCGCAGGTGGAAGAAGGACAAGCTTCATGTAACTCATGACATTTTAAAAGAGAGTTGGAGAAAGTATCACAGCATTGTAAAGGCTGAAAAGATGAGTTACTTTTCTGATATTATTTCTAGTAACTTAAACAAACCTTGTGTTCTTTTTAAAACCATTGATGCTACGTTAAACTCTCCTTTATCCACTTGTATTGAAGCTTCAACTGAGGTGTGTGAAAAATGTCTCTGCTACTTTATAGACAAGATCTCCAATATTTGAGCCTGTATCTCACCACCCTCTTTTGACCCCTCCATTGACATCACATGCACTGCTGTCTTCCAGCAGTTTGGACCTGTGTCATTGTCATCTCTCAGTGACATTGTTGCTAAATTAAAACCGTCATCTTGTCCCACAGACCCAGTCCCTCCTCAACTTTTTAAAGAGATATGGGACACTATTGGATCTAATGTCCATACAATTATAAATAGCAGCCTAGAGTCCGGTTCTGTGCCAGTTTATTTCAAACAAGCGGTTGTGGCACCCCTGATAAAAAAAACAAATCTGGACACTTCTGTCTTCTCAAATTACAGACACATCTCTAAGCTTCCTTTTATCTAAAAAATATTGGAGAAAACCGTACTCTTACAGCTGCAGTCTTTTATACATGCACACAATATTTTTGATATTTTTCAGTCCGGTTTTAAAGCGCTTCACAGTACTGAGTCTGCCCTTCTAAGAGTATTCAATGACCTCCTGGTCACTACAGACTCTGGTGACTCTGCCATCCTTATGCTCTTAGACCTCACAGCTGCCTTTGATACGATTGACCACTCCATCCTTATCTCTCGTCTAGAGCACTGTGTGGGTATCAGGGGCACTGCCTTAGAGTGGTTCAGGTCCTATCTGTCCCAGAGATCTTTCTCTGTTAGGCTTGGTGACTTTACATCGTCTTCTGCCCCCCTATCCTGTGGAGTTCCCCAAGGTTCTATTTTGGGGCCCATTTTATTTTCCTTATACCTTCTCCCCCTTGGACTAATTTTTAGAAAACATGGCGTCTCCTACCACCTTTATGCGGACGACTCCCAAATATACCTACCCCTAGAAAAACATAACACCAGCTCTCTGATGCCCCTGGTTGACTGTCTTAATGACATAAAGGCCTGGATGGCACTAAACTTTTTAAACATAAATAAGAGCAAAACGGAGGTCATTGTGTTTGGACCAAATAGTGATGTCCCTTCCATTGACCTGGGTTCCCTGCAACCGTATGCAAAACCCATGGTCACTAATCTGGGCGTCAAAATCGACAGTGCTTTTAAATTAGATAAACAGATAAACTCTGTGGTTAAGTCCAGTTTTTATCACTTAAAATTAAACCGGTTTGATCCTTTTTAGACTTTGAGCGTGTAATTCATGCCTTTGTTTCTACGCGTCTAGATTACTGTAATGCACTTTATGCCGGCCTAAACAAGACCTCGCTGGCACGCCTGCAGCTGGTAAAGAATGCTGCGGCTCGGCTGCTTACAGGAACACGCAAGCATGAGCACATCACACCTAGTCTGGCTTCCCTCCAATGGCTTCCTGTCCATTTTAGAGTTAATTTTAAGATGTTATTGTTTGTTTTTAAATCGCTTAATGGGCTGGCCCCTCAGTACATCTCCGACCTCCTAAAGGTGTACACCCCCTCAAGGGCTTTGAGGTTGGCTGATCAGCTGCAGCTGGTAGTCCCTAAAACCAAGAAAAAGACCAGGGGAGATCGAGCCTCCTCAGTGGTAGCCCCCAGGCTCTGGAACGACCTGCCCCCCCATGTCAAATTGTCGCCCACCTTCCAAACTTTTAAGTCCCTCCTAAAGACCCACCTCTTTTCCCTCGCTTTCGAGTCAGTCTGAGCTATGTTTTATCGATTTGTATGCTTTTATTGTCTGTCCATAGCCTTTATGTACCGTGTATTAATTCTTATGTGTGCCTCTTATCCTTTTATCTTTTCTTATGTGTGCCTTTTATCTATTATTGTAATATTATATTTTATTATAATGTTATGTTTGGTGTGAAGCACTTGGTGCTAAACCCTCTGTTTTTATGATGTGCTATACAAATAAAGTGGATTGGATTGGATACTATAGGACAGTAAAAAAAACTAAAAACAGTTTAAAAGGGGAGTGATTAGTAAAATATGCATAAATAGAAAGAAAGAATGCTAACTAGGTAACATAAGATAAGAATAAACAAGTTTAAATGATTTTGTATTGGTTGTGATCATATTCTAAAGATGTTTGGATTATTGAAAAGTATACAGCTCTCTTTCATATGAGTGTAAATTCATTTTGTGCTCAGATTGATGCATTTAACTTCAACATTTAAAAAAAGAAAATCTTCCCGGGGGTGCATGCCCCCAGACCCCCCTTGAGGGGATGTGAGGTCCACCCCCAAATAAAGCAGGTTAAAATAATTAAATTGCATACATTTTCTTTTAGTAAACACTGAGAACGGGTCCCACAGACCCAAACAGCACACAAAGGTTAAAGGTAAGCATATAATAATGTTAAAATGTGCTAAATATATACACTGCAAAAAAAAAGAGGAGTAAAAGTAGCCCCTGACTTGTTTTATTTTTTGAAAGTAGCTCTCATCCTAAAAAAGGTTGACTAAGCCTGTTACAGGACGAAGTGGTTGGGATTCCTGCAGTTACTGGAACTGGTGCAGCCGGGTGATTGGTTCACAACCATCGACCTGAAGGACGCTTACTTTCATGTCGAAATTGCTAGAAAGCCAAAACACAGGAAGTATTTGCGTTTTCCCTCCAGGCTGTAGCCTACGACTACAACAGACTACTGTTTGGTTACTCCCTGTCCCAACGCACGTTCAGCTGTGTGGCCACAGCGCTTCAGCCGCTTCGCGACCATGGCATGAGGGTTTTATTTTATCTCAACGACCTCATAGTCATGGCCAGGTCCAGGGAAATGGCAGATCTTCCACACAGCCCAATTGATCTTACACCTAACCAAGTTGGGGGTTTTGTTGGGTTGAAGCACCCTTCAGTGGTTGAAGGTTCGAGCCCGCTCCGCGCCGTTCGTTTGATGAGTGGTCTGCTATAAAAAGGAAGGGCTCAGACACAGAAATATGAGGTTTAACAATAAGCTGATTTAATGGTAAAAACAACAGTACAATATAACGAAGTACTTCGGGCATTGGTTCTTACTACCGTGCGATGTACGTATCAGACAGTCAGACAGAACAGAGGCCCCGAGTGTACAGAATTCATAATATTTATGCCCACAAACGGAGAGGTGTGGGAGGAGTTGTGTCGGTTGCTCCTCCCTAGGGGTTCATCCATTAGTGGACTCACTCCTGGGCGAATCAGAGTGAGTCAGCCATTGACGAGGTCTAAACAGCGAATCAGAGTGAGTCAGCCATAGGTGTGGGAAGTTTGGATCTCCTGCGCCGCCGATCAGTCCCAGGTCATCTTTTATGGCAGCCATAAACTAAACAATTCTGGGTCGCACGGGGGTGAGGTACCAATCCTTATCTTCGTTTATCCTCAGCACCTGGCCGTACCACTCCGCATCCCAATCTTTCTCTCAGTACAATCTCTGCATAGACTCAATGGTGTCAGTTTTATTACCTTTCTCCTGCAACCCCCCATGCTCCTATCCGGCCCATTAAAAACCCGGGGGGGGGGGCGACTGGATCCTCTACATTCCTAAGTCAACGCACACACAATTGACCACATCAAACAAAACAAAATAAGAACACTTGGTCTAGTTTCATAAGTATGCATTTTACACAGACAAAGTTATAATTATTAAAACAGGTTATAATTATTGAAACAGGTTATATAGGATATACAGGTTACTTTAATCCCCCTTTTGATCTCACCTCAAGAGATCAATTCACACAAAGCATTCGACACATAACCACTGTCATTCTTTTCTACTGCGTCTGTCCCCCAACATTATATAAATCCATCAGAAGCTGGGATTTAGAGTACTTTAAACCTTCGGGAACTGCCCACCATAACAACCTCTTATGACAGTGGAGGGAGACCAAAGTATATTAAAACTGCGTCCTTGTCTGCTGAGTCATCATGCTGTCCTCTCCTTCCGATGCATAAGCCAACAAGGGCATTTGGTAAGGAGGGACAGCTTTTCCTTCAATGGTGGAACTGATGAATCTAACACACAATGAGCGGATACAAGGCACACAACAACAACCACATGTTACTAAAATGGCAATAAAAGTAGCTATAGAAATCAAAAGAGACATTATTAAACCCTTCCATTGACCAAACATGTTTGTAAACGATTCCTCCAAGGGGTTGTGTATCCCTGATTGTTCATGCATAGTTATGGATAGTGTGCGAAGGCCTTCTAAAGCCTTTGTGACGGAACCGTCCGGAGCCGTATTGTTTGGAATGAAAGTACAACACATATCACCAAACATTGAACACACCTCCTTTCTCAGCTAACAGCATGTCAAGGGCCATTCTATTCTGAACTGCCATAAGGGAAGTCGGCCCCAGCTGTTCAGCGAGTCCTTCTACAGCGTCCCTAGTGAGATTAGCTAAACGGAGCACATTGTAATGTACATAGTTGATCCTGTCTACATTCTTGTTAGGGGTGATGGGGGAAGATAGCTGCGAGGAAGGGAAGAATGGCAGATAAATCAAAGGGGCCTGGGGCGTAGCGCTTGGACAACACGTGTCCCCTACGTCGAGTGACTAGGTTGATGTTGAGGGAGGCTTTAGGGTCCGTGTGCACCAGTTTTTCGCCTCGTAACATTAGGGGTGCATGGAGGCGCACCATAGCACACAACCCCACAGATAGTTCGGGGATACGGGTGAACAGGCGGTGGCCCCCACAATAATAGTAGAGACCACCCCTGGCCCAATGTCCTATACTAGTACCAGACACGGTGTGGTTACACCAATCCGCAGAGATATTTCCTAGAATCAAAACGCGGAGATTTTTGGACCATGGTGAAACATGTGTACCCACCGGCGCCTCTGTTAGGCGTGAATGGGCCTGTCCTAGTACCATTGTCAATTGGAGGGAAAACCTTGGCCAGGGTGGTGCAGTTAGGAGGACTAGCCATCTTGGTCAGTTGTAACATACAGTTGTAACCCCAGGTATCTGTGGAAAACAGGGGCGCAGGGTCAGTGACTAATTGCGGGCGGGCTGTAGCACAGGCTAGGCAATCCCCTGCCATTTGTTCTTGGGCTGTTCGGACAACCCATTTTAGCCATAAATTGTCATCTATGTATCCTGTGGCCATTTGGATGATGTCTAGAGGTTGAAGTTGGCTATAATCCCCCGTACATTTATCCGTACATGTGACTTTAGACAAGTATTTAACCTTAGATGCTCCCTGACGACGGTTTTGCTCTCTCTTTGGTATAACTTTAATTTCGAAGAGGCCTTGTGGCGAACCCTTTCCTGCATGTACCGCGAGGACATAAAGTCCAGCGTCGGAGAGCACGACCTTCTTTAGCGTTATGAGCACCGGATTACAAAACCTGGCGGAGCACGGGACGTCTGGGTTTCTCCTGACCACGTTCATTCTATATTTGAGGGATCTAACAATTGCCGCTGATCGGTAAGATGGCGTGTATCCCCAGTCATCAGGACCCGAATTTGCTAGGAACCGGACCAGGACTCGCAGGCACAACCGTAGGTGTATGTGACGGACAGATAGGGGTCGCCTTTGGCAAATGCACTGCCTCTGTAAGTGTAAGGATCGCCTTTGACCCTATCTGTGACGCTTCTGTTACATACCGCAGGGGCTAAGCAGACGTATTTGGCTAGGTAGGAATATGTCCTGTCGAGGTCTGCAGGGGGCAATTTTGCACAGGTCGATTTGTATTATTCCATCACTACCTGCTTGGAAAGTGAAGGTTTGTTTAGGAGGCATTTTGGTAACTTTTACCTCATATTTGGCCCGTTTGACCCTAGTTACGGACTCCTCTGGCGGGGGAATGGAGTCTGGGTGGTCAATGGAATCAGTCAAAACAAAAATAACGGTAACGGTGATGATCGTGACCAGGGACATCCCTAGCAACCATCTCCAACTCCCATACATGGTTAGGTTGTTATTTTCAATGTAACACAACAACAAGGGTTATTTCTGTTATTAATAATAGGAGATTTACTAGGACGCAAGGAATTAACACTCAATCAAATAATAAGGCTATTCGCGAATAGGCCATATAACTAAGGATGGTGTTCAAGATACAAACAGTGTCCCAAGTAAACCACGATTCCCACTAGCAGAGTACACCAACAAACAATAAGGAAGTGTAATCCACAGTCTGTCATTATTGAGTACCTTTAATCAGTGGTCCGTGTTATTGTAATTAGGTTCTTCTGAACACAATGCTAAAATCTCCTAAGGAGATTCTTTAAAACAAGGGTGTAAAATAGTACCCTGTAATGGTAAATACTGTGCTCCCAGAACCTGTTAAATATAAGGTTCAGTAAAACCTGTTAAATAGAAGGTCTGGTGAGTGGGGAGACTTTCACTGCCCTTTAACTATAGGGATAACCTCTCGTTATATATAACCTACTACTCTTATTAGAAAGAGGCCCTATAGGTGGGCATAAAAATGCTGCTACTTATTGGAAAGTGCCCCTAAAGGGAGTAAAAAAGTCGGGTCCTATATGGAGTCGTGTGTTTCAGGGGTCGGGGTCCCGTAGACTCGTGTCCGCCTCCTCGCCGGCCGTAATCTCCTTTCCAAGATCGCCTGTTGTTACCTCTGTGTCTTTGTCCTTGTCATCTGTTGTGTGGGTCGTTGCTTCTGCTGGGCTGTCGTCGTCAGAGGTGTCGTTCTCTCGTCCTGCTGCAGCGATGTCAGTTCTGATGTCGTCTAACGTCCTTGCTGGAGGTTTTCCAACGGCGCACTGGCTCCAATGATACCACGTTTCCCCCTTTCCTTCGAGGCGAACTGCATGTGATGTCCTCTGAGTCACTCTGTGCGGGCCGGTGAACCTTGGGTTGAGCCACTTCGGACGGATGACCTTCAGCCAGATGAATTCTGCGGTGTTAGCCTCGTGCTTCTCCGGTCCCCCTTTGGCGTCAGCAACCTGGGTGGAGAAATCTGATACCAAGCCCTTAAGTTGCTGGTAGTATAGTTTGCTATCCATCTCTTCTACTTCTTTCCCTACTGCTAATGCTCCAGGTCCAGGAAACTGGTGACCATGTGTTAGCTCAAAAGGAGAGAAGCCTGTGCCTCTGTTTACAGAACTGCGAAGGGACAATAGGGCCAAAGGTAGTGCATCTAACCAGTTCATGCCTGTGGCATCACAGGCCTTACTGAGCTTCTGTTTGATACTCTGATTCATTCTTTCTACCTTTCCCTGCGACTGTGGATGATACACTGATCCAAAGTTGTGTCTGAGTCCAAGGGACTTCTCAACTGTCTGCAAATGATGATTCTTGAAATGGCTGCCATTATCTGACCTCACCCTTCTGGGGAACCCATGTAGGGGGATGTAATGAGTGATAAGAAACTTGATCACTGAGTCTGCATCTTCCCTGCGACATGGTATGGCCTCTGGCCATCCTGTATATGCATCTACCACCACTAGGAGATACCTGAACCCTCTAACCAAAAAAACAGAGCACATTTCTCTGTTAATCTCCAAAAACAGCCATAAACCTCAGGTTCTTTTTAATGTCCTCAACTCGATCATTAATCCCTGTGATGTGTCTTCTATTGTGCCATCGACTACTCTCTGTGATAAGTTTCTAACATTTTTTATTGAAAAAGTATCTGCTCTTAGGCTAGCCCACACTAGTGCTACCCCAGATCCTGCTCCTTTTCTGTGCACTGCTGTCCTCGACCACTTTGAGCCTGTATCCCTCTCTTCTCTCTCGGATGTAGTCAAGCACCTGCGGCCGACAAACTGCACCTCAGACAGCATTCCTCTCGCCTTTCAGAGAGGTTTTGAATCAGTTGGAGCAAGTGTTTATACTTATAAACACCTCTCTTAGCTCAGGATGTGTCCCAGCTGCCTTCAAACATGCCGTGGTCAAGCCACTACTTAAAAAGAAAAATCTCGACCCTCCATTCTCGCAAATTTAGGCCATCTCCCAACTACCTTTTTTATCTAAAGCCCTGGAGCGAGTAGTCTATGTCCAGCTACAGTCGTTCTTAACCACGCATGGCATCCATGAAAAGTTTCAGTCTGGCTTCAAACCCATGCACAGCACTGAAACAGCCCTTTTAAGAGTTTTTAATGATCTGCTCCTAGCCGCCGACTCAGGTAGCCCAGCTGTCCTGGTGCTGTTAGACCTGACAGCGGCCTTTGACACTGTGGACCATAGCATCCTGTTGTCACGGCTTGAACAGTCCGCAGGCATCACAGGCTCTGCCTTTACATGGTTCAGGTCCTACCTGACAGACCGTAGCTTCTCGGTGCAGCTAGGTGCCTTCTCCTCTGCCAAAGCCCCTCTTACCTGTGGGGTTCCCCAAGGCTCTATCCTGGGCCCCATCCTCTTTTTACTGTACATACTGCCCCTAGGTTCAATTCTCACCAAACACAACATTCCCTTCCACTGCTACGCCGACGATGTACAGATCTATCTGCCTCTCGAAGCAAGTGTCGGCCTTTAACGCCTTTGTAACCTCAAGACTGGATTACTGCAACGCTCTGTATGTGGGTATGGACCAGGCCTCAATTAGACGCCTGCAGCTAGTGCAGAACGCAGCTGCACGTCTTCTGACTGGCCATAAAAAGCCATCTATTCGGTTCCGAATTGATTTTAAAATCCTTTTATTTGTTTTCAAAGCCCTAAATGGGCTGGCTCTGGCCTATATAGCAGAACTCCTCCATCGCTATTCCCCAGCCAGAGCATTAAGGTCGGCTGACCAGCTGTTGCTGATGGTGCCCAAGACCAGGCTCAAAACCCGAGGGCACCGAGCCTTCGCAGCAGCTGGCCCCAGGCTCTGGAACAGTCTGCCCCTCCATGTGAGGTCGGCCCAGACCCTAGGGGTTTTTAAATCAACACTAAAAACTCACTTCTTCTCCCTGGCCTTCTAGTCAGAGCGGAGCACGACTCCTGACATTTCCCTGTGTTTGATTTTATATTTGCTGTTGTAATTTATTGTCTTCTGTTTTGCGATTGTAGTAACGTGTTATTTATTATTTGCATGTACAGCACTTTGGCTCGACCAAAAATCGCTTTTTAAATGTGCTTTATAAATAAACCTTGATTTGATTTGATTTGAACCTTATCAATCATATCTGTGTAGTCAATGATGATTTGTTCTCCGGCCATTTTAGGTAAAGGAAACTTTCCCTGGTGAGGCTTCACTGTTGCTCTGATGTTGTGGGTGAGGCAGATTACACATTCTTCCAAATGGTTCGCTATCATGTCAGGTAAGTATGGGTGCCACCAATGCGTGAGATGTCTGTCCATTTGAGTTTTACCACAATGAGTGGGGCCATGCGCTTCTTTTAGCATGGATCTTATCCACTCTGGGGGTAGAACTGGTCTACCGTCTGGAGAGTACCAAATTCCTTCTTTTTGTTTGTAGCCCCCCTTTCCAACCATAGTGTTTTCTCTTGTGGGGAACCTGCCTCCTGTGCTACCTTGAGAGTGTCATCAGTGACTGCTGGGAGTAACTCTGGTGCTTTGGTAACCAACATCTGGAAATGTGGTAAGTACCCTGCTTTGTCTTTGGCTGCTCTGTCTGCTGCATTGTTTCCCCAAGCTAAGAAGTTATCAGCTTTGTTATGGCCTTTACATTTTAGCAATGCTAATTTGCTTTGTAACATTACTGCTTCCGCTAGCTTTTTGATGTCTTTTTCATGTTTAATGGGAACATTGGTTGAAGTTACAAATCCTGCTCTCATCCACTGGCGCATTTCAACATGAATTATTCCATGGACATAAGCTGAGTCTGTGTAGATGTTAACTTCCTTTCCATCTGATAGTTCTAACGCTGCAGTGACTCCTCTTAGTTCTGCCAACTGTGCTGAGACTTTCCCTGTTACCCTTTCAGCTGCTCTTTCTTCAAACTCTCTTATGCCTGTCTGACTTACCACTGCATAGGCTGCCTGGAGCCCATGGATGGGGTGCCTAAAGCACCAACCATCTGTGAATACGTTTTCTGCGTCTGGGATTGGTTCCTCCCTGAGATCCACTCTCAACTTCACATCCTGTATGACCTTGTCCTCACATCGGTGTGGTTCTCCACTGCCCATGTTGTCTGCGCTATTCACGCCCTCATGTGAATAGGTTATGTGTGCTTCTGTCAAAGTCTTGTCTGTCTGGTGGATGACATGGTGAATGCGCTGGAGTTAACAAATGAGACAATGCTGTGTGTTGTCAAAACTGTCAATGGGTGCTGCATCACGATGTGTGAAATTTTGTTTAAAATCCGAGCTGTTCCTGCTGCATGTCGTGTGCATGGAGGTTCTCTGTTTTCCACTCTATCCAGTGTTATGCTAATGTACATCAGTATTGACCTACATCCCCCCTTTTTCTGAAATAGGATTCCGTTTACGGTATTCTCATTCTCAGAAATGTCAACGAAGAAAGGCAACATGTATGATGCAGAAGCCAGTGCTGTTACCTGGGACATGGATTGTTTCAGAGAGATGAATGCTGATTCTGCTGTCTGAGTCCAGTCAAGTGTTGCTGTCAAGTTTCTGATACCTTTGTCGTTGATCAGAGCTCTGAGCTCTGCAGTCCTTGGGTTGTACTCAGGTATGTAATGTCGGCTGTAGCCTGTCAGGCCCAGAAAAGATAACATGTCTTTTACAGTCTTAGGTTTCGGGTGGCTCAAAATGAGCTCCTGGTGTGATGCTGACATGCCTGTACCTGCGGAGAGATGAGCCTGCCCAAAAATGCAACCTCCTTGCGGGTACACTGCAGTTTCTTTTTGGATACCTTGAACCTGTTGTGTGCAGGCGCACAGTAAATTAAGAGTGGCTTCCAGACAAGAGGCTGCTGAAGGGGCTGCAATAAGCAGGTCATCCACATATTGTATCAAAACCACTCCCTCTGGTAATGAAACCCCGTCCAACTGTTCCCTCAAAACTTTATTGAAAATTCCTGGGGATAAACTGAATCCCTGAGGAAGTCTGGTGTACTGCAATCTCTCTTTGTCAATGGTAAATGAGAAAATCGGTCTCATTTCCTCTGCCAATGGAATGCAGAAGAAAGCATTTGCAAGATCAATACATGTAAACCACGTGTGCTCTGGAGTAATGTTGCAAATGGCTGTGTAGGGATTTGGAACTGGTATCAAAGGAGTAGTAGTGATAGCGTTGATAGCTCTAAGATCATGTGCCATTCTGTAGTCCCCATTGGGCTTGTGTACTGGTAAAATAGGTGTGTTCCAATCACTGTGGGAGGGTTCCAAAACGCCTGCCTTCTTAAGACCTTCCACTGCCTGGGTCACCCCTTCTCGAGCCAACGATTTTAACGGGTACTGAGAGAGATGAACCGGAAGTTCCGTATCAACAGTGAAGGTAATTGGAGCAGCTTTTGAACAAAAACCCACGTCATGAGAGTCGCTTGACCACAAGTCAGGAGGGAGGTCACGTATCATGTCTGCTGTAAATGGATGATCTGTTTTCTCCCTACCATGATGTCTGTCTACCTCGTGCCTTTCCATAAAGATGCATTCCTGTGTCTGAATCTTAAGTGCATAGGCGCTGTGTGAAGGAGAGAAGGTAAGTGATGCTATCTGTGTGGGCTCCCAGTCCTCCACCTCTAACAGTGCTTTGACCATGGGACCCAGTTCTTTGGCTTCGTAACCTTTCCTAATGGCTAGGGAAATGTGTGGGGTGGCTTCAGAAGACATACGGTACCAATATTGTTGTTCGTCAGTTAGATCAATTGCTGCGGCTACCCCTGCTTGGCCAATATATAACTTTACTGCCTCTACCTCCCACTTAGCCATTGCTACCTCTGCATCAAAGGCATAGGCGTAGGTTTGGTCATCCTGTCTATCATAGTACAGAGTAAGATGGGGAGGGTCAGGAGGAGGGCCGTAAGGGCGGAGGAGATTGATCCAGGGCTTCCACTGTTGAAAGATAGAAAAAAGTCCGTGGTTCTCCTGTGGCCGGTCTAGCAGGCCCCAGTATATAGTTGCATACTGGGTAGCCTCTGCGGCTGTAGACTGGGATATCATCATCTGGGAGCCTGTTCTGATTGTGGACAATGAACAGTTCAACTTAGTACCATCGGGAAATGAAATGATGAGACCATCAGGGGAACAGAGGATAGAGGCATTGGCTTTGATCAAAACGTCTCTGCCCATGAGGTTGGCCGGACTTTGGGGTGCAAGGATGTACTGATGGAAAAAGACCTGGCCTGCTATTTAGTGGTCAGCGGTGTTGAGAGCGGTACATGTTCTATATGTCCCGAAAACCCCATGACTGCGACAGTATCATCTGAACTGGATTTGTCGAATTTAGGAGTGTTGATAGTAGAATATCGAGCCCCAGAATCGACCAAAAACGGCAGTGAAATCTGCTTAACAGTCATGTTCATGTAAGGATCCGCCAGGCCCGTACATTCTGGGTTCCCTGGGCCCCCTCATTGTGGGTAATACCCCTTCTCCGGATCATACTGCACGTACTGTCCACCAGGGATCGCCACTGCGTTCGGAGCCATATGTCCATTCTGAGCTTGACCCTGTTGTGCTACCCCATGGTTCTGCTGGTAATACTGCATGTCTTTTCTGGTTCCTTGTCCGCCACTTTGTCCCCCTTGTCCCCCTTGTCCTCTTTGTGGTGGTGGTGCGCCATGCGGGCACTCCCTCCACCAATGGTCAGACTGACCACACGTGAAGCACACCCTCTGGGCTGTTGGTCCTTTGAACCCCCATCTGGGAGCTCCCCTACCCCCACCACCCCTCTGTGTCTGCGTAGCAGGATTAAAGACATACGGAGCCACATTGTAAGCAGGAGCCGGAGGCGGATACACCCCAGGGAAAGGCCAGAACGGAGCCGGCTGTTGGGCCGGGGCCACGGGGGCTTTCGGCACATCACTATCTGAGCGGACAACAAGCTGTTTGGCACTTTTCTTCTCGGTCTGTATTGCCTTACGGGCTAATTCTAGCTGTGTGCGGAGGAGCTGGACTCTTAACTCTTCCTCCTCTGTCTTTGTCTTGGTAAGTACCTTATTGTATTTACCCATGTGGTGGGCCAAGTGCCTTTCCCACGTCTGTGTAGGCAGATGGTCTGCCTCTGGATTGTCTTCCATAAGAGCCTTAATCTCTGCTGGAACTGCAGCAAGAATTGCTTTGCGGAACATCTGTTTGTGTTGATCATTATTGTCTGGACTACAATCAGTGGCTGTAGTGTACTGCTCCCTGGATCTGAGCAACATGGTTGCTGCAGCCTCTCCAGGAGTGAATGTGAATGCTAGCGACCCATACCCGCCCCCTGTTTGTGGGAAATGCTCTCTCATGGCGGTGCTCAATTGGCTGTGTATGTTGTTCGTGATGATGGGAAGATCGTCCCGATACTTTCCTGTTCCCACCCTAGCTTCAACTCGCTGAACTTCATACGCACTTGTCTGCTGGGCTAAAATTCGCCTGAAATCCCCAATGCAGATACTCTGCCCTGTTGTGATATCAGCAAACTTCCTCATCCAATTTCTCCCTCCCTCCGTAGGTAGGGGCATTCTGTCAACCAGTGCATGAATGTCACCCATAGTGAACGGGTGGTATGTCGACCCTCCAGTTGGGAGAGCGACTAGTGGCAAGTTCAAAACAACCTGTTCGTTAGGATTCTTGTCACATTGTCTCTGGCTACGTCTTACCATCTGAGGTAATTTAGCTACTGTCTCTTGGTCAGCTTCTGAAATCCGTCCTGTCATGGTTATAATCTGAACTCTGTTCTTTTTACGGCGTCTACAGTTCGGTTCTGCTTCCTTAGTCAGTGCAGACAAATACTGTTCATTGCCTCGTCTGTCTTCGCCTGAGTCCGAACTGTCCAAGTCATCGTCCTGGTCAATATATTCTCTCTCAGAAGAGGCTCGTTGCGCTATTGGAGCATGTCTAATCTGTGTGGATCTCTCTGCAAATGGTTCTCCATTTAAACTACCGCTTCTCCGTGGTGAGAGGCTAGGGGAGGTTTCTCTGGACATAGTATGCGCTCTGTGCTGTGTCTATCCTTTTTGTGTGGTTTGCGTCCCCTATGTTCTGTGTCTGAGTCATGGGCCTTATGCCTAGTCCCATTTTTTCTCTCATGTCTGTCCTTCTTTCACACTCAATCTCACCCTGTTCTCTCTCTCTGAGTGCTATTTCTTCCCTCCACACTCGCTCTTCGTAAGCATCCTTTCGTTCTTCTTCCTTATCATTTATGTCTATGATTGCTATCAATTCAGCTACCGTAGGTTCCTCATTGGTACCTGTCTTCGGAGTCAACATTGTCCTCAGTCTACTCACTCGTTCTTCGAAAAGTTTGGCATTTGTAACTGATGGGGTGTTGCTCTCTTTAGCTGCTAGCTGATGAGGAGTAGTTATGGTGGTATGCACCATTTTTATTTCTGATTCTGTAGGTTTCCCACTGTCTGACGTTGTGTGTTAACTGAGCTACAGCTATCCCTTCTCCTGGGAATAGAGGTGAGTCTGCTGGGAACCAGAGAGACATTTCCTGTCATTCTGAAATTCCCTCCCCTTCTGACCTCCTTTTCTAGTTCTGATTCAGAAGATGCGTCTGTAGACAGCATCTGAAGGTTTGTCATGGGAGGGGAACTGGGTGAGGGGGGGTTAGAGGTGGAGGGAAGCGTATAGGGAGGGGGTCGGGTCTTAAAGGGGTTGTATAAATCTGGATAGAGGAGGGGACCGCCCTCTGGGATGTCTGGGAGGGGCCCACCATATGGCTTCTCCTTCCTGACTGGCTCTATCACTTCTGTGGGAGGGGCTGGTGCAGGACTGGGTGGGGCTGCTATGGCGGGCAGATTTTTGGCGGGAGTTTTGCTCAGAGAGCAGGTTACTGCCACTCCATTCATAACTAAAGCTGCGTTATGGCCTATTCTCCTTAGCTTGTCAACTAGCTCCCTTTCTTTGTTAAGTTTAGAAGCCCTGATAAAACCTGCCTTCTGCTTGTTGAGAGTTTCTAATTTCCGAACCAACTGTCGCTCGTATGTATTGAGTGCTGTGGCTAGGAGACTTATTGCCTCGTCACCCTCTACTCTATTCTCTGCGATCATCTGATCGTGTAAGAAACGGAGATCCCTGCTCGCCTTTTTATGATCTCCGGGCTTAAGTCCGCTAAGTATCAATCTCTCTGCTTGTCCCCACTGTTCCCTTAAACTCCCCGGAACAGGGACTCCTAATTCTCTCTCTTCACGTTCAAATTCTCCTTCCATTTTTGACTTCGTTCGTATCTGCTTCTCCTAAAGGTTTTAGTTTTTTATAAAAAACACCAGATATCTCTGCGTACTATAATTTACTAATTATTGTAGTTTTATTCCCACAGGTATACAGTCTGATAGTTTTCGGTGCGAGGTGTATTTCAACCAGTTACGGAGACTGCAAAGAGCGCTCTCCTAACGGTTTTAGTTTCTTATAAAAAACACCAGATATCTGCGTACTATAATTTACTAATTATTGTAGTTTTATTCCCACAGGTATACAGTCTGATAGTTTTCGTGCGAGGTGTATTTCAACCAGTTACGGAGACCAAAGAGCGCTTCTCCTAACGGTTTTAGTTTCTTATAAAAAACACCAGATATCCTGCGTACTATAATTTACTAATTATTGTAGTTTTATTCCCACAGGTATACAGTCTGATAGTTTTCGTGCGAGGTGTATTTCAACCAGTTACGGAGACTGCAAAGAGCGCTTCTCCTAACGGTTTTAGTTTCTTATAAAAAACACCAGATATCTCTGCGTACTATAATTTACTAATTATTGTAGTTTTATTCCCACAGGTATACAGTCTGATAGTTTTCGTGCGAGGTGTATTTCAACCAGTTACGGAGACTCCCAAAGAGCGCTTCGACACCTCTTACGAGGATGCGGCCCAAGGCATGGAGTCGAAACCCAGTCTACAATAACCTTTGATCGTCACGTATATGCTATCAGATACAAATAAGATTCTACAATACTTTCAGGGACGGTCCTTTCAAATTGATGTTGAAAATATTATAATATACAACCACAGTTAATCACACTCAAAATAAATAAATCTAACGTAACCCCAGATCCGTCTAAGGGTTGCCTGTGTACGTTAGTCGGTGCGCCCCAACCCCAGAATTCGTCTAAGAATTACTGTGTGTGTCACCTTATTTCTCAGAGTATTTCAGCTGGACTTCCTTTACCAAATTTAAAACCACTGAAATCTCGGACGATGATTGCAGCTGGACTTCCTTTACCAATTTAAAACCACTGCAATCTCGTTACACAGTTTTTATATTCCCCGTACAGTCTAGTTGACTTTTATAGTGCGATGTATATTTCAACAGATGGAGAGACTTCCAAAAGCGCTTCGACACCCTCTTACGAGGATGTGGCTTTTGGCAAGGAGTCGAAACCCAGTCTACAGAATCTCTTTATCGTCACGTTTAGTCTTCTAGATTAACCCCACAGCAAGAGTTTGCGAGATCCGGTCATTTCAAATTGATTTTGAAAGTTGCGTTTCTCCTCTTGAAATACCCCACATATAACACAACTGCAGCTCCTCTTTGAGACTGGAAAGTGTTATTCTGTAGTACTGTTCTTTCTACCGTAAGACTAAAACACTGAAAATGCCGCTGACAACTCTAAAATGTTGTAGTATAGCCAATCACAGATTTTGATAATAACAGGTATCTGCTCACCTTTCAGTTGTAGGGCCCTGGTTTAGTTGTCAGAAGTATTCAAGGTGTCTTCCCTGGACAGTTCGTCCGCTGGCTGCCGGTGTTCCTTCTATGAGACCCTACTCATCACGTCGGTTGGTCACCAAATTGTTGGGTTGAAGCACCCTTCAGTGGTTGAAGGTTCGAGCCCGCTCCGCGCCGTTCGTTTGATGAGTGGTCTGCTATGAAAAGGAAGGGCTCAGACGCAGCGATATGAGGTTTAACAATAAGCTGATTTAATGGTAAAAACAACAGTACAATATAACGAAGTACTTCGGGCCTTGGTTCTTACTACCGTGTGTGATGTACGTATCAGACAGTCACACAGAACAGAGGCCCCGAGTGTACAGAATTCATAATATTTATGCCCACAAACGGAGAGGTGTGGGAGGAGTTGTGTCGGTTGCTCCTCCCTAGGTGTTCATCCATTGGTGGACTCACTCCTGGGCGAATCAGAGTGAGTCAGCCATTGACGAGGTCTAAACAGCGAATCAGAGTGAGTCAGCCATAGGTGTGGGAAGTTTGGATCTCCTGCGCCGCCGATCAGTCCCAGGTCATCTTTTATGGCAGCCATAAAATAAACAATTCTGGGTTGAACGGGGGTGAGGTACCAATCCTTATCTTCGTTTATCCTCAGCACCTGGCCGTACCACTCCGCATCCCAATCTTTCTCTCAGTACAATCTCTGCATAGACTCAATGGTGTCAGTTTTATTACCTTTCTCCTGCAACCCCCCCATGCTCCTATCCGGCCCATTAAAAACCCGGGGGGGGGGGCGACTGGATCCTCTACATTCCTAAGTCAACGCACACACAATTGACCACATCAAACAATACAAAATAAGAACACTTGGTTTAGTTTCATAAGTATACATTTTACACAGACAAAGTTATAATTATTAAAACAGGTTATAATTATTGAAACAGGTTATATAGGTTACTTTAGCGCCAATAGTCTGTGTAAAATGTATGCTTGTGAAACTGCTTATGAAACTAGGGCAATATTCTTATTGTTGCATTATTTGCTTGCTGTGCTCATTGTGTGTGCCGTGACTTGGGAATGGATGGACCCAGTCTCCCCCCCCCCCCCCCCCCGGGTTTTGATGGGGTGGACAGGAGCGTGGGGAGGGGTTGCATGGGAAAGTGTTTAACTTGCAACATTGAAAGTAGCAAGGTCATGTGCAGAGACTTAGAGAATACAAAGAGGTAGTCAGAACAGCCCTCGCACCGGCTTTTGCAAAGATAAAGATTGTTATGTTCACCGAATGTTGACCCCTAGGAAGAGGGAGTACGGCCAGGTGCGAAGATAAAGATTGTTATGTTCACCCCATGTTGACCCCATGAATTGTTCACCCCATGGCTGCCATGAAGACGGCCTTGGACTTATCAGCGGGCGCAGTAGATCCAAATCTCCCACACTCTGTCCAGGAGTGGAAGACGGTCTCCAGGGCAGCAATGGCTGACTCACTCTGATTCGCTGCCTAGGGCTCGCCCAGGAGTGAATCCACCAGTAGATAACACCTAGGGAGCAGAGCCCTAGAGAGAAAGAGTTACGACACTCTCTGATGTCGCCGCCAGCCGGTCACGTGGTTTATGTATGCCGGGATAGTTCCAAACGCACTTCCGTGGCAATGCTTCTCAATGGCAAAAACAGCACGAACATGGTCAAAATAGTCATAGATTAAACCAACGCTGTTATTTTTTAAAGATTGCTTTCATATTTACATGATGTGGTTACACTTTGTATGGATTGGCACTATTTCCAAGTTTCGTTATTTAACGATATTTTGAGGGGAAAGTGTGGTAGCACAAGCAGGCTATGTTGATGTCACTGCCAGGGCAGTCACGTCCGTAGTATAGTTGCGCTGCGCTGTCATGTTCTTCTATGGGACAGACAGACAGCAGCGATTGCGTTATTGTATGGTAAATATATATAAAAAAAACACACACACCCAAGTACTTTTTCAGCTGTAATTGCATTATTGCATACTTTTTATTGACAGTTTTGCATTTGGAGAGGCAGGGTGACAACGGAAAGCTTGGTAGCCTATTACTTAGATACGTTTTACATTTTTGGAGGGAAACGCTTGTATTCATTTTAGCATGGGTAGCATGATCATGTTAAGACTATGAATTTCATTTTACCACAACAGTGGATGAACAATTGATATATGTGTTTGAACAAGAACAACAGGAAGAACAAAGTAAAAGGGACGAACAAGTGTGTGAACAAGTATTAAGAACAGTGTATGGAAAAAGTGATGTGTGTTAGAACAAAACAAAGTAAAATGAATGAGAAGGAGAAAAAGAGGGTTAGGGTTAAACAGAAAAAGATTAATTCAGCCAAAAAACACAATTTGATTAATCTAAAGTGTAAAACAATCTTCAACACAGACCAAATTAGTGCCCTTGGACAACAACACATATGGTGGGGCAAAGAAACCATAAATTAAATTGGGGAGTGGGAGACTGAAAATGATTAATATGATAAATATTAAAACTATTTACAAAACTATTTACAGAAGCTCCTGTTGAACCATGGTTCAACAGAGCAACAAAAACAGGTTTGTCAACAATAAAAATAAAAATGACGAGGCCACTTTGCCAGGGGGAGGTGATCCAGCGACGAGACAATAAAAAAAAAGAGAAACTGAAAAAAGCAATTCATATTAGGTTCTGTTGTGGCACTACAGGATATAAAACCTTCCAGGCCATGACCTCTGCCTGAAATCAAGACCACTCAGAGGAGAAAGCAGCACATCAAACTGGAGTCAGGAGTGTGAATAACACATTTTGGCCAAAACAAATTGTTGCTTACCAATACAGTGGCTGAACAATGGACACCAAAAAGTGAAAAACAGAAGCATAATTGTGCGAACAACAATTATTACAAATATTTACAAACAACTATTTACAAAAAAGCAACTATTTATAAAAAGCAATACTATTTACAAAAAAGGATTAGGGTAAGCAACTATTTACAAAAAAACAATACTATTTACAAAAAAGCAATACAGAACTCTAGGGCATCCAGGAGCCTAACCATTTTGAAAAAACAAAGAGGTTCCTTTGTGAAAGGGACATCCTCTTCATCTGTTTCCTGGGCCCTAAAAGCAGAGCAAGAATAGGAACAGTGGTGAATAAGGGGAGAGAATACAGTTGGGAGCAGACTGAACAGAGGACATAGCAATATTCATGTTAAAAGTGTTTGCACAACAAATATTATGGCACTTTCGTTTATATTGCATTTTAATAGATCAGTTGTCATACCATGGTTGGATGTGCAGCATTTGGATGCTCTAATCGATCCGAGAAGGGGTTCCGGATGTATGGCTTCCCTAAGGACGTAGAGCGAAGGAAGAGATGGATGGCAATGGTCAACAGACAAAACCTGTGTCTGACAGAGGACAACAACAGCAGAAAACTCTGTCATGTAAGTAATGTTCACAGAGGTGACATGACTTGTTAACATTTTAAAGGGCATCATATTTCCAAGTGTAGAGAATTATGACTCTTCAATGACATTTGAAGTTAGCAGTGGAAACTGATCAAACCTACCTACCTACAGGTACACTTTGAAGACGACCAATTTATTGGCAACAAATCAGGAGGAAATTTGAGGTTGAGGCCAGATGCTGTTCCAACAGTATTTATACATCGGCCTAAGCCGAAAAGGAGGAAATCCACGTCAAGGAGTATGCCTCCAGCTGTTAATATCAGGAATGATGACCACACCTATTATGGCACATCAAACATTGGTATGATACATGAAGCTAACAATGTTTCCCATGTTATATAATTCAAGGATAGACTACACTCCTAATGCAACCTTCAGATTATACAGCTTCAAAAGTGTCTGTTGGCCCCCTGAAGGATCTGGTGTCATACCAAGAGGGAATGGCCCTAAAACTGGCACCTAAGCTGTCTAGAGGCGTCCTGGAGCCTAGTCATTTTGAGAAAATGAAGTTCAGTTCAGCAATGCACGTCTTCTCCAAGTCATCGAGTGCTGCCCTGAGGTACATGGTGGTGGAGGAGCATAGACCAGAGTCCTACCTTACCACTGCGTGGTTTTTGGAGACGGTGGACCACTGGTTTGACCTCATGTCGTCGCGCAACACTGTTACTGCCCTAAGTCATTTCAAGATGGAGGAGTATGATAAGGCCATCATCTTCCTCCGGGACTCCATCCATCTGTTTCGGGGCCTGAAGATCGGTCCCAAGGGCAGCTGGAAACCAGTCCAGACAGGACTGGTGATGGCCACAACAATCCTGGAGGTCCAGCATGACCTGTTGAGACAAGGGCACAAATTTGTTCTCACAAGCCGCTTCACTCAAGACTGCCTGGAAAACACATTTTCGTCCATTCGTCTGAGGAACTCTGTCCCAACACCTGTAGAGTTCCAATATGCACTGCGCGCTGTCACCGTGGGCCAGTTCCTATCGCCAGTGCATACTGGCAGTTACGTGGAGGATGGATCAGACCACTTGGCAGACTTCCTGGACACGCAGAACAGCAGCTGCAGTCTTCCTGACGTTCTGAGAGTGGAGCAGCTGGTAGAACTGACAACACCACCTGACATCACTAAAACCGAGTCCTGTGTGTTATACCACCTTGCAGGATACATCGTGAAAAGGGTCATCAGCTTCTCACTTTGTGACAAATGCCAGTGTGCCCTAGTGAAAAATGTCAGTGATGGTGAAAATGAGAGAGCTGGTCTGCTGGTATTAAAATAATTTAAAAGGGGTGCACTTTACCGTCCATCTGATGAGGTTTTCACCCTTGTTCAGAACGTGGAGCAGCAGTTCCGTGTGAGGACGAGCGATTCCCTCATGGAGTCCTCAAATGCAGTGTCACAGCTGGAACAAGAAGCCATGTTGCTGGACAGCAACCTTCCCTCATGCCATGACCTGAAGAAAAAAATCCTCTCAACATACATCAGGCTGAGGTTAAAGTGCTTGTGACACGGTTTTCCCCCATCATCCAAACCATTAATTTCAGTAAATAATGTCCCCTTGAAACCGTTACTGAAGTGATTTTTGAAAATTTGTACTTTTATAACCGTTAATCTGCCCTTCAATGTGACCATATTCTGGATCTTCTCTGGGTCTGCTCTGGGATTCTTAAACTCCCGCGAAAAGGTGTGCCGCGTCACAGAGGGAACACGAACGCTTCCGGAGTCCAGTATCTGTATGCAAACAAACGATGGCGCACACAGCAGCAAGCTAGACAGCGATTGTAGTTTAATTTTCAATGTGTCTGAGAGCTCATATGAGGATGAAGCATCTGATAGTGATAGCCTCGTAGACGATATTGACTATATGCCCTACAGATTCGAACCATATGCCTCTGAATCGGATGAAATTAACTCCGAGTCGGACAGTGGAGACGACAACCCCCCCGACTCTTTCCCTCCCTCGCGCACACACACACACACACACACACACACACACACACACACACACACACAGTATCCTAAAAAACACAGCACGTTTAAAGGTTGTTGTTCTTACCTGAGTTTTCTCTTGTTGCTCGAAGTAGACACTTCGGGGGCGTTTAGCTGGGGGGTTGGCGAAGTCTTTGGGGCCTTTACGGATTTGGGAAGGCGTGGGAAAGAGAGTAGGCACTGCTGACGGCTTCAGAATCCGTCTTCGCGAAAAATCAATCCCAGTTTCAGCCATCAACAAAGGCCTTTCCTCGAAATTCTCGGCCAGAAAGTGGGCGCTGCATATGTAGGTCGATGTGGGGTTCATCACAGACCAGCCAGCCCTTGTGTTCTGCACGTTTTTCTCCCATGTGCGATGACGCTTGACATCCGTTGGAAAGCTATGTATGCTGATGTTAAGTTCCTCATTTGCTGTATTGGAACAGCCAGACACAACGCATCGTCGAACCATCTCTACGCGTGACAAATCCCTTCTGTCCCTGTCTGGCTCAATGGGAGCAGAATAAATATGGCCCTTTGTGACGCACTTCCGCCTTCGTCCCGAAAAAGGAAACTGAGTGAAGGACTTTTCCCGCGATATTCTAAATTATTGATATTTATCAATACGGTATCGCAAATTCATTTTTAAACTGATGGTTCGAGATGACTAGTAGCCCAACATTGCATTGCACAACAATAGGTGGGATGGTGTCACAAGCACTTTAAGGATTGCATCAAAGTGCATCAGGGCTGAGAGGAAGGATAAACATAAAGGGTATCTTGGCAGCAAGAGTCAGAGTAAGAAGGCAAAGAAGACCCAACAGACCTCTGCACCGAAGGTCATAACATCTAGGCCACTGCCAAACACCTTACTCGTTGCCATCGATGTACTTGGCATCTCCATTCCCGGTCCACCGTCAGCAGCCTCCAGCCTCCTCTTCTTTCAGCAGTCATCACCTGCAGCCGTTGCCAGCACCAGCCTCCTTCAGCAGCAGCACCCTCCTCCAGCAGCAGCACCCTCCTCCAGCAGCAGCACCCTCCTTCGGCAGCAGCACCCTCCTTCAGCAGCAGCACCCTCCTCCAGCAGCAGCACCCTCCAGCAGCAGCACCCTCCTTCAGCAGCAGCAACAGCCAAGGCTGACATATGAGGCTGAATAAAAAAAAGTGCTTATTAGTTTTTAAAAAGTGTTTATTTTGTTAAAAATAAACATTTTGGATGCATGAACATGTTTTAGGCTCATCCTTCATTCACTGCTGTAGAGTAGCCTGTTCAGTAGGCTATCATTTTTTTAAGACTGAATAATACCTTTGAAGAACAATCATTAAACTAGTGTGTATATTACAATACAAAGGAATCTATCCTAGCATGCCATCAAGCATTAAAAAGTAGCGCTAGGCTAGTTGTACAGTACAGATGAGTTAACACGGAACAGTACAAAAAAAAACTAAGTACAGTCAACATGTCACATAATGAAATGTTAGTATATCCCAAAATTCAATGAAATATTAAATGAAATATTTATCACAAACGCCACCTCATTTCTACTAGTGCTAGCAGTTAAGTCATATCATACAGAAAAAGCCGACTAAGGATGGCTGACACGGTCAGGTTCAGCAGATAAAAGCCAAAATAACAACAAAAACACATAATCAATCTAAATCCTGCTTGTTAGTTACCCAGCATCATTGATATATAAGCTGCTAGCGATTCATTACTGAAATCTTACCTGCAAAGCTGACGAAGTCGCGCTAGCTAACTAGCAGGCAATGCTAGCAAATTGGTTGTAACAACCAAGATAAAATAAAGATAATTACGCTGTGCATATACAAATGAAGACCAGTATAAGCATCATAAAGGGCCTCTGATACAATATAGACAGTTGACAATTCAAAAGAGTTCGATATTTCAGCAGCTTACCTCTGGAACTAATCGACGCGCCGTAATGTAAGTGAATGAGGTCCAACGCCCAAATGACGATATTTGGAACTATTTCGATGTCCATACCCCGGAAGTAGGCGCCGCCATTTTTTACAACGGAGGTCTATGGGAGTGTCGTAACTCTTATCTCTCTAGGGCTCTGCTAGGGAGGAGCAACCGACACAACTCCTCCCACACAACTCCTCCCCGTTTGTGTGTATAAATATTGTAACTTCCTTATACTCGGGGCCCCTATTCTGTCTGACTGTCCCGATACGTATATCGCACGGTAGTAGAACCAGGGCCCGAAGTACTTCGTTATATTGTACTGTTGCTTTTACCATTAAATCAGCTTATTGTTAACCTCATATCTCGGTGTCTGAGTCCTTCCTCTTATAGCAGACCACTCATCAATGAACGGCGCGGAGCAGGCTCGAACCTTCAACCACTCCAAAGGGTGGTGCTCCAACAAGACACGCAGACTCGTACATGAAAGGAATAGACTCACACTTGACAAGGGAATATTGTACAGGCAGACAGGAAAACGAAAACAGTTGGTCCTCCCCAGTCGGCTGAAGCCAACTGTGTTGAAACACCTGCATGATGATATGGGGCATGTCGGCGCAGACAAAGTCATCTACTTGGCGAGAGAAAGGTTTTATTGGCCTTTTATGCAACGTGAAATCGAGGACTACGTCATTCGCCAGTGCCAGTGTGTTAAACAGAAGCGGCCAAGCATTCCAGAGAGAGAGCACCTATGGGTTCAATAACAACCAGTGCCCCATTTGAGCTCCTCTCTGTTGATTATCTCCATCTTGAACAGAGTAAGGGTGGCTATGAGTACATTCTAGTCCTAGTAGACCACTTTACTCGCTTTGCACAAGCCTACCCGACCAAGAATAAGTCAGGCCGAACAGCAGCCGAGAAAATCTTCTATGACTTCATTCCACGCTTCGGTTACCCTGAAAAGCTCCATCATGATCAGGGCCGGGAGTTTGAGAACGGCCTTTTCCAGAGACTGCAGCAGCTGGCAGGAATCGCTCATTCTCGAACAACCCCCTACCACCTGCAAGGGAATCCTGTTGAGCGTCTGAATAGGACACTTCTGCAGATGCTCCGCACTCTACAAGAGGACAAAAAGGCTGAATGGAAGGATCACTTACCCCACATAGTCCACGCGTACAATTGTACGAGACATGAGGGAACAGGCTATTCACCGTTCTTTCTCCTGTATGGAAGAGCCCCACGCTTGCCTGTTGATTTGCTCTTTGACTTGAAACCTGAACAAGAGCCACAGTCCAGACAGGAATATGCACAGAAATGGTTTTCTCGCATGCAGGAAGCATACAAGATTGCCTCAGATAACAGTGGGAAGAGCTCAGCTAAAGGGAAGAAATACTATGATCGGCATGTTAAAGGCATGGTGCTGCAGCCTGGAGATCGGGTGCTTGTCAGAAACCTATCAGAGAGGGATGGCCCAGGCAAACTTCGTGCTTACTGGGAAAAGAGAATTCATCGTGTTGTTGAAAAGTTTGGCGATGGACCTGTGTACAGAGTTCAGCCAGAAACAGGAGATCCAACCCTCCGTGTCTTGCATCGTAACCTTCTGCTACCTGTTAATGATTTGCCCTTGGAACAAGATGAGCAGAGTCAGCTTCCAACCAAGAAAAGACAAAAACAGAGCAACAACCGGGTAAACTACAGTGAGGCGGTGGAGCAGGAGTCTGAACATTCGGATGAGGAGGAAGAAAACACGTATTGCCTCAGGAACTCTGTGTATAGAAGGAGGAGAGTCAGACCCCTAATACCTCAGCCTAAACCAAACAGTGAACTCAGCGTTTTAGCTCCAGATTTCCAGCCAAGGAGACAACCGAGACCACTCAAATGCAGCAGCCACATGAAACTGACCCAGTTGCAGAGCCAGATTCAGTGCAGATGCCGGTGCAGGTTACTACTTCACCAGCCGAGGAACTAGGAACCAGCGATGGATGACATTTTGGAAGATGCAGGGTCAGGGGAACAGGTGGACAATAGTGAGCCTGCAACAGGACCATCAGATGACGAAATGCTGCCTGTGAGGAAGTCAACCCGAGCAATGAAACCTCGAGAAATAATTACATATAACCACCTTGGACAACCTTCATACAAGCCCTGGAGGCCAGGAGCAAACTTGATGGTTGCCTGTGTTCCCTACCACATCCCATTTTACCCAGCTGTTCCTGAAACCTGTTACTACCCTACACCAGTATGGACATGCTAGACCTGTGACAACGTCCACAGAAGGGGTTTCACAACTACCATTATTTACTAGTCGACAAGTTTTTCAAAATAGTAGTCGACTAGTCGACTAGTTGTTACGTCATAATAAAGACACACAAAGAGAGGTGTAAAACTGTATTTTGTATTGCAATGCATACAGTTACGTTAAACACTGTAACAAAGCAGCATTTTAATTTGGGTTACATGGGTTACATGGCTGATTAAATAAAAAACAGTAACTGGACTCACCAAATCTACTGCAAAAACTCTGTTAAGAACATAAATGCAACGTAAATCCTGTGCGCATTGCGCAACACTTTACTCGCTGTCACTGTCCTCCTCGATAAGGATGTCCACCCTTCCAGGTTTTTTGGTTTGCGTTAAGGAAGACCAAAGCATCAACATGTGAGGGAAGGAGGCTTGACTGCTGTCGGGTGACAGTGGTGCCTGCCAGGGAAAACATCCGTTCACTTGGGGTGCTGGTGTAGCCAGGTAGCTCCTGGAAAGCTTGGCTAAACGGGGGAAGCGGTTCGCGTTTTGTGCCCACCACTTCAGAGGGTTATCCATTGTGGGGATATGGGGTGTCTGCTGGCAGTAATCCTGTAGCTCATCCGCGCCACTGTTGACCCGTGTTTTCTTGTTGCTCTCGAAATGAGGTCCAAACAGCTGTTCAAAGAGGGGGTGCTAGTGGAGCACGCTCGTGAACTTTTAGCGCCAGAGCTAAAACTCAAACTGTAGAGTGCATAGGTGCGGCGCATTTGCGCATAAAATGAGGACCCCTGAATGTCGGGCGTGTTTTGCTGGAGCATTTTGCAGCACCTCAGCGCCAATGTCGGCATCCTCATTTCCCACGTTTGCCTCCATTTTGTTCACGACTAGTCGACTAGGGCCTACAGCGCCGACTAGTGGTAGAACTACTCGACTAGTCGACTAGTCGAGTAGTTGGTGAAACCCCTAGTCCACAGTACCTTAAAAGACTTTCGACTGTAACAGACTGTACTTTGACCCACAGACTTTCTCGACTCTGGACTGCTACATACGACTTGTGTTAGGTTGGTTCTAGATGTCCGGAGACATCTCTTGAAGCAGGGGAGTGTAGCAGGTTGGAAATGCTAGATGTTAAGTTTAAACAGACACCCCCCCTATTTTTTGTTAATAATATAATCTTCCTAACAGTTATACAATACACTGTAACGTCAGTAGATGGCGCCCTGGCGCTGCTGTGGATCCATTAGGGAGACTATAGCCACGAGCTCAGCTCATGCGCATGTCAGAAATAAACGTGCTGCGATCTGAGCAAGACGCTAACTTTGGTCCTCTCTACAAATCCACAGGTACTGCAAAACTAACGTTTCTGTCTTTAGCTTGCATCAAGATATAATGTAAATGCACTGTCAATGGTTTAGTAATGTTTCACGGGATTTGTGATATCTTTGTAAGTGTAGCAAGTGTCCTTTTGTAGCTAATTGTTCTGGTTAGCATCGCCATGCTAAGTAGCTGTTTTCATAAAACACAGTTTTACACAGTAGTTTTGTACGTGTAGGTAACTGACATTTGGCACTGTGGCATAGGCAAATGTATTTTGAATGTTGTTGGGAGTATTGGCCAGCCAGCAGTGAGTGAATGGTGATGAGGAAAGTATAATAGTTGAGCTGGTTTCGCGGTTCCGGCCATTCAGTAACATGGCGTGACCACGCCATGTTGTCACGTGCTGCTGTTGGGTGGGTGTGTATTTTGAGTTGTATTATTTTGGTGCCTATTCATGTGCTGAGTTGAGCCAATTGTTGTTTATGTGGAATATATGTTAAATCATTTTAATTCATATGCATGTATTTCTTATTTAGGCAGAATGTTTTATATTATTTATACTTTATACTTTTTATATGTTTTGTCTGTAAGACGGTTTGATATTAATTTATCATGCATTTTAACTGAGAGCCTTGACATAATGTGACTGAACTGTATTCCATTGATGTCAGAAATAAACGTGCTGTGATCTGAGCAAGACGCTAACTTTGGTCCTCTCTCTACAAATCCACAGACAGAGTTTATATGTTGGTTACACAGTGCTCCTTAGCCTGTGTAACCCTTGCTGCTGGTCCAGATTACCCCTAGGTCTGGTGCCGGTAACACCAACAGCACTTCCCAAGTTCAGTGGCAACAAACGCGAATTCCACAGATGGAGGATGGACTGGGAGGCACTTCAGAAGCATGGTGAGCCAACAGGATCAAAGGAGGTGAAGAAGGTCCACCTTCTGGACAGTCTCGAAGACAGAATGACAAGAGATCTTCGCCTCACTGCCTACAACACTGCAGATGATATCTTCCGTGTCCTAGAGAACCGCTAATGAAATCACACATCCATCGCCATCGAAATAGTGGATGAGTTACATTACATTACATTACATGTTACTTGTTAGATGCTTTTATCCAAAGCGACTTACATACTCAATACTGTGGGCATTCCCCACAGGAGCAATTTGGGGTGAAGTGTCTTGCCCAGGGACACAACAGCATGCTGACTGCAGTGTGTGACCATCTGATCCCCAGACCAAGGCTCTATCCACTGCGCCACACGCCTCCACAGTTACAGAAGATGCCAGCTGTCAGAGCATATCAGCCACGTAAAATTGTATAATAATCTGGTCCATGGTGTAGCCGCCGCAGCTGGCCGTGTGATGTCCCTGGCCACAGTGGGATCACGCCACGTGTGGTTAGGACTCACGGCGCTCTCCAAGAAGGACCGTGATGATCTCCTTGGAGCCCCCGTATCCACGAAAGGGCTCTTCGGATCGATCGCCTCGGTCACGCAGCGCTTCAGCCGCTTAGAGGAGGAAAAAGCGCAGCTCAGCCTTATGCTGCTGCTGGAGAGGCGCAGGTACAGAGCGCCCACGGCTCCCGCTGCCTCTCCTGCTCCCTCGGCTGGTTCTACGGGGCGGGTTCAATTCCAGCACCCGCGGGGCCTGGCCGGGCGATCCCGACGGACCTCTGTCCTGGCTCTGCGTCAGCAGAGGGCTTCGGGATGGGGTGCACCGTCCTCCCGGAGATGACGGGCGGTGGGAGGAAGTGTCCTGGCGGAGATGGTTTTCTCCACCCAGGACGCGAGGGCGAATCCCGCCTCCTCCCTTTATGATGTGTCAATACTGAAGGATGCTTTTAATAAAAATGATTGCATTTATCCCAGTCTAAGAGTCATTCCTCTCCACAATTACACACTTCACCATAATGTTGTCTGTACAAATTCCCCGCCACCCCAGTTGTAACTCCAGTAGAGGAGGCAACCAGCGGGCGCTCGCATGTGAGTGTGATAAACCGCAGGAAGTGCTATCAAAGCGCTATGCGAGTGCAGGGGCATTATGACCGACGTGTTGTTGTTAGGAGACACACCTAACCTAGCATAAAAACTCAGATTAATGCTTTTTTGTGGAAGTGGAAACTTCATTATGGCGGAGCGCGCGCTCCCACAAGAACGCGCAGCGGTGCGTTCAAGGACCTCAGTGGAAAATCGGCCCTTTCTGTGTCAGCCCCCCATGGGCCAAACTTCCTTTTATGGGAGGGTTTGGCGGCGGAGTGGGCCACCAGAGAGTACCACAGCTCCACAGCTGATTGCATGTCCCCTAACGCAGTGTTACGGGGAGTAGAAGCTCAGCTGTGTACTGACAGAGTGGATGGACAGGACACTGAGACTGGGTTATTCACTCCAGTTTTGCAGCATCCCTCCTCCATTCAGAGGCATAAGAGAGGCAAATCTATCATCCCAGGAGTTTCCTCTCGGCAGAGATTCAGGTCCTGTTGCAAAAACAGGCGGTGTCTGTTGTGCACTCTCAGGACAGGGAGAAGGGGCACTATTCCATGTACTTCCTGGCCCATTCTGGATCTTCGCTGCCTGAATCGGCACATTGCCTGCAAGAAGTTCCATATGTTAACTATAAAACAGTTAGTGGGGCTAATGCAGCCGGGCGATTGGTTCACAACCATCGACCTGAAGGACACTTACTTTCATGTCGAAATTGCTCCAAAGCACAAAGTATTTGCGTTTCGCCTTCCAGGGGGTAGCCTACGAGTACAACAGACTACTGTTCGGCTACTCCCTATCCCCACGCACGTTCAGCAAATGTGTGGCCACAGCGCTCCAGCCGCTGCGCGACCGTGACATGAGGGTGTTCTTTTATCTAGACGACCTCATAGTCATGGCCAGGTCCAGGGAATGGGCAATATTTCACACAGCCCAATTGATCCTAAACCTAACCAAGTTGGGTTTTGCGGTCAATCGGAAGAAGAGCTGCCCCATACCTCACCAACAGGTATAATATCTGGGGGGTTTTGCTCGATGCAGGCAGACTACATGCCACCCTGACAGAAAGCACACAAGCATCCCTGCTTCGGGCAGTTTGCAGACTGCATCAGGGGGCGACGGTGACAGCTTTGACCATCATGCAGACTTTGGGTCTCATGGCGGCTGCTCACTTTGTGGTGCCACTCGGATTATTGCATACATGTCGCCTGCAGAGGTGGTTTATCGGCCTTCGTTTAGATCCCAAGAGGCACAAACGACGTCTGGTGACCATCCCCCCCTCAGTAGAGAGCAACCTCCGATTCTGGGGGTCCCCAGAACATCTGCGGAGGGGGGCGAGTGACCTCCTACATCACGGTCTTCACAGACGCAGCCGTGACAGGATGGGGGGGACCTGCCTAGAGAGAGCTATAGGTGGTGGCTGGCCTCTGACAGAGGCTCGGCACAGCAACCTCCTAGAGCTGCAGGCAGTGATGTTGGTCCTACAGCATTTCAAACCCTTAATACAGGGCAAACATGTGCTAGTGAGGAGTGACAACCGCACCACAGTGGCGTACATCAACAGGCAGGGTGGGGTTCGCTCCGCAGCCTTGTTGACCGCAGCAGAGAACCTGTGGTTGTGGGCTTCACAGAAGGTGTTGTCTCTAAGGGCCCTGCACATCCCGGGACGGGAGAACGTTGGGGCCGACCTCATGTCGAGAGGCAGGCCCCTGCCAGACGAGTGGAGGCTTCACCCGGAGGTGGTGAAGCATGTCTGGATTCAGTTCGGGAGAGCAGAGGTGGACCTGTTCTCCAATCGGCGCAACAGCCACTGTGCCCTGTGGTTCTCCCTGGCCCGGTGGGACAATCCACCCTTGGGGGTGGACGCATTTGCACACGAGCCATGGCCAAGAAAGCTGCTTTACACCTTTCCACCGCTGCACCTTATCCCCCCCCTCCTGGAGTGGGTGAGGCGGGAACGTCTGTCAGTCATCGTAGTGGCCCCAGGTCGCCGCTTGGCGCCGTGGTACGCGGAGGTGACACAGATGATGATGGGCCAGCCCTGGATGATTCCTCAGGTCTGGGGGGCGCTGTCTCAGGAAGCAGGTGCAATAGGGGCGTTACCCACTCTGGGCCAACCTCTCCAGGCTTGGCTCCTGAGAGGGACAGGCTGAGACAGGTGGGGCTGTCTGACAACGTTATTCAGACTATCCAGGCAGCAAGAGCAGGATCCACCACAGCCTGTTACAGGCCAAAGTGGGCGGGATTCCAGCGATGGTGTGAAGAAAGGAGTCTAGAGCCGCTATCGTGTACGTTGGGCTCTATTCTATCCTACTTACAGATACTGGTGGACAGGGGGCTGGCTCATTCCACAATTAAGGTGTATGCAGCAGCCATTTCGTCCTGCCATGAGGGATTTGGAGTCAGTAAATACTGCCTCCAAAATCTGACCCCCCCCTGGACATAATGCACTTATGTTTTTCCCATGCTCCTTGGGGACCTGGGAAACATGGTGCGCAGTGAGCCCCATACAGGGCCCCACTATTTTTTTTTTCTTTTTCCATGCACACTCTACACGAGGTAAGCGTGTGTGTGTGCCTTATCCAAGCAGCGGCCCCGACTTCGCCACGGTTACAACCGGATGGGAGGAAATGGGGGTGCGGTGGATGTTAGCCAAAAGCCGGTCAGGGGCAGTGTGATGGGTCGATGTTGTTGGACGACAGGGCGTTTATACGTCGGGGCGCCACCCACTGTACCCATAGAGTCCAGCAGAGGGCGGAGCCTGTGTGATATATAACGGGGGGTTACAAATTGTAACCCTAGTTATATAAGCACAGGCGGAGCCCTCTACCTGGGGGCCCTGTCTTTCCTATGCCGCTCGCTGAATAGGGTGTAGGCTGACGGTCGGGGGGCGTAGCCGCCTTATATACTGTGGGCCTGCGTGCGCATTCAGATAGGCTCGCCCCGATTGGCCGGCTACGTTTATGCAACTCAGTAGGTGAATGCACGCATAGCATGATAGAGAGTAGTACCCATAGAGTCCAGTAGAGGGCTCCGCCTGGGCTTATATTACTAGGGTTACAATACGTAACACCCCGTTTCATTCCATTTCATAGAGAGGCGAAGTCCCTCCCTTTCCGGGGGACCTCCATGGGACCTTATTTTGGAAAAATTATGTATTGAAGTCAATGGGGAGAGAAAGATTATCTTTCGATCCCGTTTGAATTGTGCCACGAATTACACATATGTGACCCGCTCTATCGAAATCAGTCGGAAGTCGCAACAGCTCATTTCAAAATAAACGTGGATTTGCGTAAAAAAATAGTTTTTTCGGGGTTCGGGTGTTTTGTTTGTATTTAAATAAACAAAGTCTTGGCTTTCAGAATATGAAACTTTTATTTCCAAAATCACACGATAAATACATTTTTTAAGCTTGTAAAGGGAAGATGACAGCTCTCACTCGCCACTCTGCTGTTCCGCAGCGCTGCTTCCCCTCCCTCTGCTGAAATTATGAATGTAAGGCGTATAGTAATCACAGATAACACGGCAGGGTCCGTTAAAGTTTGTTTTCATCTGATTTCAAATAAACAAAGTCTTTGCTTTCAGAATATTAAACTTGTTTCGGGAAATTCAGATGATAAATACAACTTTGAAGCTTGTAATGGCATAATCACAAGAGGAGAACGGAGTAACTTGACGTCAGAGCAGGCATAACAACAGCCGGTGTTTCTCTTGAGTGTTTTCCCCGGGAAACAAACACAATACACACAAACACACACACGTATACACACACACACACTTGCAAGCTTCCCCCAGACCAGTAATCCAAACCAAAATATGTTTCCTCCGTACTATTTTGATCATTTGCTCCGCTAATAATCAATCAGATCGATGGATTCCAGAGAAGAGGAAACTTTGAAGGCCTTTTTCTCAAAATGATGACTCGGTGACAGTCAATATATAATGTGACATATTTTGCTTAATATTTGGAGTACAAAAACAATCCTGATATCATTAGAAAGCTAGGAATCTCCTCTTTCCAACAGTGTATACAACTCAAAATGTGTCTTCGGGTCAATGCGACTGATTTCGATGGAGCAGGTCACATATGATGTTTGTCAATTTAAAACATAATTTTGCAAGTCAAAAAAAAAAAATGTGTCGTAAAACCGCTCAATGAACTATAACTCCCGTCTCGCACCACACACCAAGACGGCCGTAACGTTGGCACGTTTCACTTCTTTCTTTCAGAATGAGGCGAAAAGTATTAAAAGAGGTGAAAATCACTACAAGTCTGGGCATGTTGAGAGCTGTACATACACAAAAGGGAAGTTAGTCGGTTCCGTAAGAGCCAGCATGCGGGACCGGGATTCTGGGATTTGTAATCTTTCTAGTTGCGTATTTTTCATAGTCTTATATTTCAACAGTTTTACGACAAACTGTGACTTTTTTTACATGGAAATGATTTTTTAAGATTGACAAACATCATATGTGTAATTTGTGGCAAAATTCAAACGGGATCGAAAGATAATCTTTCTCTCTCCATTGACTTCAATACATAATTTTTCCGAAATAAGGTCCAATGGGTCGGAAGTAGATGGGCGGGACTTCACCTCTCTATAGAGCTGTTTGACGCTCGGCGTAACCTTGGCGCACTGCCACTCCAACATCCAATCACAGAGCTTGAGGACTAATCACGGTGTTTGTCAAGCAAAGAGGATGTTGTAGTCCCAAACGATAGCTGAGGATTATGGGTAGTGTAGTGTCTTTGGCCATCCTAAACTCCCAAAAAACTATTTGCTTCTCCGAATCGAAGGTTAAAAACACAAAAGCATTGTACACAATTTAAACCAATCAATGTTGTGTAATTAACAAGGATAAACTGATGTTTTTTAGTGGATGAGTACTGCAGATATATCACTATGAAATCATTTGACAGTGAGGGGAATACTTCCGGTTTTATTATGAAAACTTCGAGACCGGAAATACTGTTTTCACCCTGTGAGGGTTGATGCCAACTTTACATGGACGCTGTGGGGAAACACGTAGTATATTAACGTTCTCCTGACGAGACCTCAAATCATCTTCGTAATATCTATCAAACTATAGATCCTCCACTTGACGTGGATTCTAAAATTACAACATACACTTCTCGCTAGAAATCAAATCAAAAAGCATTTTAATGGCCAAACTATTCTACAATTTAGGATTTTCCAGAGAGGGTTATTTGTGAATAAACGACCCTCCGGAGCGTTTGCAATCAACGGGAGCATATGCCGCAAATTGTTGTTTCTTACACGACCACTAGAGGTGCTAAACTTCAAAACATGACTATAGGTCGTAATAAGCTGCTGAACAATCAACCTATTTGGTCGTTTTTTGGAGGAGGACAGGCTGTTCTTTGTAGAAGACATATATGTCTTTAGTAGACTTTTTGTCTGTACGAGACTATATTGTTCGTATAATGACTGTAGTTTACTGTAGAAGTTAGTGTATGTAGTAAATCAGATACACCTGCCATTAACAAGACCTGCGCTAACCGAGTGGTTAGCGCGGGTCTATACCTAATATATTAATAATACCTAATTTCTTTAGAATGTTCAAAATGAATTTAACATTTGATCATAAAAATGTCAGATATTTATTCATCATCCTCAGTAACCTTAAAAACCACACCACATTATCGAAATCGGCCCCTGGGAATAGCTTATAGCATAGCATATTTTGGCTTTATACGGCTAATTATTTATTCCTTCAGATAGCCATTTTAATGTATTTTTTAGCCATTGTATCTACTTAGCTGTAGTGCCTGTTTATTATCAACTCTATTTATGATTTGTTAAATATAAATATTTGTATTGATATTAATTATCAATAATAATTATTGATAACAAGACTTGCTCATACAGCGAACCCCAACACTGAGATATTTTGTTTTGTTTTCTGTTTTTAAGAAGAAATACATCTTCAGTAAAAACCCCTGGGATCAGATATGGTAGTGAAGTTTGTAAACATTGAGAGACAGGCTAATTACATAAAAGCAGCAAATGTTGGCCTTTGGTCTATCATCACCACCGGGACACATTTGTATCACTGACAAACAGTGTAGTGTAACGCGTTACAAAAGTAACGGAGTTACAGTAATGTATTACTTTTTGCTGTAACGCAGTAATGTAACGCATTACTAATGACATTTGGGTAATATACTACCCGTTACAATTCTCAGTAACGCAGTTACAACACATTTTAACCCGAAATTAAATGGTGTTTTGTTTTTTAAGAATTCACCAACATCGCGAGACATTCCGACACCAGAGAAAAATCGTGCGGGTAGATTAGTAAACCTGGTGTTTACGCCAGGCTCATTAAGATCCCTCCGCTTCGCGTCGGGCTCCCTGATCAGCCTGTCTGTCGGGTGTTCTTTTTTCCCATAATGACCGCCTCGCTGCACATTATCCCGCTTATTACACGGCCATATACTAAACAAACTAAGGAATCGACTCCCAATATTAATTGAAATGATTTTATTGACTTAAAAATTATCGTATTTCTACCGCTAAGAAAAAAAAAACTCTGTTCCACAGCGCACCAACGGCTGGAACTGCGACAACAACAACAACTTTACGGCAGCACTGTCCAAATCTGTTCACAGTTTCTGATCCACTAACAATTCCTTAAACACTGCAGAGCCCATTCCGTGTTCCTGTTAGTGTTTACTTCCTCTCTGCCTTCTTCTGGTGATTTATCTGACGTCCAGCGCTCCGTCTTTTAACCTCTTTCCTTTCTCTTTCTTGATCCTCCTTAGCAACGATCATTATAGTCCTTGACAGCGGTCTGTACTACTGTATTAACAACGTGTCACATGTTATGAATTGACCAATCAGAATCGAGTATTCAACTAAGGTGTAATAAAAGTTGTTATGCTATACCACATCGCCCTTCACTGGATGTATAATGAGCTGCACTAAACTACATTTTAGCTTTTAAAATACCTAGCCATTATTTTGCGGTTATTTTGGTGAAAGTAACTCAAAAGTAATATAAAAGTAGTGTAACTCATTACATTTCAGAGACAGTAATATTGTAATGTAACTTAATACTTAAAACAGACAGTAATAAGTAAAATGTACTGTATTACATTTTGGAAGTGACTTGCCCAACACTGCTGACAAATGCTTTAATCCATGAATCTTAATGGCTTGATTTGCTTAAATAATGTACAGATGTATCGTATCTCATGATGAACTACAACAGGCAGATTGTCAGGGACCACGTCGATGCTCCTGAGGAGGAAACCTTTGTTTTAAATGATATCATAATCTCTCTCTCATCTCTGCATACGTCATATTTTCAGTTTCCCTACTTGTCAAGCTTTTGAAATATGAACATACGTCTTTCAAACGATGTGATAAAACGAAAACTGCAGCATGACCAGTTGGACTTGTGCTCAGTAATATTTTCAGACACATTGAGTGTAGGTGTAGCACAAACAATGCATTAAAACCTTAAAGCTAAATAAGAGGAGAGCAGCGGCAGACATATTTTTCTTCTTTTCACAGAAACTTTAAATAACAACATTGCAAATCTTCTGCTTTAATCTTGGTTGATGCTATCACGTTGATGGAGTTATTAACCTTTACAGGCCTGGTAGCACCAAGAGGCGGCGGCCAACACGTCCTTGCATTCGTATCTATGAATAGGCCTGCCCTCATTCGGTGCGTGAATGCAGATATGCGGAGTCGCAGTTCTTTCACACACACACATGCGGTGGTACAATCACATTATTCACTGTATGGTCCATAAGCTGACACATTTTCACATCATGGCGGCCCTTTCTTACCCTCTCAGCAGAAACATGGCTGGGGGATGAGATCTGAGCAGCGATGATATCTCTGGCTTGGATGGTCGCATCCCCCGCAAAGTTAACACCCCAGCCCCAGTGGAAGTGGAGCGGGGGCAGATCCCAGATCAACAAACTGGGCTCGACTGTATCTAGGCGCCGATGATCAATGCATCACCTAAATAAAACCTTGTACAGAAGCCTTTTTTAACCCTTGTATGGTATTCGGGTCTGTGGGAACTGTTTTCATTATTTAGCTAAAGTTAAATTATGTTGTCACACTCAATGGCCTTGGCCCATTTTCTGTGAAGAACATATATCAGAACACATTTTCAATGACCACCCGCTGTACCCCCCCCCCTACACATTTACATTACATACAGGGTGTGTGTGTGTGTGGTGTGTGTGTGTGTGTGGTGTGTGTGTGTGTGTGTGTGTGTGTGTGTGTGTGTGTATGGCAAGCCATTTGAGTATTTATTCCATATCCTTGATATCAGACGGCAGCTGCCTACACTAGTTGGCTCTTTGATTTCAATTGTTAGATATATGGTCAAACTAGTTTGGCACTCTGCTTTACTAGTTAAATAAAATATTACACTAGTCACTCTTTTTCAGCAACTAGTGGCACTTTTGTCCGACTAGTTAGCACATAAGCCTTACTAGTTACGCCAGGAGCAGCACTTGTAGCACCAAAGTCCCAACTTGTAAGCTTTTTCATGAACTAGTGACCCTCTGACTGTACTAGTGATGCTAAAAGTCTTACAAGTTAACTAGTGCGCTGCAAAAGCTCTGACATGTTAACTAGTTACACAAAAGAAGCAGAACTAGTTAACTAGTGGCATACATTTGTCTGCACTAGTTAACTAGTAGCACCCAGAATCACTCACTAGTTAACTAGTAAAGGCAAGAGGTTCACTAGTTAACTAGTTGACGCCTCTTTTGACCTTACTAGTTAACTAGTGGGGCTCAAAATGTCTACACGTTAACTAGTGAACCCTTTGCCCTTTACTAGTTAACTAGTGAGATACATTTAAATTCCCCTAGTGAACTAGTGAGGCTTAAAATGTTCACTAGTAGTACTAGTGGGTCCCAAATGCTCACTAGTCACACTAGTTGCACAGAATGCTAATGAAAAGGAGGGGAAATAATGCATTGAGGTCTCCTATTGGCCCTAAGATATAGAGCGCCACCCAGCCCAAATAGTTTCTTTAAGAGCTTAAATACACTGGGTTTTAAAATACAGTCATATGACCATATTTACAAAAATATAAAACAAAAGTATTGTTGTAATTATGATCATATGACTGTATATCAAATTAGTGATGTGTTCTCACACAAGCATACGCATACTCGCACCAACAAAAACACACACACAAAGCGGAGCAAAGCAGACTTTACGTGTCAGCACCACGCAAAACAGCCCAATGTAAAGTGAATGAGGCTCCTTTGTCGTTGTGCACACACGCATTTCTACAACGTCCTGCAGTGAGCTTTTTATTCTATAAAACGTTTTTTAAATCTACTTTATAGCTTGTAGTAACTCACGGGAGGCTTCTTTTATTTTATTTGTATTCATAATAATTTTTATCTTTCGTCAGAATGTATTATGGTGCATTATTTACCAATTTTTGTTCTCAAAAAACAGTGCATTGTGTCTAATACAACTGTGATTTTTATTAAATTAGTTATTTTTTCAGCTGTGTCAAATAGATTGTTCCCTTTAGTTTAGGTTATTTAAAAGACAATTATATCAGGGCCGCGCAGGTATATTAACGGCCGCCAAAGTATAATTCGCGAGCTATTTAGGTTTAATTTTTTTAATGCGTCCGCGAGCATCTGCGATCCCTCGCTCTACCCCTCGCTATCGCGTGAAGGGTCTGCATTATGCGCTCCGCACAGTAACCTGCTGCGAGGCTTCATGAGCGTGCTCACTAACCCCCCCCCCCCGTTCATAAAGTCAAGTACCCCTCAAAAGGTCCGGTTTATTTCATTTTAAGGATGCACACCAAGTAACATCTCCAGGTGCTCCTTTGAGAACCAGGGCAAAAAAGTTACCTTCACCCCTGAAATATTCCTATTCGATCAATAAAGGGGTATTGTAGGCCAATATTAGTCATATAAAAAATATATAATGATGGTGAAAACCACTCCCCCACATCGGAATTACGATGGCTACTGACTGTATTTGAAATGCTTTTTGTTTAATATTAATAATAATCATTTTATTATAACAACAATAAACCAGAAGAAGATTCCGTCGTTACCACGGCAACGTTACGTCGTGCTTAACGGCAACGTGACGTAGCCACGTTACGTTACCCACAGGTAACGTAACGTGGCTACGTCACGTTGCACCTCACTTTCATTCATTTCATCTGACAACGGACTACAGTAAGTATCTAAAATCAAGGGGAGTTTATTTCTTTAAAACACGAAATAATATTGCTTTTATTTATTCCACTGTAGCACAGTCTCTATAGCGTTTCATTCCTGGATATTAGGTTGAGTTTTGTAGTGTGTTTAGCTTTTACAATAGGCCACGCGCAAGATAGCGGGTAGCGGCCACGTGCAGCTAGCAGCCTCCGGCCTTCCGGTCAAAGTTTTTAGCTGGATAGCATTTATAGTTTATACAGGTAAATGACATTAGCTGTCCCCGGCACAGTTGGATAGTGGAGGTGCCTGCTAGAAAAAGATGTTTAAATGCATGTATTTGCACATGTGTTGTAAAGACAGTCTTCAACACAGAGTTCTAATATTGGCTAAAGGGCCTCTGCGATGGAGTGGAACAAAAATGTGGAACTGGAGTTTTTCCAGAGGATTTGACTGGCCAATGGAAATTGGGATTGTTACATTGTAGAATTAAAATATATAGTAGAAAATATAAGAAAGACAAGTATGTAAAAATATGTGCATAATATAACAATATGCACAGTATAAATGCATAATGTATGCCAGAGTATTGCTCAGATTAATTATTATTGCATAGAGTATTGCACAGATTAATTATTATTACATAGAGTATTGCACAGATTAATTATTTTTACTTAGAGTATTGCACAGATTAATTATTATTACTTAGAGTATTGCACAGATTAATTATTATTACTTAGAGTATTGCACAGATGTTACTGTTATTCTAAATAATCCTAATCATGTTTTTATTTTTCCTGTTTTACAGCTTCATTACAACCCTTAATATCACCAGCAAACACATATCCACACACATATCAAACCAACGGCACTTTTAAGAGCCACACTCTCTCTCACTGTCTCTCTTTCAATCACTCTCTCACTCTCTTTCAATTACTCTCTCACTCTCTCTCTCACTTTCTCTTTCAATCACTCTCTCTCACTTTCTCCTTCAATCACTCTCACTCTCTCTCACTTTCTCTTTTAATCACTCTCTCACTCCTACAAATGGCTGGAGGGTCACAAAAAAAGACCTGCCCAAACTGTAGGGAAAAGATTTACTGTGGAAATAAAATCTGCACACTATGTAAACATCCACAGCCAAAAAATGTGAGACTCAAAAAGAAAATGGACAAATTCCAAAGCCAGCAGAAGCAGTGGTTGTCATCCATGAATAAGAACAGAATCAAGTCCCACGTTCTTGATGACGCCGCCCTTCTGGTATGTAGTTTACAGAATTATCTCATTCACCAAAAGTGTGAAAAATAGTTGTATTACTTTGACAGGTATTAATTGTATCATTAATGAGAATATAATTCATGATTAATGATTTTCAAACAGAATGAACTATTATGTGTAGGAAGTTTAGGAAGTGTCTCATAAGTTAAAAATCCCAAATGTATCCACCAAAACATAATGAACAAATCATTGTTTTTATTATGATGCCAGGATATTAGTGTAGATGATTTATTTTGATGCTACTTCAGGGCAAGCTTGCAGATAAATTCAAATGTAAACAACAGTTTTGTGTATTTATCTAATTGATCTCTCTACCTCTCAACAATTATTTTCCCAGCTGGAGAAGTTGCATGCCCTTGGCTTGAAGCCCCTGCTGCTGCTGGGATATATGCAAACTATTTGAACATTACATATATTATAAGTACTTGTGAAAGTACAAAGTTCAAATAACATACAGATGTACAATGTCTTTGTCTGCCTGCCACGGGGGGGGACGGAGCACCTTTATGACTGGGAGCCCTGCACAATTTGGTATGTTAATTTGCTTTTGTACAATTACATCTATGTGTGCTGTTAACATTTGTGGTAATTGTTGGCACGCCATTATCTTAGGTGGCATTTGTTAAAGAAAAATGCAAAAAGTTCTGCTGTCTCTAGCAAGTTATTAATTCTTCTTCACCCTCCCTTTATTTTTATTTTGTTCTCAGTGGTATGTCCTGGCCTCCATCCTGGCAACCAGCCTGATTCCCACCCCATGCAAATCCCATTGCCAAACAAAACAATAAATGTTTTGGTGTTTGTATGTAATTAATAAAGTGCAACAGACTTAAACATGTTTTGACTGGAAGGATCCCTGTATGTATTAACCTATTACATTTCACATGTCATGCTGCCGCCCGCCTCCTCCCCATCCACCTCCTTTCATCACATCCAGTGCCAGGAGAGCTAATCCAAAGACCTCATCACACCACCTCTTCATCCCATCTCATCAAATCCAGATCTTCAGCATCATCACCAGTGTCTAGACCCCGGGGGGTTCCCTATATGCTCACGGCTGCATTTCCCCCTTTAGATATACCATTTCAGGATCGGGGTTTAATCGACAAAGACTTAACATTTATCATATGGCATGTGTCAATAAATGTTCTTTAAACAAAATGAAGTCTCTCCTGATTGAAATACACAGAAGCAGCCCACAAGGGGTCCTTGAGATGATAGTACACTATTGAAAACATTAATAACAGAATGCTTAATGCACAAAACATCAAGAAATAAGTAGCCAATGCTTCAATCCTTTGGGAATACACTGTTTATAGGCTATTTTAATTTAATAATACATTACATTTATAAAGCGCTTTTCCTGGTGCTCAAAGCTCTTGCAAGCAAGTAAAACTAAATAACAACAAAAGTAGAACGTGCTAAGCTAGGGGAATAAGGGCAAGGGGTTAGTTGATTAGGAGTTGAAGGCAAGAGTGAAAAGGTGAGTTTTGAGGGATTGTTTGACTGATGTGAGAGTGTTGGCGGATCTGACGTGGCTGGAGAGGGAGTTCCAGAGTGTGGGGCCCAGGTCCGGAGCTTTGTCCTGATTGGGCTGCAGTAGGTTAGCTTCAGCAGATCTGAGGCGACGGGTGGGGGCAAGGTTGTTGAGGGCTTTGAAAGGGAAAAGTAATATTTTAAAGTCAATGCGGTGTTTGATGGGGAGCTCTTGATGGGAGAAATGTAGTGTTATTATTCTTTCCCCAGTTAACTAAGCTATGCTGAACTGCCAGTAGATAACTTCTAAAGTAAAGACCAGTACAGGGGCTTCAAAGGTTTTCTACTCGTTTTATTGTGGTCTTTTGGACAGCGGAAGGCTAGATTACCCATGATCCTCAGCTACCGTTGCCGTGGAAACGGAGCAGGTCCACTCTCCGCTACCTGCATAACCCTAATTTATTTCAGATACCAAACGTACTTTTTCCGAAGATTGGTGTTACAAAATACATCCATCTTAACTAAACTGGAAACAGCAGTATAATTTATCTTGTTAACACTTCAAAGTTGACCATTTTTTTAACCCGCACCGCCTAGTGGTTAAAGCACGTTATTGAATTTTTTTGTTGAATTATGTTATATTTGATGAAAACATATTAACATATTAAGAGTACATACATAGGGGGAAAGTAGAAGGTCAATGATAGAAATATAGATGAAAATATCAAGAAGATACTGTAGTGATCTCTACAATAACACAGTTTAGTGCAGGACGTCCAAAGATATTAACAGGAGGATGTGCAAAACAAACAACCTAATCAGGCTTTATTTAAACATTAAAGAATACTTTAGGTTAAGGTCTTCTTTTAAATAAGAAAAAAGCTTTGGAGGTATCTACAGATACATATTAAGTCTGACAAAGTAATTAATGTCTAATATATTGCATAGTTTGTTTTGGGACTTGACAATCAACTTTCCTGCAATGTTAACTATGTTGAAGCACTTATTTTTACTGATATTATACATATGTATTACACTCTTATAAGATGTATATAGATAGTATAATAATGTGCAGAATAGGACTGTTTAATGGTGGAGGTACACACATATCGATAGATGTCTTGTAATGCACTGTTGAGGAACCTGCGACCCAAGTTTTTCATCTCTGACCTTTTTCATCTCCGACTCCGACCTTTTGCCTCTCTGACCTTGTCAGGTATTGAACATTCAATAAATGAGGAACAGAGAATTATTAAATATAAAACACAGAATTTGTGTGATTATACTAAATGATTTACAAATAAACACCACTGGATATTTACAACTGTTACACATGCTGCTGTAACGAAAAAATGGCCCCGCTTGGGATCAATAAAGTATATCTTATCTTATCTTAAGATGATCGATGGTTATACTGCCATATTTGCAAAATGTGCCTCTGAACCTTGACAAGTGCATGTTTCAGGCTTATCAATTAACAACAGGAGGGGTCACAGACATAAGACCAGCTGTTAAATAAAGCTCTTCTGACCCTAGCTGTCATGTGGGTATACTAATGCTGGCCATTATGGACACAAGCAATTTTCACCCATTTATTAATTATATGTTTTAAATGTGATAACACCAATGTGTTTCGTATCCCCTAAACCTCTAGGGGTGTACAGTTTAATACTGGCAACTTCTAATTATGGGAAATACGAAAACGTCTTTTAAAACTACAATTCCCAGTAGAACATGTTGCGAAACATACATTAGCCAGCATGTGTAGTTCTGGGGACGGGGTGGGGGAGGGGGGGTGGACCCGTCCGACTCCACTTTTGGATAGTGTGCCGTGGTTCCATTCCATTGTGCTGTTTGACGCTCGGCGTAACCCTCGGCGCACTGCCACTCCAACATCCAATCACAGAGCTTGAGGACTAATCACAGGGTTTGTCAAGCAAAGCGGAGAGAATACTTACTTCCGGGTGTAACATTCTCAACTACTATAAGCTGCTCCGACCCTCGGTCCTGACGGATTCCAAAAGTCCGACATTATACAATCAATCAAACAAATAAACACAAGGATAATTGTGTCTTATTGTTGAGTAAATAACACTGTGTGGTTTAGAAAATAATACAAAATTAGAAGTACGAGTTGGGAGTGAGAATGTGTTGGTATTTACCCTGCATTATGCACATGTTACTAATAAAGGATTATTTTATTGTATGAACTCTATTTACAATGTATTCACATTAATAGTTCATAATCAACGAATGACAAAATGCAGTGACAAGAAAACAACCATTGTATAGCACTTGTTTGAGTAATAAGAGGCAGTTTAATATAAAAGGCAAGGCAATTTATTTTCATACACATCAGCAAGTCAAAGCGCTTTAAAAACAGAAGTACAAAATATAAAACACATTTTCACATTACTATGAACTCAGTCGGGCGAAACAAGTGCATAGTTTCATATTGTTGTCATATAGTGTTTTATAATGTCTTTATTTTGTATGGCTTTAAGTGTGTTTTAAATGTGTTTTGTCATTATTATGGCGTGCACCAGCGTGTGGACGTGACACGTCGCTTGTGAAAGAGCTCTCCAGTGCCTCTGTGTTGCTTGGCAGAAACCTTTATAGGTCTTCTTCCTCAGACTCAGGGCTAGTGTAGTCATTGTCATCCGACTCCTCAATGTCCTGCTGTGATTGAAGATCATGGCATTCCATAGCGGCTACACCGCTGTACGCATATACAGCCTGTTTGTGTTGGCTTTTGAGGAAGTGCCACCTCCGACTGAGGACACTCATGAGCCCATGTGCAGCATCCTCTGTCAGGTCACCGAAATCTGTAGAGGAATAATCACACAGCAAAAGGGCTCAATGTAAACAAACCATGACAATTGCAAATCTCTTTGCATTGTACAATGCTGCATATGTAAAAACACTTCAAAATAGGTAAATCCATCTTAAACTGAAGGATGTTACTATATATTGGGTGCCAAATGGGACATGTTGATTAATATTTGATATAGTGCTTAACAATTAGTCAATAGACAGAAAATAATCGATTATGATCTTGATAATGAATAGTTTCAGTAATTTACTATTTCACTTCGGCCTGACAGTGACAGATGTGTTCTACTTATGTAAGACATGCAATGTGTTGAAGAGTGGATGAAAAATTCAAATGTTAAGATCTCAGACATACTGCTGGTTTTGATGCCCTCCAAAGTCTGTCCTCTGAGTGCTTCCACTTCTTGCACTTCCTTCAGAAGGAACATGATGTGCTGCGACATCTCTTTCACCAGGATGCTCTGCTCCTCCTCCAAACGTCTGACCAGCATTACCTGGTCAAAGACAGACCTCTTCAACCTGAAGGTGTTGCCTTTAGGTTGAGGAAAGGAATGGAGTAGTGGACAAGGAATATTTATTCATATATTATATTATTACAGAATGATTTTCATTTCTGAGACACAAATCTTTGTAGCGATAGCATTGGTTCTCTATAATGTAAACAAATAACAAATATTATATATTTGCAGGTATCACCATTGCTTTTTCTGCCCCACAATAAACTGTCATATTTTGGATAAGACTAAAAAAACAACAAGCCAAACTAGCAATTATCCTACCATTTCCATGCCTCTCCCATGGTAGGATGTAGCCCTCTGTCAGACTGCAAGCCAACTCCTCGTCAATCGGTTCTTCCTGCACTCCGGTGTTGTATTGCACAACCTTTTCGCGAAGCTTCTTCTTCAGCTCTGTCATTCTCTTCCTCTTTCTTTGCCTTGCCTGGTTGCTGTCTGCAAAGTGAAACGGAAACAAAACTGTGTCATGGTGCCAGAATGTTTTTGTTGTTTTTGAAGTGTAATTTCAATAACTACTTTTGACAACAAACCATGCTGACGATACAGATCTTGCTTCCTGCGCAAAAGAGTGATGGTGATGTTCTCAATATCCACCCTCAGTCCTTCAGTACACCCTGGGGCGTAGACTCTGTGTAAATAGTTGCAAAAAAACAATTGGAGAAGAGATACAATCAGTGACAGTCTCAGTTTCAACATATAGCCAACTTATATTGTGTGTCTAAACTTACAGTAATTAACAGATGTATATATGGAATACCTGTGGTATAAATATAATGTATAAACTATAAATGCTATCCAGCTAAAAACTTTGACCGGAAGGCCGGAGGCTGCTAGCTGCACGTGGCCTATTGTAAAAGCTAAACACACTACAAAACTCAACCTAATATCCAGGAATGAAACGCTATAGAGACTGTGCTACAGTGGAATAAATAAAAGCAATATTATTTTGTGTTTTAAAGAAATAAACTCCCTTTGATTTTAGATACTTACTGTAGTCCGTTGTCAGATGAAATGAATGAAAGTGAGGTGCAACGTGACGTAGCCACGTTACGTTACCCACAGGTAACGTAACGTGGCTACGTCACGTTGCCGTTAAGCGCGACGTAACGTTGCCGTGGTAACGACGGAATCTTCTTCTGGTTTATTGTTGTTATAATAAAATGATTATTATTACTATTAAACAAAAAGCATTTCAAATACAGTCAGTAGCCATCGTAATTCCGATGTGGGGGGAGTGGTTTTCACCATCATTATCATCATTATATATTTTTTAAATGACTAATATTGGCCTACAATACCCCTTTATTGATCGAATAGGAATATTTCAGGGGTGAACGTAACTTTTTTGCCCTGGTTCTCAAAGGAGCACCTGGAGATGTTGCTTGGTGCGCATCCTCAAAATGAAATAAACCGGACCTTTTGAGGGGTACTTGACTTTATGAACGGGGGGGGGGGGACGTTAGTGAGCAGCAGCAGAGTTACTGTGCGGAGCGCATAAAGCAGACCCTTCACGCGATAGCGAGGGGTAGAGCGAGGGATCGCAGATGCTCGCGGACGCATTAAACAAATTAAACCTAAATAGCTAATATACCTGGGCGGCCCTGATATAATTGTCTTTTAAATAACCTAAACTAAAGGGAACAATCTATTTGACACAGCTGAAAAAATAACTAATTTAATAAAAATCACAGTTGTATTACACACAATGCACTGTTTTTTGAGAACAAAAATTGGTAAATAATGCACCATAATACATTCTGACGAAAGATAAAAATTATTATGAATACAAATAAAATAAAAGAAACCTCCCGTGAGTTACTACAAGCTATAAAGTAGATTTAAAAAACGTTTTATAGAATAAAAAGCTCACTGCAGGACGTTGTAGAAATGCGTGTGTGCACCACGACAAAGGAGCCTCATTCACTTTACATTGGGCTGTTTTGCGTGGTGCTGACACGTAAAGTAGCACAATTCGTGACTCCACCACGCATTGCGGTGTTAAGGAGTCGTGGTGGAGTCACGCATTCTGGTGAGACCAGGTTGGTTAAAATATTGTCCGTGGGAAGTCAGTCAGTGTGTGTTTTGCCTAGAAAAATACATGTTTCTGTTTCTTCTTTGTTCCGCTTTGTGTGTGTGTTTTTGGTGGTGCGAGTGTGCGTATGCTTGTGTGTGAGAACACCGGCACCCGAGACACAAAAGTAGTGGATATGATCGTGGGACATTTTATAAGCGGTGCTCATGAAATTAATAAAGCAGAAACACTGGACAGATCTTAAAATCAGGATAACGATAGATCCGTATGATAAACAACCTCTCCATATTTTGCCTTAGACTAATATTTACGGAAGTCACGGCGATCTCTCAAAGCTGTGATCCGAAGAGGGTTACTTCCTCTTTCTATCCATCAATAATGTCACTCTTTTATCACAACGCCATTCTAATCCAAGCACCTTTCAAATTGCAGCTTAATAAAATGTTTTAAAGAGGATCTATATTCCTGTCTGAAGTCCTAAGGCAACTTTCTAATTTTAAGAAAGTCTTCACTGTTCTTACCTAATTTGATATACAGTCATATGATCATAATTACAAAAATACTTTTGTTTTATATTTTTGTAAATATGGTCATATGAGTGTATTTTAAAACACAGTCTATTTAAGCTCTTAAATAAAGTATTTGGGCTGGGTGGCGCTCTATAGCTTAGGGCCAATGGGAGACCTTGATGCATTCTTTCCTCTCCTCCTCATTAGCATTCTGTGCGACTAGTGCGACTAGTGCACATTTGGGATCCACTAGTACTACTAGTGAACATTTTAAGCCTCACTAGTTCACTAGTTGAATTTAAATGTATCTCACTAGTTAACTAGTAAAGGGCAAAGGGTTCACTAGTTAACGTGTAGACATTTTGAGCCCCACTAGTTAACTAGTAAGGTCAAAAGAGATGTTATGTCAAGTCTTGGACCTTCTCAATATAACTATAATATAATTACAGTTTCCAGATATTAGAAGAGGCCCATGAGTCTCTTTGCTAATTATCAATGGCCTTTGCAATTAACAGCAGATGAACCCATGTTAAGTAAATTGGCAAAGGTCAGAGGAACTCCAAGGGACGTCTTCCTCAGATATAATACAGTTAAAGTCTTGTTAGTTAGTGGGTCATATCCAGCATGCATTAGCTAAGAAACGATAAGGATGTTGGTGTGTTAGTTAATGTAAAGAAATGTATGTGCGCTCATTTGCAGACTTATATATAGTTTGTTAATTGGATAATTCATATCCTGCAAGACTCCTAAAGACGTCATGAGATAATGACCTTTCGACATCTGGAACTTACATGTTGCTCTGATGTTGGTGCGTCCAAGTTTAGGGGACCTGACAATGTGTGTGCGTTAAACATGATTAGGGAACATGTTCGTGTGTCATTTAGGAAACGTATATCTGCCCTGTGTTTCTGATATTCGGGGGAACATTACTATCACTGCTTGAGAGCAAAGGTAATGTTTTCCTCATTATTATTGATTGTTGCACAACGAAATAATAATTGATCAACTCTATCTGTGTTTTGTGTTTTATTGATTCCTCTGTTTCATTCTTTCCTGTTGTGAGTGCTAAATTGCCACAACATTTTGGAGGTCCTACCGAGATTGCCGATGCTGGAGGTTGCTGTGTTCCTTCTCTGGGGGTCTCAACTCCCCTTGGCCAGGCAGCCCTGAGACGGCTGTGTTAAACTCAAAGAATTGAGAAACCAGACTTGGGATTTCCACAGAAGAGATACCAACTCACAGTAAGCAAAACGTACTTGGGAATGAAATGACTTTTGAAGTTGTATTGATTAAAAAAGAAAAATCAGAGGAGTGGATTTAAGGCATAGTTATGGTTGAAATCTGTTGATTGTCGTTTGTTGGTTGTTTGTTCTGTTTGATGGTTGTTTGTTTTGTTTGTTGGTCTTGTTTTATGTTGATAAATGTTTATGCTGGAGAGATCACTGTATCTGACCTCGTAGTCTGCCTGAGAAGGGAAAGGTTTGACTGAGGGGATATGATCTTTGCTAGCCGATATACATGTTATGCTGGAGGAATCACTGTATCTGACCTCGTAGTCGTGAATTCTGCCTAGGAACATCCTAATGATTTTCTTAAGGTTCAGATATTCATTTGGCTGAGGGATATGATTTGCTTCGAGCCAAGTGCACATCCGGTCCGTTCGGTAATTAAGAGATTAATAAGCCTGATCTGAGTTGAGGGAGTTAAAAAGATAAAAGTTGCCTCGCGACTCTGTGAATTCACTACATACAAAAGTGGAGTTTTCCATGTTTTGTCAGGCCGTAATGTAGAGTCTGTGATAAAGCGCTAAATGTTTTGGTATACCGTAGTTTGTTGTTAATTGGTCAAAGAAGCCCCCCTTCTCCTGAAAAGGCTGAGAGCTCCAGCCGGGGTGTGTCTGTATGTGTCTGTAAAAGTATCTCCCCCCTTCTCCCGATTCTGCTCTAATTGTCAAGCAGCAGCCCGGAGTGTGTGTGCTTGTTCTTTAAAAATAAGGAGTGGAAGATCAAAGAGTGATCTGAAGTTGGAGCGAATACATTGAAATTAATAGATCAATGTGTGATTTGACGTAGTAGCTATATTGAAATAAATAAGAAACAATAATTTGTTGCTTTTAGCATAGTCTTTGTAGGATACAGTTACGTCACATTGTGGTTTTTATGAGAAGTTTTGAGAACTGATTGTTACCATTGAATTGCATTGTGAATTTCATGGTATTTGTCATTGATTAAGAATTGTACTTAATTATATTTTAAAGGGAAAATTATATTACATACAGTAACGTTAAGGGAAAGTAAAAAGAGATTTACTGAGTATATGAAGTAGCTATATTAAAATAAAAAAGATTTCGTTTTATTTTTACCTAGAATAGATATAGAAAGAAGAGTACAACACATTTTTGTTATATATATATATATGATATATAAGTAAAAATAAGAATAACTAAATCAAAGGGTTACAAATCATTAAGGGGTCGCTATGGGCACTAATAGCAGCCGTCAGAAGGACCTTCAGGGTCCTGCCAAGTGTATGTATGACAAATATGGTAAATCAGCAATAACATTTTTGCCAAAATGGCATGCCAATTTGGGATTTCCTCAAAGTGGGAGTTTTCACCATGCCTCTTTGATATCACTGCGAAAAAGAATGTCGAAAAGATTAAAAAAGCAAAAGTAAGTGCCTGTAAAAAAGTTAATAAGAAATGGTCTAAACAGCTTGAGAGTTTGAAACTTTGGGAAAAGGAAGCTGAAAATAGGAAGAGGGTTGAGCAAGTTTGTAAGAGCATTAGAGTGTTTGTCTCATTGAGTACTGATGATGTAAGTGAAAAGATGATAAAAATGACTCCTCGAGACCTGATTGAAGAGGTGACAGGCTCAACTTATTACACAACGCCATTTTGTAGGGTTGTTGCAGATTTTGAGCCAAAATGGTCTCAAGATGGCTCTTTTGAAAATTCTGACATAGCAATGTTGAAAGACCTCATTGATCAGCCTCGCCCGTTTGCCCCCCCAGATTGGGATTTTGAGTACATGACAGAGTGCCTTGGGGTCTGGAACGCCATGGGTCGAAAGGTCAGCCACACGAATCAGATGATTCATAGCCGGCCAAAAACAACAATGATCAGTGTTCACAAAGTTGACTTTGATCTGGACTGTCCAATACAGCCTCCACAACCAATTAGCGGAGCTCAGCCTGCTGCACAGCAACCCCATCTGCTGATGGACATGGGAGCTGAAGGGAGAGATAATGTAAACAAAGCTGAGACTGCTGCGAATAACCTTGGGGCTTTGTCACTCCCACCATACAGGGGGCTGCTAGAACAAGCTATGAAGCAGCCTGCTTCTCCAAGCACAGTAAAATCCCCTTTCCCTTTCTGGGCCAGAACTACTCCAAACAATGGAAAGACAAGATCAGGAACTGTTTATCAGTCAGGTGCACCACCACAGCCAAGTTTCTTATCTATGCCTGAAGAACAATCTGAAGTAAACAACTTGATTCTTGGACCAATGATAGAATGTCCAAACGGTACGGGAGGCGTACAGCATGTTTACAGACCATGGAAAGTTGCAGAATTACAAGCTATTATTGAAAAACTTCCAGAACCAAAGAATAATGGGAAAGTATTTGCCAACGCTCTGGAAAAAATTGTGATACAGTGCAGACATACTTCAGCTGAAATGGAACATGTCTGCTCGACTAAGATGGGTCTTGGTTGGGGCGAAGTCCGACCTGCTAATTGGGATGCAACTGCTGCATGGAGTACTGACAATACTTCCACCTATCAGACTCAGCTTGCAGCTTTACGCCAGTCACTAGAGATGAAATACAAGCCAATGATAAATATGACAACTGTGAACACATGTACACAAAAATCAGGGGAAATGTTTGATGATTATTTCTCAAGAAAGCTTAAAGTGTTCAATGCACACAGTGGAAATGAACAACCATCCACTACTGTTGATGATTCAGTATGGGAAAGACAATTGGTCCAGACTTTGGTGGATGGATTGTTACCAGAGATAAGAGCTCTTTTTGTCAGGTAGTGCATTGCATGGCAGTGCCAGGTGGACTGATGTAAAGAAATACTGCTCACATGCTGAAACTATTGTTCAGGATGATAAAAATCACAATGAAAAGAAGACCAAAGTCAACATTGAGAAACTTCAGATGGTTCAACTTGCTTATTATTCAACAGCAGCAAACAGAGGAAGAGGAAGAGGTGAAGGCAGAGGAAGAGGTGAATACAGAGGGAGGGGACCAGAAAGGAAACCTTTCTTTGGAGACAGAGATATTTGTCGCAGGTGTCATCAAAAAGGCCATTGGGCCCAGGATTGCACTGAAATACTACCACAGCAATGGGATAATGATCAAGGAAAATCATACCCACCAATTGGAGCTGTGTCAGTAAATAGACCATTTGCCAACAAGAACCGCCCATTTCAAAGATCATGACTTCCCGAGCAAGCCTTAGATTCTACTGCCATTCTACAGGAAGATAGTGAAAGTCCCCAACCAAATGTTTCTGAAATAACTAATCAGTTCTACCTTTCTCTTCGCTACAAATCTGAAGAACTTCCAATGTTCAAAATAACAATTCACGGAAAAACCTACGAGATGTTGGCTGATACAGGAGCAACTGAATCTTCATTGAGATCAATAACAGAGGATTTTGAGATGACTAAGGACATAAAGACCTGTATTGGAGTTACAGGCACACCTATAAAATGTGGAGTGACTAAGCTATGTCCAGTTGAATGCAAAGACTTTGATGTTTCAAATATATGACACAAATTTGTGATTGTGCCAGATTGTCCAGTAAATCTGGCAGGAAGACATCTGCAGTGTGCGCTAGGCCTGACTATTGCATGCAATGACAATGGTTTAGAGTTGAGGAAATGTGAGGTTGTTGACGGGCTTTTTGATCTTATGGCATGCCACTCCCCAAGCACTCCTGAGTCTATTAAAAACCACCCAGCGTTAAACGGGGTTCCAGAACAGTTATGGTCTACGCATAAGTATGATGTGGGTCTAATTAAGGATGCAACACCAATGGTTGTGGTTCCTAAATCTGATTACCGACCTAATAAACGGTAGTACCCTCTGAGACCTGATGCAGAGGAAGGCATGGCTCCCATTATTGAGCAACTCCTAAAAGATGGAATAATTGTTCCAGCGCCAACGTCTCCATGTAATACTCCACTTTTCCCAGTAAAAAAGGCTGATGATGAAACTTGGCGACCGGTTCATGATTTGCGTGCTGTAAATGAAGCTGTATTTGCTCGAGCACCTGTTGTACCTAACCCAGCAACAATCTTGTCTTCAGTACCTGGTAATGCAGATTGGTTCACTGTGATAGATTTGGCTAATGCATTTTTCAGTGTTCCAGTTGATCCTGAATCTCAAAATTGGTTTGCATTTTTGAGAAGTGGACTCGATGTCCACAGGGCTATTCAGAATCGCCGACAGTATATTCAGCTTCCTTGCAAGAGAATTTGGCTGGTTTTGTGTTTCCTAGGAACAGTACCTTAATTCAGTACATTGATGATTTGTTGGTATGCTCAACATCTGAGGAGAATTTTACTGTTGACACAAATGCTTTGTTACCTTATTTGTTACCTTATTTGCACCTTCACAGGGGCACAAAGCTTCCTTACGAAAACTCCAATTGGTGAAAAAACAAGTGCACTATATAGGACATGAGATATCTCAAAACAGACGAACAATTGGAAAAGACAGAATTAAAGCGGTATTGTCAATACCTAAACCACTGACAAAAAAGCAAGTGCTATCTTTTTTGGGATGCACAGGCTATTGTCGACAATGGATTTGTAATTACGCAAAGTTATCTCAACCATTGTCAGACATTGCGCATGCGACGACATTGACTGCAAAAGACTCAGTGACTTGGACTTCTGACGCTACTGACTCGTTTGAAAAACTGAAGGAAGCGTTAGCTTCTGCTCCTGCCTTAGGCATACCTGTCCTGTCTAAAGATCTTTAGCTTAGCAGTGGATGAGAAGAATGGGTACTATAATGCTGTCCTGCTTCAGAAACATGGCGACAAACTTAAACCAGTTGCTTATTATTCGTAGAGACTTTCAGCAGTTGTGAGAGGTCTTCTTACTTGTTCTAGAGCAGTGGCTGCGGCAGCATCGGCTGTCACAGCTTCTGCCTCCTTGGTAGCCTACAGACCTCTTACTGTTTTTGTTCCACATGCTGTAGCTGCCATTCTTCTACAAGCCAAAATGGCCCATTTCACTCCTGCTTCTACTCTTCACTATTACAACATCTTGAACTTGCCGCATGTCACCTTGAGAAGATGTGATGTGTTAAACCCAGCTACTCTCCTTCCCACGGAGGTAGATGGTGAACCTCATGATTGTTTGGCAGCAATTACTGAAGCAGTAACTCCGAGACAAGATCTTGCTACTAAACCGCTCTCTAACTCTGATCTTATTTATTATGTTGATGGGTCAGCTAGTAGAGTTGATGGTGTTGGAGCTGTTGGCTATGCAGTTGTAAGTGATCATGATGTAGTGGAGTCTGCAAGACTTCTTCTCACCTATCTGCTCAGGCTGCTGAACTTTTTGCTCTAACACGAGCGTGTATTCTTTCAGAAGGAAAGTCAGTCACCATCTACACTGACAGCAGATATGCTTTTGGTGTTGTGCATGACTATGGAACTCTGTGGAAAAACAGGGGTTTTCTTACATCACAAGGCACACCCATACAGCAGCACCTTCTTGTCAATAATCTTCTTGATGCCATTTTGCTCCCATCTCAGGTGGCTGTATGTAAATGTCAAGCCCATGTTCGGGTTACCGATGATGTTTCTAAAGGAAATGATTTTGCTGATTCTGCAGTAAAGTCTGCCGCTGTTTCATGTGAGACTTATTCACTTCAGATGCCTCTTGGCTCTGCTGAGCCAATGACAGTTTTCGATCCCCATATGTCCCTGAAAGACATTCAATCAATGGCTAGTGCTGCGGAAAAAACATCATGGAGGAAACAAGGTAAGTATGATTCAGAAGGAGTCTGGAAAGGTCCAAATGACACCTTGTTTGCCTAAACAACTTTTTCCCTACATGGCCAAGCTCTCTCATGGTTTAGATCATGTCTCCAAGACAGGTATGATTAAATTCATTGCACAGAGTTGGGACTCAATTGGTTTCAGCACTACAGCTGAAAACTTTTGCAGGAGATGTCTGGTGTGTGCTCAAAACAATGTGGGGAAGTCACAACACATAACACAAGCTGCATTTACAGTGCCAAGTGGCCCTTTTCAACATCTAATGATGGATTTCATTGAGTTATCTCCAGCTAGAGGATATAAGTATTGTATAGTCGTAGTAAATATGTTCTCTAAGTGGGTGGAAGCTTTTCCTTGTAAACATGCAGATGCAATATCAACTGCTAAACATTTACTTCAGGATTTCATTCCCAGGTGGGGAATCCCTACAAAATTATCATCAGACAATGACCCTCATTTTGTAAACAACACAATATCATTTTTGGCAGAAAAGACAGGCATTGATTTAAAACGCCATTGTGCTTACCATCCAGACAGTGGGGGTGCTGTTGAAAGAGCTAATGGGGTGTTAAAGAACAAACTGACAAAGATGATTGCTGAGACACAAATGGATTGGGTTTCCCGTCTTCCCCTGGTGTTAATGTATATGAGGGGAAGATACCACTCTACCATAGGTTTATCTCCACATGAGGTTTTGACAGGTAGAACTATGCCTATGGGTCAAGATCTGTACAAAGGTAGGAGTACTGATCAGATACTTGTGGATGAGGCCATAGTGGCCTACTGTAGGAAGCTAACCCAGATTTTGAGTTCTATCTCCATTCAGGTCAAAGCAGCTCTCCCTACACCCTTGGAAGACGGAAAGATAAATCACCCCTACCATCCAGCTGACTGGATTCTGGTGAAGGACTTGAGGAGACGTCACTGGCATTCTCCACGCTGGAGAGGCCCATTTCAGGTTCTGCTTACTACACCGACTGCGGTAAAAGTGAAGGAGAGAACCACTTGGGTACACGCGTCCCATTGCAAGAAAGCACCGATACCTTGAAAAAGGGATGGCTGACCATAGGTTCGCCATGATGACCATGCTAGTATGGATGCTAGCACTTACAAATTCCAGCATTGCCCGGGAGCAATTGCCAGGGGGTCAGGACTGAAAAGACATAACTCACTGACAAAACTTTCAGAAAGAACTAAGAGAGCTGTGTTGATTGAGCCAATCATCAACCGTGAAGACATGGAAGAAGAAATTGAGGACTACCTACTACCCATAAGTTCGAAAGTCAATGTTTGGTATGACATGATGTCTTATATGGTAAAACACACCTTTCCAGATAAATATGGTATGACGACAGTGGTCATGCCACCTTGTAATAGCATGGGTACTTGTATGAATCCTGTAGCAAGGCCTCTCAGAAGAAATGAATTGTTTCCTGTTCTTTGCAAATATGAGGAACGAGTTGCATCACAGCACATAGGAAAACCCCTTGACGCTGGATGTGGTCCTAGTAAATATGGTCCTCTTATCCGGCTTCACAGATTAACTGATCTTAAGGTTAAACCGGAGCCTGTTGGTCAAGTACATGTGACAGAGAAGCCATCCCATTGTATTTGCTATCAAGATGGAGTACCTCCATATAAAAAAGGAGGACCAAAAATTGACACTGTATTCATGGGAGTTGCTGATTGTACAGTATATGTAGGCCGTTATCCTAGTAAACATACATTTCAAGGAAAGGGACGTGCTATAGACATTGTTGACGATGAGGGACTGGGTTTAGGATATATGGCTACAAGTATTGTGGAGGGCTTGTTTTTATGTTTTGGGGGACAAATTATTATTATCATTTGCCTAGATATTGGTCAGGATGCTGTTATTATGCTCATTTGACCATGCCGGTTAATATAATTAATATGTCGGATACAGCACTAAACATATCATCACCTGACTCATATCAGAACAAAGAGGTCACTCTCTGCGTTCTCAGCAGGTTCATTTGGTCATAAGGTTCCCTGGTCTGAGAAAGTACTTAGTTTCTTCTACCCACAATTAGGAACACTCACCTTATCTCTCCACGTCGACAGTCTATCTTATACAATGTGGGGTTTTTCAAATGCAACTACAAAAGGTTTCTCTCTCATCAAGGACACTTTAAAGTCCCACAGGTTAACTTTATTGAAACACCAATTAGCCTTAGACTATTTGTTGGCAAAAACAGGGGGATTGTGTGTAACTTTAAATTTGACTGATGGTTCTTGTATGACATTGATTCCTGATAATACAGATAATTTAACTGATGTTATTACAGCCTTGGACTATTTTAGATCTGCTCTAGGTAAAAAGTCTGGCTTACTCGATGCAGCAGACCAGGATTGGCTTGCTAGTATTTTTGGGTCTTGGGGAACGAGAATATTGCAGTTTGTACTTCCTGTGATTGTAACACTTCTGATGATTTGTTTGTTTGCTGTTTGTTTTACAAGTTGTATCAAGGCAATGATTAATAGATGTGTTACTACCTCTTTGACTGCTGTAGCTATTCAATCTGATGTACAAGTTCCTGCAATGTTTTATGAGGAATGTAAAGACATGGATGAAAAGAACTGTTTTCAGGATTTACAAGACTATCTGGATGATAAGCTTATCTGATCTCAGCGCCATGTAAACCAATATAGGAAGTGATAACATTTGTGATTAGGTTAGTTTAGGATTTTATTATATTTTAATCAATATAACATTGTGTTTTGGGTTTTTCCTTGTTACAATAAGTATTAAGAAGTGTGTTGAAACATGTTATCACTAATATGTGTTTTTATGTATTCATGTGTGTTAAACTTGAATGGACAAGTCAATTTTTTCCTCTTAATTATAGAGAGGTTTTTTATATATATTCCTAAAACGATGTCCCATTTTAGGTAAAAGTAGATTAGTGCAAATTGTCTTTTCTTCCACTTTTGTGTTATAATCAAAAGGTGTTTTTTTGGCTATTTGTGAGTAGGTAAGGTACAGTACAACCTGTGATTTCTGCCTTGAGTAAAATGATTACCCGTTGATAAGTATTTTTCAGAAAGTCATTTTGGGCTTTCAAGGGCGGAACTCAGTAGGTTATCTGTAAGAGTTTTTTGTATGATCTGGAAACTTAAATTAATAAAAGGAGGAAATGTTAAGTCAAGTCTTGGACCTTCTCAATATAACTATAATTTAATTACAGTTTCCAGATATTAGAAGAGGCCCATGAGTCTCTTGGCTAATTATCAATGGTCTTTGCAATTAACAGCAGATGTACCCATGTTAAGTAAATTGGCAAAGGTCAGAGGAACTCCAAGGGACGTCTTCCTCAGATATAATACAGTTAGAGTCTTGTTAGTTAGTGGGTCATATCCAGCATGCATTAGCTAAGAAATGATAAGGATGTTGGTGTGTTAGTTAATGTAAAGAAATGTACTGTATGTGCGCTCATGTGCAGACTTATATATAGTTTGTTAATTGGATAATTCATATCCTGCAAGACTCCTAAAGACGTCATGAGATAATGACCTTTCGACATCTGGAACTTACATGTTGCTCTGATGTTGGTGCGTCCAAGTTTAGGGGACCTGACAATGTGTGTGCGTTAAATATGATTAGGGAACATGTTCGTGTGTCATTTAGGAAACGTATATCTTCCCTGTGTTTCTGATATTCGGGGGAACATTACTATCACTGCTTGAGAGCAAAGGTAATGTTTTCCTCATTATTATTGATTGTTGCACAACGAAATAATAATTGATCAACTCTATCTGTGTTTTGTGTTTTATTGATTCCTCTGTTTCATTCTTTCCTGTTGTGAGTGCTAAATTGCCACAACAGAGGCGTCAACTAGTTAACTAGTGAACCTTTTGCCTTTACTAGTTAACTAGTGAGTGATTCTGGGTGCTACTAGTTAACTAGTGCAGACAAATGTATGCCACTATTTAACTAGTTCTGCTTCTTTTGTGTAACTAGTTAACATGTCAGAGCTTTTGCAGCGCACTAGTTAACTTGTAAGACTTTTAGCATCACTAGTACAGTCAGAGGGTCACTAGTTCATCAAAAAGCTTACAAGTTGGGACTTTGGTGCTACAAGTGCTGCTCCTGGCGTCACTAGTAAGGCTTATGTGGTAACTAGTCGGACAAAAGTGCCACTAGTTGCTGAAAAAGAGTGACTAGTATAATGTTTTATTTAACTAGTAAAGCAGAGTGCCAAACTAGTTTGATTTGAGTGATGATTTGTTAAAAATATTAGATCAGACGTTATGTGTGCTTCAGTTAAAATTAAGTTTATTCATTGCATTTCATTTGTTCTTCCAAAGTTACAGTAAAATAAAAAGAACCCTGACTCGGACCATACACAATCCAACATGTTCAACAGAATAAGTTCTATTGTTTGTACACATGGTACTTTACATATATGTTTGTTTAAAGTGTCCAGGTGATGCAGACAGGCTGGACCAGAGAGTGAGAGACAGAACTGGACTCCTCACAGCAGTGAACTTCAGCGCAGGTACAAAGACTCTTTTCATACTGTACACAGAATCAAGAAAGATATTGGTTTCAATAAATGAAGTATTGACTTTAATACACTGATATACATTCCATTAAACAATACTAAATACTAGATCACCTAGACATCAGTGAAGTTGAGGGGTTTTTCCATGCAAAAGGTTACATTTAGATGTTAACAAGCAATATGACTGTCAGCTTTCTAATGTAATGTATTGAAGGCAAAGATATATAACACATAGTGTTAGGGTTACGGGAAAGGTAGGACCCAAATGCAGGATACCAAAAATGGAAAAAGGTCTACGAACAAAAAGCGAGCTTTATTACAAAAGCTGGAGAACAAAACATGGCATGAAACTCACAGGTAACACAAGGTAGCATGGAGGGAGACAGGAAAGACTAACAATGTATCGACAGGGGAACACAGGGAAAGACAAGACTAAATACAGGAAGGGGTAATCACGAGACGAGAAACAGCCGGGCAGGGGAGGAGAAACACAAGGGCAACAGGTGAACACAATCAGACAATTAGACACACCGGGGAAACTAATGACAGGGAGGAACACACAGGGAGAAGGACCAGACAAGAGACAGGGAGGAAAACACAGGGAGAAGGACCAGACAAGAGACAGGGAGGAAAACACAGGGAGAAGGACCAGACAAGAGACAGGGAGGAAAACACAGGGAGAAGGACCAGACAAGAGACAGGGAGGACAACACAGGGAGAAGGACCAGACAAGAGACAGGGAGGAAAACACAGGGAGAAGGACCAGACAAGAGACAGGGAGGAAAACACAGGGAGAAGGACCAGACAAGAGACAGGGAGGAAAACACAGGGAGAAGGACCAGACAAGAGACAGGGAGAACAGAACAATCAAAACAAACCCCAAAACCTAACACACAAAAACCCAAATCATGACAGAACCCCCCCTCATGGGACGGATTCCAGATGTCCCTACACAAACAAAGTCCAATATTTCCAAAAGGCTGGGTGGAGGGGGTCCGAAGGACGGGTTTGGGCTGACAGCCCAGAGGCACGGCAGAGGACCAGAAAGGGGAGGAGGTCTCGGGGGAGGACGGCCCGGGGGCAAGGCAGAGTTCAAGGACGGGGACTCGGGCGGACGGCCCGGGGGCAAGGCAGAGTTCGAGGAAGGGGACTCGGGCGGACGGCCCGGGGGCAAGGCAGAGGAACAGGAGGTGGTCTCGGGCGGACGGCACGGGGGCAAGGCAGAGGAACAGGAGGTGGTCTCGGACGGACGGCCCGCGGGCAAGGCAGAGGACCAGGAAAGAGTCTCGGGCGGACGGCCCGATGGCACAGCAGGAGGACGGGGACTCGGGCGGACGGCCCGGGGGCAAGGCAGAGGAACAGGAGGTGGTCTCGGGCGGACGGCCCGGGGGCAAGACAGAGGAAAGGCAGAGAAGCGGCCACGGCCGTGGCGGGCATAGTCAGGGCGCCGGGCACAAGGAAGGACCGGGTTCGTGGCCGACTGGACCCCTGACATGACAGGACATCGTGTTGGCAGGAACGCCGGCGGAGCAGGTGTCGGCGGGACCCCCAACAGAACAGGACAAGGAGTCGGCAGGACCCCCAACGATAATGGCCGTGGAGTCGGCAGGACCCTCAGCGGAACCCCCGACGCCACAGGACATGGAGTTGGCAGGACCCCCGGCAGAGCAGTAGTCGGCGGGACCTCCAACAGAACAGGACATGGAGTTGGCAGGACCTCCGACGAAACAGGTGTCGGCTGGACCCCCAACGACCCAGGACATAGGGTTGGCAGGACCCCCGGCAGAAGAGTAGTCGGCGGGACCTCCCACAGCACAGGACATAGGGTTGGCAGGACCCCCGGCAGAAGAGTAGTCGGCGGGACCTCCAACGGCACAGGATATAGGGTTGGCAGGACCCCCGGCAGAAGAGTAGTCGGCGGGGCCCCCAACGGGACAGGACATGGAGTTGGCAGGACCCTCAGCGGAACCCCCAACGACACAGGACATGGAGTTGGCAGGACCCCCGGCAGAACAGTAGTCGGCGGGACCTCCAACGGCACAGGACATAGGGTTGGCAGGACCCCCGGCAGAAGAGTAGTCGGCGGGACCTCCAACGGCACAGGACATGGAGTTGGCAGGACCCCCGGCAGAAGAGTAGTCGGCGGGACCCCAACGGGACAGGACATGGAGTTGGCAGGACCCCCGGCAGAACAGTAGTCGGCGGGACCTCCAACGGCAAAGGACATAGGGCTGGCAGGACCCCCGGCAGAAGAGCAGTCGGCGGGACCCCCAACGGGACAGGACATAGGGTTGGCAGGACCCCCGGCAGAAGAGTAGTCGGCGGGACCTCCAACGGCACAGGACATAGGGTTGGCAGGACCCCCGGCAGAAGAGTAGTCGGCGGGACCCCCAACGGGACAGGACATAGGGTTGGCAGGATCCCCGGCAGAAGAGTAGTCGGCGGAACCCCAACGGGACAGGACATGGAGTTGGCAGGACCCCCGGCAGAACAGTAGTCGGCGGGACCTCCAACGGGACAGGACATGGAGTTGGCAGGACCCCCGGCAGAAGAGTAGTCGGCGGGACCTCCAACGGGACAGGACATGGAGTTGGCAGGACCCCCAGCGGAACCTCCAACGGACCAGGACATTGGGTAGGGACTTGAGACGGAACTCGAGAGGAAACTCGAGAGGGAACTCGAGAGGAGACTTGAGAGGTGACTTGAGAGGGAACTCGAGAGGAGACTTGAGAGGTGACTTGAGAGGGAACTCGAGAGGAGACTCGAGAGGGGACTGGAGAAGGAACTTGAGAGGGAACTCGAGAAGGGACTCGAGAGGAGGACTTGAGAGGGAACTCGAGAGGAGACTCGAGAGGGGACTGGAGAAGGAACTTGAGAGGGAACTCGAGAAGGGACTCGAGAGGAGACTTGAGAGGGGACTCGAGAGGGAACTCGAGAAGAGACTCGAGAGGGGACTCGAGAGGGGACTCGAGAGAAGACTCGAGAAGGGACTTGAGAGGGAACTCGAGAGGAGACTCGAGAGGTGACTAGAGAGGGAACTTGAGTAGGGACCGGAGTTGGGACTAGAGAAGGGACTGGAGATGGGACTTGAGATGGGACTCGAAGGGACTTGAGAAGGGACTTGAGAAGGGACTTGGAAAGGGACTCGAGAGGGGACTTGGAAAGGGACTCGAGAGGGGACTTGAGAGGAGACTTGAGAGGGACTCGAGAGGGAACTTGAGTCGGCCAGTATGCCGACAGGACACGAGGGGTTGGCGTCGGCCGGAGAGCCAACCGGAGACGAGGAGCTGGAGTCGGCCGGTACGCCGACAGGAGGCGAGGTGCTGGAGTCGGCCGGTACGCCGACAGGAGGCGAGGTGCTGGAGTCGGCCGGTACGCCGACAGGAGGCGAGGTGCTGGAGTCGGCCGGTACGCCGACAGGACACGGGGAGCTGGAGTCGGGACCATGGCTGCTGCGTCCGGTACTGGAGCCGGAACCATGGCTGGTGGGGCCGGAGCTGGGGCCGGAACCATGGCTGCTGGGGCCGGCACTGGAGTCGGAACCATGGCTGCTGGGCACGGAACTGGGGCCGGTACCATGGCTGCTGGGGCCAGAACTGGGGCCGGAACCATGGCTGCTGGGGCCAGAACTGGGGCCGGAGCCATGGCTGCTGGGGCCGGAACCATGGCTGTTGGGGCCGGAACTGGGGCCGGAACCATGGCTGCTGGGGCCGGAACTAGGGCCGGAACCATGGCTGCTGGGGCCAGAACTGGGGCCAGAACTGGGGCTCGGGCTGCTAGCCTGGACTTGCGACTCCTTCTTTTAGGAGCTTTTTGGAGGCTCCGTGGACCTCCAAAAGCCAGACGAGTACCCGCGAACGGCTCCTGGACAGGATCAGGAAATGGGGCCGGAACCACTGGAGCACGGGCTGGAATCTTGGCCTCGCATTCTCCAGAAACCTTCCGGAGGCTCCGCGGACCTCCCAAGACCAGGTCATACCCCAGGAAAGGGTCAGAGGCGTGAGACAAGTCTTCAGGAGCCCTCGTAAACCGTTGCAGCCACTCAGGCAACCAGCTCCTGAGCCAGGGCTGGCAAGCAACCTCCTGGCGTGCCGCCTCCAACGCGGCCTCTCTTCCCCGTCTAGATGAGGCGTCACACCAGGTGTAGAAATGTACTCTAGCGAGTACCCAAGACATTCCGCCTGTAGAGCGAAGCGATCGGCATCTGCTGAGTCCAATGTGGTCGATACATTCTGTTAGGGTTCGGGAAAGGTAGGACCCAAATGCAGAATACCAAAAATGGAAAAAGGTCTACGAACAAAAGGCGAGCTTTATTACAAAAGCTGGAGAACAAAACATGGCATGAAACTCACAGGTAACACAAGGTAGCATGGAGGGAGACAGGAAAGACTAACAATGTATCGACAGGGGAACACAGGGAAAGACAAGACTAAATACAGGAAGGGGTAATCACGAGACGAGAAACAGCCGGGCAGGGGAGGAGAAACACAAGGGCAACAGGTGAACACAATCAGACAATTAGACACACCAGGGAAACTAATGACAGGGAGGAAAACACAGGGAGAAGGACCAGACAAGAGACAGGGAGGAACACACAGGGAGAAGGACCAGACAAGAGACAGGGAGGAACACACAGGGAGAAGGACCAGACAAGAGACAGGGAGAACAGAACAATCAAAACAAACCCCAAAACCTAACACACAAAAACCCAAATCATGACACATAGTGAGAACTGCTACTTTTTATCCCTCAATATTGTCTGTGAAAAACGTGGTAAAAGTTATTATTTCAGTGAGACAACAGAGTAAGCTTCTACAGTTGTGATAACAGTTAAATATTATTTTGATAATAAAATATATTTGAATGTTGATGAATTTCATACTGTTCATTCATAATCTGATTGTCTTTGTAGCTCACTTTTGAAATAAAAAAAAACATTACAATTACAAAATAATTATATCTACAGCCCCTAAACACACAAACACACCTCTTTCATAAATAACACACTTGTTCTGAAATAATATGTTTTATGTTTCCTGTAAGTTTTGTTAGGAAAGGACATGCCTGAAAGACACGACTCAACATTTTCTCCTTCTCTGAGGGTCAAGAAGAACATCCAAGAGGAAAATTAAAAGCTGATGTAATGAGATGTGAATGTGTAATCTAACATTTTCAGTAAGAATAATGGACAAAAGGAGTGCAAATACAAATTCAATTTATTGAAATGTGAACCAAAAGTTAATCAAACATGTTTTAAATAAAAAGCACATATGGACAGAAGGTGTAAACCTATTAAATGTATAAGTAAACACATTTAGTCAAATAAAGTGACAGACTAGGCCTGTGCAGTTGGTATCGGCTATGCCCAGCATAGGCTCCTCCATCAGGCCTGGTCCTCCTCGCAGAGGAAAGACCCTCAGTCCTCTCCGGCCAAACCAATAGACAGGACGTCCATCACACGGAGGTTTCTCCCTGAAGTCTCTGCAGCTCTCTGGACACCACGCTGTCTCAATCCGTCCACACTGAATATGAGAGGGGAAAAATGAAAATAATAAATGCTTTAGACAATAAGAAATATAAAGTTAACCATTGAGGTGCTCAGTTCTCTTAGATTGTCAATATTATTACTGTATAACTAATATCTCAGGTTAAGAGGCACATTCAAATAAAGATTGGTCTTTAAATACATTTAGTTGATTTTTTCTTTTGAATTCTTTGTCTAAAGTCAAGGATCTAGAACTGGTACTTATAGTTTTAATGGTTCAGTCTGGTTATTATGCTTTTTGGAGGAGGCATCAGTCACAGATAAGAGCACTAACTAGCTACCATCACATGTACCTTAGCTTGACTTAAATGTATTAAACGTATAATTAAGTGATAGCAAAATATAAATAAATAATGTCATGCAAACATATTAATATTTGCTTGATTCCAGTGTTGAATGTAGCACAATTGCATACAAACGTTAATGGATTTTAAGATTCTGAAGTATTATCCTAAAAACTTAATAACTTAGATTATTATTTATAGTTTGCTGAATAGTTTCATGTCTGCTTACCTTAGAAACGTAAAAGGCGACGGCAGTGTGCATACGGGGAGCATGTTAGGCTTAAGCTTGGTAGCCTCAGCTAGCTGTGGAACTTCCAGCTCGGTAACAAGAGGTCCCGCCTCGGCTCCGCCTCTTTGCCCTTATTTGGAGCAGGCGGGAGTTAGACTCTGACGTCACTGTCGAGACGTTAGTGGCCGACACCGCCTACTTTAGGCTTCTCGGCAACTCTGCAGAATCCTATGGGTGACGTCACGGACACTACGTCCATTTATATATACCGTCTATGGGCAAGACACAATAAATAAAGCTTCGCCAGTTTGGGTCCTTATCACAACTGATCAAGATGGCCAACGAATCTCTGCTCAGAGGGCCTTGCAAATGATTTTGGAAGAGAGAGAACCATTTGATGATGATGTGTAGAGGAAGAGGAAGAGGTTTCAGAATGTGAGGATCACATTTCTGAGAATTCTGAGTCTGACAGTGACTTTGAAGAAGAGGATGAGATTGAGCTCAGCTAGTTAAAAAAAAGACGAGCCACAGGACCAGCCAGTCAGCGGGCAAAAAAACGAGTAGCACTTTCATTTATTAATGTGATCTAACAAATGTAAAAGGGCAAATATTAACCATATGCTGTTTATATTGCTTGTAATTGAGATGAAGTAAACATCTGTTGAGTATTTTAATATAAAATAGTTTGATTTTGTTGAATTGAAGCCCAAAAAGGCAGCGGGTCCACCAGACCCATGAACACTGGCTGAGTAACAAAAATATGAACACCACACAAGGGTTAAATAACCCTGTGTGATTAAAGACACAGGCAGTGTAGCTGCTTCCACTTTTAAAGGTCATTAGGCCTGTGTAAGGTTGGATAATTTGCCAAATATTACGCGGGGACAAAAGCAAATTTATGAATACCTACTGATCAGAGACATGAAGAAATCCTCCCAAAGAGAGACCGCCTTTCCCCGAATCCTTTTAGATAAAAGCAGCAGAAAAGGTCACACTCAAATTGGGGTTTAATGTCCCTGTCGGTGTTATCCAGCATGAGCTGTACACATTCAAATGACATGGTGCTGCATGCAGAGATTAGATAGCAACCACAGTTCTCACCAAACAAACAATTCAGGCCACAACATTACATGTGTAGATGGAGGATGGGCCAGCATGGTTCACATGGTAGTCAGTTTGCCAACTCATAGAGTCCTATTGTGAACCAGGAAATGTTGAGTCCCCCAAGGTTTCGTGTTGGAAATGTATAGGGTCTCCAGCACAAACTGCCGGATGCCAACTTGCATATGTTGGGCAATTTGCAATATTAGCATAAATTGTCTTTAGTAGCATTAATAACCATTATAGCTTATGTTGATGAAAGTAAAAAAAAATTTTTTTGACAATTTTGGACTGATTTTGGGGGGTTACTGAACTGAATGCATGTCTGACATTTTCAGGATCACCTATGGCAGTATTAACCAAAATAATTGCCATATTTGTACTCTGTGGGCTTATTTTGATACATTTTGGGTCGAGTTGAACGTTTTAGGGGACTCTAGGGGACACACTTTCTATGTGCTGGGGACCCTTTCCTAAACATAACACTTTGGGGTACTCAACATGTCCGGGTTCACAATGCTGGCAACTAGACTGTGGTGGCAGTTCTCTGTTTAAAGTGAATTTATTAAAGCTGCAGGATGCTGGAGCAGGAGCACATCTCAAAGATGACCAGACAGAGAGATACAGTGTTCAGGTAGGAGCCCAGAGCTTCCACTGCTCTCTGCATATGAGCTGCACAGAAATGGTGAGTGTGAAGTGGAGGGATAGTCTGTGGCCTTATTACATATTTAATTACACATTTAGTCTTTTGGCCACGTGCTGAATTAGTCATGTCTGATAATGGTGTGTAATGCAGGTGGCAGAGCTCTGCAGTCTCCAGAGCCCTGCAGGTCCACATAACCAAATAGAAAAGAGAAGTTCATTTTTGTAATAAAAAACGATCAGAATGGAACATGAAAGCTCAATGTGCAATACTAGCCTTCAAAGGTAATATGCTTGTTTGCTGTGAAACCTTTGTCACAAAATAAAATCGATATCAATTTCATCTGTGCGTCCAGTACAGATATAGCTCCAGGATGTGTTTAGCACAGAAGATGGAGTCAGGAGGGACTGTCTCACTCTGTAAGAAGTTTAAAGTTTGCCTCGCAACAACACCAAAGGTATGTTAGTTTCACTTAAAGAGTTGTATCTACTGCAGAGCTAGGGCGGTGTTCAACATCCGGACATACAAACGTGTTATTTGCGATTCTGCAGCACACGATTTATGGTACAGTGTCAATGTGGGAAAAATTGTGATTTTAGTGTAATGAAGCGAGGAGTTAGGCTGTAAATCACATCAACTTTCATGCTATCTGTGTCCGTGTCCTGACAATGGTAATCTTACAAATACAAGATAAGACTGTATCATCAATTATTTAACCGGTGATCAGGAAAATGTTCTGTTAAACATTAGTGAATGGTTTTGCTTTGTGATTCAAGGAGGCAATGAGAGGGTTTGCTTGTCTAATAACTACAAAGAGCACTGGAGCCATACAATCTTCAGTTTCACATTCTTTGGTTCACTATGAAAGATAGCAGAGCGATGAGGGTCTACAGAAGCCTTCATCAGATGTGTGCTACAACATGCTTGATGATGCTTCCTCACTCAACAATCTACACCAGCATCAGAAAACTCATTAACACTTTCTGCAAAACACACATGGGATCACCATCCACTCAGAAGCTCAGATGTTAAGATGGCTACACGGCTATGTGTGTAGTCACCAGCTGTGCTTTAGAACCTTAACTTGGAAATAAAAGTAAAACTTTAAAGAGCCCCTATTATGCTCTTTGGGGTTTTCCTTTCCTGTAGTGTGTTATATACGTTTTTGTGCATGTAAATGGTCTGCATGGTCTTCTCTCCCACACACTCCCCCCCCCCCCCCCCCGCACCTGCCTGAAACGCCTCCATTGGACTCCTTTGATTACTTCCTAAACATAATCACTAATCACAAACATATCACTATGTGACACTTGCGCTTCTATTTGCTAACGCCCCAACACATTTTACGTGATAGGCTAAGGGGCGGGATATCTCTAAGCGGTTGGCGAATCACAACAGAGCCGGCCAGCTAACCAATCAGAGCAGACTGGGCTCTGGTTTCAGACAGAGGTTGAAAAGAGGTGCTGCAGCACAGGCAGTATAAGAAATATAAAAAACTTTTTGAACATTAAAGCATGGAGACATGTCCCAGTAAAGACACTAAATACGGATATAAACCTGAATGATTTCATCACCTTTTATGATGATCTGGGTAATACTTTTCTGAAAAAAAGCTTTTTTCAGATACAAACCTCAATGTCTAACTATGTCTGTCTGCTGTTCACTGCTACAGGAAGTGTGTTTTTTTCCCCCTGAAAACCGTGACCCGGTGAGACCAAAAAGAACTGAAATATTAAAGCAGTAAGTGTGAATCAAAGCATTGAAGGTAGGGGAAAACAGCTGAGCTGAAACTCACTATTAAGTTTGATCCAGCCAGGGTTCCTGAACTGCCTGGAACTCTAAAGGAGATGAACAGCACTCTTCCGAAGTCTCCCTTACATGACTGTGGTGACTGTAAGGGAAATACTGATCAGCTCATTTTCACAGCCTCTCTTATGCAAGTGTTATCCACTTTTATATTCATGTGTTTCCCTATTTCATCATCCATCTGGGTATCTGTATTCAAAGAAGAGAAATCAAGAGATCAATTTCAGCTTTTTATGCGTATTATGATAATAAGGTCCTGATATGACTTGATGAGAAACAATGAACTCTACAGCCTTCTGCTGCTCTGGCCTGACCAACATGAAAGGGGGGCCTATAGGAACGTCATTGTGCCCTTTTGACGCTTTTTCCAAACACACACCTTCTGTCTTACTGTATATTATTTGAAAATGTGGATATAAGGGCTGCAGTAGCTCAATCTGTAGGGACTTGGCTTGGGAACTGAAGGATCCATTGTCCAGGTTCTGTGTGTATTTGTACTGTGCATCTATAATAACAGAATGAAAACTGATTTCCCCCTTTTGATTATTAAAGGGTATTCTTATAAGTCCACAACCCTAAACCTATTTGTGGGCCAAATATGGGGCTTTTTTTTAATCCCTCAGTGCTTATTCAGACTCACTCACAGGTAATCAGAGTCGCACACACAAATTAAAGAACTGAGAAACCCTCAACCACAGTGTGAAAACAACCTATAAAATGTGGGACCACATTTATTCGTAGAAGCAAAACACTGCCGCATAACCACAATGAGGTAATAAAATCATGTCACAACATGAAGCATGTTGGCAATTAAAGCCAATGTGCCCAAAATTACAACTTAATTTTCTCGGCAAAAATAGAAAAGACAGGAGTGATTTACATCCCAGCTTTTTAACTGGGCTACTTTAAATGATGTTGAATAGCAATACTCATTCATGCCAAGCATTAATGAATTCCTGGAAACATAGCAATCGTTAATTCCTCCGTGTCAGTGTGAGGCATTAGGAGACGGGGTGTTTCTTTTTAAATGCTCTTTTATTAGTTCAGCTGCTAACACAGCTGCTTTCCCCCGTACTCATCTCTGAGCTCTCCCTGTGCTCTTAGACTCTCACTGAACATAATTCCAACACAAAGAACCTCAGAAAATGCACTCTCAGCCTCCTGTAAATGCAATTCATGACGAGGCTGCATAAGACGTTGATTGTGCCAGGAATTTGATTGCTTCATGGATGCAGAGAAAAGAGGCGATGTTGGCAAGCACTTCAGAAAACATTGTGGTATATTGTGGCTTGAAAAGAGAATGACCTCAAATTTGTTTGCAAACATGATCAGACATCGCAATTCTGAGGAAAAGGTTTGGCGGCTTCTGTCATCCAGTTCAACCCCAACATGAAATATTCATGCGTGGAACAGCTTGCGTATACGTCCCCCTGACAGCACTGTTGGCTAAGTGGTCTTGAGGTGTATTTTTATGTGTTTGTGTCCTTGTGTGCACTTGTTCTTCTCCGTTGGTATTTGATTGAAGTGTAGACAATGACTGTCGAGGAGGGAGGATGTATTTGGGCCTCTCAGATGTCTCTGGGTTTCAGATCAGAAGGGTTTCCCAGCTTTGTGGCCGTGCCCAGTGGCAGTGTGTATAAGTGTGTATGTATTTGTGTGGAGGAGGGGAAGTGCCTCAATGCATATCATCTGCAGCTTGAAGACAGAGAGCGTGACACTGAGTAGACAGATGCAAACTACTGCTGTGGTTTATCCATGAGGATTCTGGGTAAGGACGCTGCAGTGGGTTACTAACTTATGCTACACTTACAGCTGTCATGAGATATACAGGCTGAGAGATGAGTTCATCAGCAGGCAGCTAAAACTCCTAATCACTGTAAGGAATTCAAAGAGTCTTTATTCTTTGGCTCAGATTCTGAAAATGCACGTTGTTTTTGGAGAAGGATATCAGTGGGACATTAACTCTCTGCTTTAGAATTCCATGGTCCCCACGGGTTATATATTAATATATAAATAATGTTTTTTGTGACTTAATGACTCTGGTCTAGTGCCTATATTAGGTAATAGTTTGCATTAATTTTATTAAGCTTCAAAGTTCATTCTTAACTTTAGAAATATAATTTTGACAAAACAATGATGCTAATAAGAGTATTATAAGCAGGCCAACTGGACTGATAATGTATAGCCTCTCTTTGTACTCTTATTCAAAACTGGGGCTTTATATAAATACATGTAAAAAAAAAATGTGTTTCAGAATCTGGAGAATAAATGTGTGTAAGGAAATTACTTGATATAATATATATTTCTGTTTATTGTACACAAGAGCACATTTATAAATGTTTCATGGGTCCACTTATTTATTGACCAATACTGCTGTATTATTATGTCTAAAATGAAACTCTTCCTTGATAAAGCACTCAGCATGGAACTGCATTATCACACAATTATAACATTAGTTTGACACATGCACATAAAGATTAGAGAATAAAGTTCTCTGTGATAAAGTACACACTGGTTTTAATCTTTGCGAGTGAGAATAGACTATTTAATATAAATGTTTTTTAACAAAGTTTGACAGGACTGCATCCCCAAAGAAAATTCTTCTCCACCCTCACGGCTGGAGCCCAGGCGGCAGTGCAAGTGCAAAACGCTTTGTTGATTGGTCAACAGCTTAGAGATCTCCCATCCTTACCCTATCATGTATAATGTGTTGGAGCGCTAGCCAATAAAATCGCAAGTGTTTTGAAGTGATGTCACTACGTCACAGAAGAAAACAAAGGAGCCCAATGTCTGTGGAAGAGAAACTCCCTCTGGAGGGAACACAGGGATTTTAGCCTTTGCAGACCATTTACATGCACAAAAAAATAATTAACACACTACAGGAGAGGAAACACTCAAAAAAGCATACAGTAATTGCACCTCTTCAAGTCATGGCTGCTGTAAAGGTCCGTAATGACGTGATCTAGCCTGTTAGAGGTTGGACCCATTCCCCAAATCCTTTAAATAAATGTTTATCTTCAGAAAAAGATTTCCTCATTTTTATCCTGAACGTATTTGGAAACTGAGCAGAACTCTTCCTTCTGGACAGCAGAACAGGCTGATGTGCTTTTCCCTTCACACCTCCTGGCCACATGGCAGTCATGATGTAATACTGACTGTCTGTTACATCGGTAAACACACTTCTGTTCAGGGTGAGATTCAAATTGCTGCACATTATTTACACTCCATTTATTCCAACGTGACATAATGGCTTTAGAGCGGTCTAAATAACGCTTACCAGTCAAATGAACTTCTGCTGGATACTAGAGGAGAACATATTAACTCATGGGCATCATCTGTTTGGAATAAGTGATAGAACTCAACAGAAACAGCAATACTCTATCTTTATAACATTGTATGTCTACAATTATCCCATTTCAACAGGATCATTTCCAAACTAAATTGTTCCTTATGTACACTATGCAAATGATCAACCAGAGCAGTTAAAAAAAAGGAAGAGGGGAGGAGTGATCAGACCAGGCTTGGAATTTTGTCCAGGCACCAGGCTTTGGTGTCACCATTTTTTTTAGGGCACGAAGGCCACAGGCCAGGGCACAAAGGCCATTGAGGGAAACATTTGGATTTGGAGCTTACAAATAAATAACTTCACTTTCTGATAATTAAATCACACGAATGACACGGAAAACAAATCACTTTTTTAATATCAATAATGTGAAACATTATAATCATATAGGCCTATGCCTCCTTAGTATTACCATATATAAAATGAAATACTCTACTTTTAATAATTAGTAGGGCTGTCAGTCGATTTAATCGCGATTAATCGCAAATTAATCGCACATTTTTTATCTGTTCTAAATGTACCTTAGAGGGATATTTTTCAAGTTTTTAATACTCTTATCAACATATGAGTGGACAAATATGCTTTATGCAAATGTTTGTTTATTATCATTTGAACAATGACAAATATTCTCATGAATATTAAACACAACAACCTCTGAACATTACAAATATTCGCCTCAATTCAACCTGGAACCTCTCTCATACAATACAATAATACAATACAGTGTGTGGTGTGTGTGTGTGTGTGTGTGTGTGTGTGTGTGTGTGTGTGTGTGTGTGTGGAGACACTGTGATGGATCGTTGGAGCTATGTGCAACTCAAGGCATATGCTCGAACGGGAGCTGCCTGGACGCTGCAATCATGTTGCGCGCACTATCCGTGCTGAGTGTGCTGACTTTTCGTACAATGTCCCACTGTCTGGCTACCTGCATAAAGTCAAGTGCTCGGCGCAGTTGTCGGCGAAATGTCGCTCTTCTGTTTTCATTGAAACAGCTCCTTATATCCGTTAGCGCAGCTAGCTAGCACCAGATGCTAACAACAACAATACACGTAAGGTGTGCGCATTCTCTCTCTCTCTCTCGCTCGCGCCACACATACACACACCCTCCCGGTCCTCCCGATGGCCAGTCTGGGCCTGCCGGTGAGCGTGGAAGTGTGGTCTGCCGCAAGCGGGCGGCAGGAGCGGGGCTGTCAGCGTCAGCTTGTAGATGGTATTTTAAACTCGATGCGCTCTGAAACTACGGGACGGCCGAGGACAAAAAATACACATGCGTTAATCGCGTTAAAATAATTAGTGGCGTTAATTTTTTTTTGCGTTAACGCGTTAACTTCACAGCCCTAATAATTAGTGTTTGGTATGTTTTCTATCTACTACTTCTCCCATTCACACGTGTGTGTGTGTGTGTGTGTGTGTGTGTGTGTGCGTGTGCGAGAGTCTCTTTAATAACAATTTTCAACTCGAGCCTCAAATTCACGTGACGCGTTCTCGCGGTAGCCAATCAGCAGTGAGGATCTCAGCCACTGACGTTGAATCAGGAAACGAAAACAGCAGCCGTTAGCTGTTAGCACACAGAGCTCACACTCCTCATATTTGATCAGAAACTGGACAAAAGTTAAACATGAACAAACCAAAGACTGTCTGTGTCATGGTGAATACAGTCGCTGTTGTATCTGTATCATGTTGTTGTGAGTGTGGACGGAACATATACAGGTTGGTTTATCCTGATCGATCCGATTTCCATTCAGAAAACACGCATTTTAAAAGGTTTTTCGCCTGCCGTCTTGTCTGCACACTTGTCAAAGCATTAATTCATGTTTTTTACTAACCGTTATCAGTATTTTGTTCCTTCTGCATCATTTTGAAATGTATTACAATTAAATCACGGTAAAATATGTTAATTTTGTTGTAGTTGGTATCTACCAAAGTATTTACATGGAGATAAGCCCCGCCCCCTCTCCAGCGCGTCCTGTTTGAATGACAGGAGTAAACACAGCTGACAGCCGCATTGAAACTCCAGCGATTAGAGCAATGCGAATATTCGCATCGCGTCCGTTGTGAACGCAGCATAATGCAGTTCAGAGACCAGACCACTGCTCTTATGCTTTTAAAGCAACTTCGAGATTTTAACAGTGTGAGGGGCACAAAGGCCATGGTGGCCGTAGGACGTACAATTATTTGTGGGGCCTCATGGCCAGATCGAGGGGCAACGACGGCCATGGCCGTCATGGCCGCCGTGAAAATCCTACCCTGGATCAGACACTTTTGAACAGAGGCCTGTACTACGAAGCCGGATTTTCGCTTAGCGAGCTAACTTCAGGGAAAACTCTGGGTTTCCGGTCCTACGACGCTGGTTCACTTCTTACCGGGCTAGATCTCCATGGTAACTTATGCTGAACGGCTAACCTGCTCCGGAGCAGATTAGGTTCCAGGATAAGAGATCAACTCAGTGAAAGCACCGCCTGCTGACCAATCAGAGCGCAGTGTGCGGAGTTTAAAGCTATCAAGTCATAATATAGGATAAAGGAAATACAGTTTAGACTGCTGTTGCAGGAAAGACGGCCGGCAAAAATCAACTGACTGTGAAAATGAATAGAATATCACCTCCCATCTTCAGAGCAATCTGACTAATATAACATTAGCGTTAAGAAAGCTTACTTAAATATCTGCCACAACATAAGTAACCGGATCAAAGTAACATTACGTACAGTCCGCGGCACTGTGAGTGCAGACGTCGATGTGTCCCATTATCATTCATATTACATCATATCACATCATAATGTATCATATATTTCCTTATCTGAGTCAGCTTCTTGACACATACTGTATGCAGAAGTATTATTTTAAGCAACACATTAAGTTGACGAAACACTCGAGTCAAATGTAATTAAAGTCAGATCGTGTCTTAGACGGGCCAGTGATATTATAAACCTGTTAATGTACGCATTCAAACACTTTTTCTTTTACCAGCTGTATTCACCTCGCAGGTGCAACTATGTGGCTTTTATCCTGGATAAAGTGTTTAAGTCATGGATGTTTAAAGTTTAACTTCTTCATATTTGTCTAATATTATAGTTCACTTTTCATTCAGGTAGTATGACGCTGCGCTGTCAGTACGCTTCTCCATGTTTGTGATTGGTCAAATGTTGCTAACCCCGCCCCTTTCTTGTGAACGCGCACTCAGCCGGACTGAGAAACCCTGGCTTGAGTTACCGAGTTGATAACCAGCGTTGTAGGACCGTTTAGCGAGAGTGCGTTTGTTTTGGATTAGGTAAGCCGGGTAACTCAAACATGTCCAGGGTATGTTGAACTGGATTCGTAGTACAGGCCTCAGGTGAAACAGTCATACATGTAAAAGGGTAAACAACATGGTCTCTCTAACATCTTGAGTGTATCTACAAGTAGTAAATGAAACACGAACGTTATGACCGTGTTTACAGATGAAAGTATGCATTTAGAAGGGATATCTAACATCATCTGTAGCTTTGATAAGCATTTGACAGCGTAAATATTGCAATGACACAGCCTGTGTAAACACAGAAACAGCATCACATCACAATGAGAAGCTGGAGAAAGATTGACAGCTCACAATAAGCATTCAGGAGCACATTTTCATAGTGGCCAAACCTTGTAGAGACAATTTCTGTGTCAGTCACGTGATGCCAGGGGGCCCAAAAATAAATCTGAAAAGCAGCCTATGCATTTTCTTTCAGGCAAATCAACTTCTAAATTGAAATGCTCTTTTGGCCCTGTGGATGTGGAAGATTGCTGTAGGATCTGAGAAATGTCTACCTGAATTTGAGCACTGTTTGGGTTAATGCAACGCTGAAAAATGTTCATAGGAATGAACAGCCCAGTTTTCAGTTATTTTTATATGTACATTGCCTAACCCAAAAAATGCTGACCAATCAGAGCTTGGGCTTTTTTGGGAGGTGGGCTCAAACTGACAGGTGCTGAACCAGCACTTTCAGACAGAGGGTGAATACAGCTATATCCAGGCAGGCACTGAGAGAATAAAGGATTTTTTGACATTACAGCATGTAAACGTATTCTTGTTTAAAAACAAAATACCAAAATTAACCTGAAATGTTGCATAACATGTGACCTTTAAAAACAAATGTTGTCAGACTGCTGCTTTTTGGGTTGTGGGTCAGGGTCTCTTTTTTCTCTTTATACAAATGTTGATTCCTTAGCTAAGGCAAGTGCATTATATTCACAAAATAAAAGAACAATGACAATTGATTGAGAACGTTATAATGTGATCAATCTCATAGCTGGACTCAGGCATATGTTCACTAAGCAGCTGTGCCTCCTCTGATATCAACACAGTAGATCCCTCTGATCACTTTCTAAAGTAAATCTTTTTTAATTAAAAGCTGGACATGTAAATAGGGGTATGGCAACGAATGGATGGAATTGCATTTGAATACAAAGAGAAATGAGCTGCTTGTTGTCACTTTATTAAGTTACATTTCAGAGGTTTTGTATAGAAAAAAAATGGCGAAATATGCTGTTCCACTTCAGTTTATACATAATTGTCTTTTCAAGTGGGGCCTCAGTTCAGATTCTTCTCAGGGCCCTATCAATGTTCATTCTGCAATTCTCTCAAAAATGATTAGAACATAGTGACAGTAACACATCACAATAGTCAATGTCTTATTTATGTCTCTGATTAAGTCTTGTGTTGGTGCAGTATGAAAGATACCTTGTGATAATGAAGTCATTTATTTTGATATTTATAATTGAAATGTTTGACAAGGCTGAATTACCAGCTGGGCAAAGTGGAATACTGCCCTGAGGAAAGGGTCCCCCAGGGGACCCAGAGGACCTCCCTGGTGCCCTAAAAGCAAAATATAAATGTCTGAAAATTGTATTCACATATTATGATTGTAAGGGCCTTAATGGGGCTCCCACTTTATTATTCCTTTTTGAGACCCCGTCTTAGGATAGGGCCTTGTGTCAAAATGTGGTTTTAGTACCGTTTCATATTTAACATTTAGTAAAATAATATAGCCTGTTTAAAACACGCCAGTTGGAACAGGTCTATTGGTGGGCTTCAATAGGTGCACAAAAAAAACTCAAACTCCACACAGCTCTTCTTTCAATTCACACGCAAGGTGGAAATGATCAGAGTTTTGTGTGAAAATCAAAGGACATACAGACTTCCTTCCATTTTATTATGAGATTCTTTCATGTTCACACTGCAGTAATATCTGGGTCTAAGCAAATATAATACATCTGCTATATGTCTGCACTTTATAGTTAAAAACAACTAGATGTACACAATTCACAAAGTTGGAGAGGCCACGGAGTCTCATTTGCCCAAGGGGCCTTTGCCATATGTAGCCAGGGTCTTAGTAACACTGAGGTCCAAGGTTCAAACCCCTGCAGCTCCACTTGATGACCAAAATAAATGTGGTAACCACATAAGTAAGTAAATCATTTCGACAAGCAAACCAAATCATTTATTATATATTGTATTTTAATGGAGTCTCCCCTAAAAGATGTTCCAAGCTTTACAACGGTCCTAAGTAAATCTCATTATTAAGATATATAATAACATATTTTTTTACTATGAAATCAAATACTGTAAATCAATCAGCTGTGATGAACCAGCCATATGTATTGTGTATGTTGAAGACATGAAACAGAAAGCATGAGCTTTAGGTGTCTTTATAGATACGGCTCTGCATGTCTTTGTTTCACTGAGAAATGATAGAGAAATAAGTCTGCTACACAGACAGGTGCATCACTGAATGGCCAGCGTGTTTTCTAACCCGTGTAAACCATGTGTGTTGTGGCTATTTAATCTTAACATTTCCTGTTTGTGTGGTAAATGTAGGTGATGCCACAGACCTGGCACAAAATCCAATTGACGCTGTTATACTCCAGAAGAGGGGGCTGATGGGTGAGTTTCTAAGGAACCCCCTCAGCTTTGAACAAAAGGCAGAATCTGGCAGGAAATTATGCGATTTTGCCTTCAAAATAAAAGCATTCCCAAGGGGGAAGTCTTAGTACACTGAATGTTTTTTCTGTATTGTGTTTTCTCTTTAGTATGACTTTGATGTGAAACAGAAACAAAGGGTCCTCCAATGAGGACATTATATTGATATATTTCATAAAAGGCAAACCGAAATGTTTAAAGACACATATAGCTGTCTTCAGAATGATTAGTTGTGATTTGTTAGTTGTGAAAATAATATACATAGGCTAAATATAGGTCTGCAGTAAAATTGTCACTAGACTGATTTATTTTAACTACTACATGTGTTTTTGACTGCATAATCTACTTATACAGATCATCTATTTAAATATTCAGGGATTGACAGTTTGTAATGTTTCATAATAATAACAGTTTTAAAAAAAATAAGTAATTACATCTATATTTAACTTAAATAAAAATTCATTTGATATCAAAATAAGTAAACATCTTCACACAAATCTCTAGTTCATGTGTTTGCATAGATGTAATATGTGCTTCATATAAGATCTGCTTTCAAAGTGCTGCGTTTGGAAAGAGTTGCAGCTCTCGTGCTTTTTATTTTGAAAGGTTTCGCTGGAAGTCATTTTGGTTTAACTTGACTCTCTTGACTGTAGTGCGAGCCCCGGGCTTCCAAATAAGGAATCCGGCTGTTGCTGCGCGCGGACACAACGACGCTCCAGAGCCGCGAGCTGGGAACGGCGGTTCCAGAGATGCGCGCGAGTCCTCTCTGATTTGCCGCTCCGTTAAACGTTACATTCCTGGAAGAGTGAAACGTGAAGAAGATGTGGAGAAAATAACTTCTGAAACTAAACATTTGGAATAACACAACAACTAATGTGGAAAGGACTTTCCCTTCATACATTAAAGAAGAGCGGAGGACGTTTTATTTTGGAAGAATGTAAGAAAAATATCTGTCGGTGAATACATTCGAGATTTTCTGAACCTATTTCACGCACTGGGAGCATCAGTCGGAACTAACGGACATCCAAAACTCCTCCTGACCCACCCCTCCTCTTTACCCCAGTCTTAATTCCTATATTTGTCTCAGAAGAAGAAGAAAGTACCGTCATCGTAAGGCTTTCTGTGGACTTATCCTTGGACTTATCCCCGGGCTTTTGGAATTGGTGAAATCCCTGTGAACGCACGGAGCTCTGACAGAATGCTTCAAAAGGACCAGTAACTTACTCAAGGTAAATTCTCATTTTTGTAATGAATGATTTTGACTCTTATTGACCTCTTTCTGCTCACCTTTAAGTTCACTGATTTTGTTGCTTCTGCGCTTTGTTTTGTTGAGATGCGTGTCGATTCTGTCACTGCTCCTGGGCGTTTTGAGGCAAAATGAGGAAAAAATAGGGACTGCTATCAAGTTTGTCGGCTTGTCGAGATTCCTTATTTTGGGTTGTTCTGGTCGTCCTTTTACTGTGGTGCTTGTATTCAGGTTAGGGAATACCACAGAATGTTCAGGTGCCACACACCCAGCCGCGCTCCGCCGCATGGGCTCAGCCGTGAGAGAGACATTTTTCTCTGGGGATGCAGTGCTGCAAAACTTCGTTAAAAAACATTTATATTAAATAGTCTATTCTCACTTGGAAACATTAAAACCACCTTGAACCTTACTTAAGATATGTTCAGAATGAATAAGTCTTTACATCGGCACATCCAAGACACATTCAGCGTAATTTATTTCATTTACATCTGTACTGTTTTAAATAAATCCCTTAGAGCCAGAGATGTATGAACCTCTCAGAATGCTTTTCAAAGCAGTGTGTAGGTTTGCCAGTGAGCAAGGCTGCTGTTTTTAATGCGATATTTTTTATTTTAATTGAGTTTGACGTCTGGGTTCTCCATTCAAGAAAAAGCGTTGCGTTTTCATACAAGGTGGATTACTTGTTCGAGTTTTTCATATACCTATAAACTAAATACCTTCATATTTTTCTTAGACTTTTGAGTCTTTTTCCGAAAAACTGTCTCTTCACACTAACAACAAATCGCTCAGAGTAAAAAAAAAAATCCATGGCATCCTTTATTATACGTTGTAATCATAATAGGTAATAGGTCTTTCGACCACATTGCCTTTAATTGTCACTTTATACACACTTTAAAGCCGGATATAATGATGAGCCATATTTAAATAAATATTCCATTGATTTGTTTCTACGTGATGAAATGCATGAAAACTATTCTCAAGCATTGTCTCAATATAAATAAAATGTATAATCCACATTGATGAGGAGGGGGTAGATGGTGCCATGCTGCTGGGAGGAGGCAGTGGCACGGAGCTGATCTCTTTGCAGTGGAGTAGGCAGATGAGTGCTCCGAGCCGACTGCTGTGGCGCACTTTCAGTCAGTGTGGCTTCCCTCTCTGATGGCCAGCAGTGGTATTCGCCACAGAGAGGGTTGTCATTCACCTTCTGCTGCAAGGAGCCTCCCTCAGCATGCTGCTGCAGGACTCATGATGTCCACTTCATGCTGCATGATGTGCATTCACAAAAATGTCCAAATGAGGAGGGTAGGGTAGGTTGATTTTTTTAAGAAACTTTCATAAACGTATTTTCGTTGGATTTCTGGTTAAGCTGAGAGATATTTTTCTACTTTGTGATTATTTGTTGACAAAAATATCCTTTAACCTCAGACATTTTCAAGTTACCTGATCATACTATTGGGGGCGCTATAGAAACACATCAGCCTGTCCCTTTTGATAAGACAGGTGCAATTGTAGCTCTCGAGCTGCCCTCATCACTGTTGATTTATAGCAACATAATGTTGGCTTTCTTACATGGGGACAGAGCTGGAAACGCAGTCATACTGTTTATTCTCGTGAAAAGGTGTGTATTTCAACAAGTGACGATGTGGTCTTTGAAAGTCTGATAAAAAAGCAGACCAGCAAATGCAGCTTTTGAATCGAATGTGCAGCTTTATTGTCGTTACACTTCCAATGCGTGTACGCTTCAATATTAGCAGCGCATTCAGTCCAACAGACATATATTCAGAGGCAGGGATACCTTATATATGTACATTCAAATGATGGTTTTGTTCTGCTATTTATCGTTAAAGCAACCCTTTCCTCTCCTTTAGTGATGCTTATTTCAATTTGAGGTGTAACAACACTGCATCAGAGGAAAACCTGCATGATGTAACTACCTTTTCTGATTTATACCAAAAAAAAGAGTTTTCATTCCCCTAAGCGTGATGCTTGAGTGGTTTAAATGTATTTTTGACCCCTCATTAATATTAACATTTCCAAATCAAGACCCTGATGATGTTAGTCCCACATCAACTCTTGTGCATTATATAAAACCACAAAGAAATAGATGGTTCCCCTGAACCCACCTCAGATTTTCTTTGTATTTTCCATGCTGTTTTGTTGCAAGAAAAGCGCATTTTTGTCGCACTGCCAATGAAATCCATGTAAGACGTTTCACAAGACTATGAAGAGTGGACAGGACATGTCTACTCGTATGACAGCACATGCATTTCTTGGACAGTGCCAGGTTCACCCCCGCCCCCCCTTTACCCCTAGGTATGAATATTAGCCGTCAACTGTTTTATCCGCAAGAAAGAGAGCAGATAACGTAAATAGAGTGAAAAGTAGAGCCCTAACAGGCCGGCCGGCTCCGAGTCACAGGGATGAGACAAGCCGGCAACACAGGCCTTTCAGATCCATTCATTCATGTTTTTTTTAACCTAGATGTCCTCCTTTGTTTCTGCGTCTTACATCCTCCCGCTGCTTGGGAGAATACCCGTGCCGCCAAACGAGCTCGCCTTTCCCACATCCTCTTATCCTTCTGATCACTCCCCATCCAAACAAGGCTGCAGTGTCCAAGGCTGTGTGCTATCACAGAACCTCATATCTAAATTTGTGACATCAGAAGGGAGGAAGAGGAGACAGTGAGGGAAGGACACAGAGGGAGTCATTGAAAAGGAGAGATGAATAGACGGGTGATGAGGAGACGGTCCGCGGGATGATAGAAGATAGATTAAAGGCGATATAGAGAGGGACTGTAGACACAGGGCTGTATGACATACACAGACATTGCTATTCTGCTGCCTCTCAGCTACAAACAGGGCTGTGTGTATGACACCCACCATGATTTGGAGTAAACACCATCAGTCACATTCAGAACATAGGGTTTCTAAATGTGAAAAATGGCAAAATCCTGAAAGATCCTAATGGCTTCTCAACATAACTGTGGGGAGACGCTCTTTATTTGGAAGTTGACCAGATTCGTAAACACACCTAATTAGTGACTTATGGTGCATTCCAGTTGTACTGGGAAGTGGGATTATCCGAGTTCCCAGTCGGAAATTTCAACTGGAACGCCCCCTGAGGTCGGACTTCCTACTTGGAAACTCGGAGAGACCTCGCCATACCTGAGATCAACATTAAAAAGCTCTGCATATGAACATTAAGAGAACACTTTGATAACATAACATGTCAACTCCGACGTTGTATTGAGTCAAGTCTGTAACCACTGTATAACTCTTGCCTTAGGTAATCCAGAAGCAGCAGGAAGTGAAAGCCTAGAAAGAAGCCTTCTTGTTTTTTAGTCACCAAACACAGTTGTTGATAATGCATCTTAAACATCATGATGTCAAGGACTGTCTTGCAGTGTGGTTGGATTGTTTGTTGCCAGGGTGAAACTTGGCAGTGAAAAGTGGAGAAAATATTTATTCCAAACAGGAAAAAAAAGTATTTATTTTGCCTCCATTTATTCCTCTGCTCATTCATGAGTGAAATGACAGCAGACGGAGCAGAGGAAGGAACTGTGTGATCACTTAATCGTTCCTGTTGCTAAGGTATAAAAGCTGGGCGAGGTGCTACACAGGGCATTTTGTTTGGAGACACATGTCGAGGATGCGGCCAAGCATAACTTGAGTTTAGCGCTGGTTAGATGACAACGTTATCTATAACAATTAAAATACAAATCCTGTGCAGCTTGAACACTCCAAGGACTTCATACCATGTAGGCTATCTTTTTAGCCTCAGCCAACTTCCCTTTAATCACAATTCAAGACTGTGTAGATTATTCTGTTTTTCTTTTGGATCTTAAAAAATAAATACATTCTAAATAATTCAAAAGAATATTATTGGTTGATTGGTTGATTATTGGTTTTAGAATGTTAGCATTTCATGGAACAATGATTACAGCAGGTTTAAATGTGGAGAAGGGTATGATTATCTTAAGGTTAGGAAACCATGTTGTGTGGCAGTGGTTATTGATTTATTTAAAGCATTTCAAATTGTTGTCAAGAACTGGCTTATGGTTCCAACAAAGGAGGGGGAATACGACACAGGTTGGAGGTCAATGTGGTTTTATAACACTAATACAGAGAAGACACACATGAGGGGTCATGACACTGTTGTTTATTCAAAACTAGGATGGCTTTAAAGTTTAAAGTTTATGATTTTTAGTTTTGAGTAAGATTGGTTGGCCAATGTGTTGCTGATAGAGCTGTTTTTTCTAAACTGAACTGAGGTCATCTGTGATCTCTACCCTATCATGGCCAGACACAACCATGAATATTGGAGAATTACTTAATGGGATTTTTAATTTCTCGTCAAATAGCAATGTTTTAGAAATGTTAGCTTTCTCAAATATGAATGCAAAGAAAACATGGTATGGTCAAGATTGGATTTATGGCAAATACTTATGGCTAAGGTTCAGCAATTAGAGCAGCTTTACCCTAATAGAAAAGTGAATATTACAATATGTTTAACCTTACTTACTTTGCATTGCCCTACGGGGCTGGAGGTGTACCACAGGGATCTGTACCTGGTCCTCTTTAAAAATTGAATTATAAAAAACATTGAATGGGATACTAATGACACCATCATGCAATGCTCAGCCTTTCTTATTAAAAGTCTATTATTAGGCTACAGTTATACATTTTTGGGGTTCACTCTTAGCTGTTAAGCTGTCCTTGAATCAGGACAAAAGAAAGAAAATGCTGTTCTCGGAAAACAGGAACAGGCTTCTGCATAACACGGACCTCTTACCTCCTCCAAGCAAACCAGTTTAGGGTTCTTCCTTTGTTGAAACCTCAGCATTTGATTGCCAATTGTCTATTCTCAACTGCAGGTGAAACATTTATTTCAGATAAAAGTAATGTTTTACCTTTACTCGTCTGAAATCTTCAGACACATTTTTTTCACACAGTGCCCTGGTATTTGACACTGGTAGCACATTTACGACACATAATAGGAATTTGTATGCTGTGTTCGGATGGATCTCTTTATGCAGGGATCCATTCACTGCCTGGCTCTGATTTATAATAAGCCCTCCAGAGGTTGCCTCAATTGTACGTATGAGTCTTTATGGCTTTACTGTGTAAGCATCAGTAATGTTTAAGGTCAGAAGACCTTCTCCTTGGCTGCTTGAACTGAGATTTGAAGTTAAATGGGAAAAAGACATACAGGTGTACTTTTTCCTAAAATTAGGAAAAGACTCAAAATCAAACTCTGTCACAAACGAGCTGAGAACCAAAATGCAAGACACGGGAAACCAGGGATAGTCGGTAACCAGCTTTATTACAGGCAATTGTCTGGTAGGAAACAAAACGGCAGATAGTAGGCAATGGGCTGGTCGGGGACAGGCGAGGGTTCCAGGAGTAAGCAAGACGGGAGTCGCAGGTACAGGCAGGGTCAGGGAACAGGCGTGGCAGAATAGTCCGGGTACAGGCAGGGTCAGGAAACAGGCGAGGCAGGCTGGTCAGGGACAGGCAGGGTCGAAACCGGGAGAGCAATCTGGAAGGTACTGCGGGAAAGACTGGCATGCTGCAAAGTACGATCTGGCGTTGAGTTGAAAGTGAAGTGGGCCTATATACTACTGGAGCTGATGGGTGTAACAGAGTGAGAGAGAGAGGGGGTGTGGCTACCAGGTGACTAAGGAATGTTAATGCAGAAAATAGGTGAGTGAGAAAGCAGACCGTGACAAACTCAGAAGGAATTAAAGTATGTCGATTCTATTTTTATTTCTATGTATTAGTCTTTTGTGATGCTGTTTGGGTTCTGTCCCTTCTGTATTTGTGTTCTTCACGTTGTCTTCAGCAGGGCTCACCTATGAATTTGGAATCTCTGGATTTTTTGCCCGGCTTCAGGCTTTACTCTCTTTAAATATTTAAATAGTTCTGAAAATAACCTTACTCACGCAAAGGTGGAGCCTTTAGGTGACTTTTAGTATCGGACTTTGAGGCAGAAACATTTGCCGTTCATAGATAGTGGAGCCCTTTTGGAAAAAAGGAACATGCTTTTCACAAGTTAAAGAGGATTTCCTTATGTTTCTGTCAAAGTGGAGTCAGACCAAACACAGTTGTTGAATATGAGTCAAATCTGCTTTTTGGGTGATGAATTGGATAGCGTGATGAATTGGATCCCATTTGAATGATATTTTTTTTATATAAGTATTCTACATTTTGGAGTTTAAGCCATGAAACAATTATTTGATATTACTGATTATTGGCAAAACTATCAGAACATGTGTGTAGCTTTAGAAGCCCCTGCGTAGTAGTTACATGTCAGGATTTCAGTCTGCTGCAGCGCTGTGAGTCGAGTTCTTCAATTATCACGGTGCTTTTTGCTATTTTTATCTTCATGTTAGCAACGTGTGAGAAGCAGAGGAAACACCTTCACACCTCAGCCTGTTCCCCTGGAATCCTCTAATGACCAAAAGACCCAGCAGCCAATGGATTAAAGCATAAGATGTAATGTCTATACATGCAAATATACATATTATGCAAAACAACACTCATTCCACGTTATGATGTCTTTTTCCTTATTTTTTATTATTTATGTAAGATAACATTCCAAAATTCAAGTCTACATAGAGATTATTTTACACATTACCAACTATGACAATTGACATTTTCGACCTGTATATTTAGTAATTTACAGTTTTGTTTTACTCGCATCTTGAAGGGGCCCTATTCTGCTCATATCAGTCTTTAGTGTCTCTACTGGGACATGTCTCCATGCTTTCATGTTCAAAAAGCTCTTTATTTTTCTCATACTTCCTGTGCTGCAGCACCTCTTTTCACCCTCTGTCTGAAACAGAGCCCAGTCTGCTCTGATTGGTTAGCTGGCTGGCTCTGTTGTGATTGGTCAACCGCTTATAGATGTCCCGCCCCATAGCCTATCAAATACAATGTGTTGGAGCGCTAGCCAATAGAAGCGCAAGTGTTACATATAGTAATGTCATTATGTCAAGGAAGTAAACAAAGGAGTCTAATGAAGGCGTTTCAGGCGGGGGGAGAAAATCCCTCTGGAGGGAACACAGGGATTTTAGCCTTTGCAGACCTTTTACATGCACAAAAACCTATAATAACACACTACAGGAAAGTAAAAACCCCCAAAGTCATAATAGGGCCCCTTTAATAAATGTATTATAAACTTTACTTCCAAGGTATTTGTTTGAAACTCAAAAATACATTTAACAGCATTTTCACAAGTGCCACCTGAAGAAGGGATTGTTCTCACAGGCTTGTGTTTGTACTGAGACATTGTGAAAGACAGAGGGATCAGAGGAAACCAACCATCTGCTGTATCTTTATTACCACCCCAGTCCTGAGTTAGAGGCACTGCCTGTGCGTCGGCAAATCACACAAATTAAAATCCCTGCACTGCTAAATTGCAAACAAAGAGAGATCATAACAATTGGAAAAACTCCATTTCAGGCCTTTTATTAAAATGTCAGTCCCTCCTGTCACATGTAACACTTCTTGTGGAATTTTTCAACATCTGAATACGACTGCTCCATCCAAACAGCTACAGGTATCATAAGGTGCATGCTGTATTCAAAGGGTTCATAATTATTGAAAACTTGACTCAAATCTCAAAGGAACGTCTCTTCACACGCCAGCTCCTTCACAGAAATGAGTCACATGCATGTAGGCATGATCATGGCATTTCCCCCACGCACATACTGTACTCAGACACCTTGCTGGAGAAACCACAGATGGTCTCCTCTGCTTCCTCCACAGTTGTCTCAGTAATGTCGTGACCCTTTTTCTGGCTGCAGATATAAGTTCTTGTTAACACATTATGCTATAATTCCTTGCACTCTTTTTTTATAAACTCCTGGCACTTCATTGATTAATTCATTAAATATTCATAGGCTTCATGCATAGTCTAATAACCACTTTCAGAATAATTTAGTTTGATAAATCATCTCAGCAGTTTGTTTGATAAAATAACCATATGTGCATCAAAAGGACGTGTTCAATGGCAGATTATTTGAATGCAGACAGCCCTGCTGCTCTTTTCAGAACATCTCAATAAAACAGACACAGGTAGTTTCATAGGGCCAGATGATCTTTTCTTTATCCTCTATGATGAAGCCGAGGGAAATCTTTGATCTGGAGTGGCTGGATAATCATCCGTAGCTGAGCCCTGATTTCCATCTCTATCCAACTCTCTCCTGGTAGCTCCATAAGCAGCCATCAACACTGGAACTAATCAGGGTTATTACTCCTCTCCCATTGGAGCGCACACTTCTGCAGATGTGGGGTCGCTTCACTGTTGTTCTACATGTTGACGCTGAACAGGTTTGATCATCTCTGTTTGCTGACGCATCGGCCTGATGCCAGATTTAAAGGTGGAACGCTTTTGACTTATTTTTTAAGGACAATTTCTGACATTTTTATCTCAATTTAAAACAACAGATGTTTGATGAGAGAAATGATTGTGTGAATTCTGTAAAGGCTGCCATTAAGAGCTGCTAACCCTTATTTACTTTTTAATCACAGAATAAAATACAAATAAGAACAAGCTGTTGTCATTAAATTTTTTTCTCTAGTGCTATTTCCATTTGCCGACAGAAATGTAATTACAAATACATGACATACCATCACTTAAAAAGGCTTTGCCTTGAACGATGACCCCTTTTCAATTGACAAGTTCTATATTCACATTTTGATTTCGTGATGATGTAAGGTATTTGTAATTGTGCAGAATGAACCTGATAAACGATATGCAAATCCACTGTAGAGCATTCCAAGTGAAGTCTCATATCTGTCAAAGGACATCTCAAGTTGAGTTTAAGTCCTTAAACAATGTCTCAAATAATGTCTGAATCTGTCAAGGCAGGTTTAAGTCAAGTCTTAAATCTGCCAGTGGATATCTCACATCACCTTTAGGAAAATGATGTCAAGTCTCAAGTCAGAACAAGATTCAGGACAAGTCTCAGGTACTACTCAGGTCTGTTCTAGTCCCGTGTTGTGTCAAGTGTTAATTCTGAGTTGGCTCTCATCTTAGTCCAGACCAAGAGAGTTGTCAAGTCAAAGTCAAATCTCCATTCCAGAACTCAAGTCTCAGCTCTGATTGAGACCAAACTAAACTCCATATGACTACTAGTGTGAGACTATAACTACTTGTCTTGTGATAAAAGGTGACAATCCTCAGCTCCAGTCTGATGCTGGAGTGATACAGTTTTAACTTTGTGAAGCTGGGAGAGTTGATCAGTGGTGCTGATCTCCTGCAACATCTGATGTAGGCCAGGCTCAATGTGCTTCTCATGCACACATGTCACATTTTCCCAAAACAGATGTTTGCGAGGGCTAAGCTGTCCCCATCACTGTCATAAAAGCTTGGGATTCCTCCAAACGCAGGTCCATTTATCCAGAACACATCTGGTGGCAATTTGTCTTCCGTTAGAAAAACGTCTTGGTAAACTTTGTGTCTCCCCAAAAAAGAAAACATGTGGCCCTGAAGTGCTGACTTCCCAATCTGCTGTTGTCAGCTGTGTTGGACTACAGCTCTGCTGTGTGAACCATTTATTCATGAGCCCTCCATGTTCCACCTCATTACATCTACAATGTTGTTTTCTCCACCAAGAGGACACTGCAGCTGGATACTGAGCGGGGCACATTTGGAGCACTTGTTCATTTGCTCTTTAAAGAGGAGCTAATGGTGGACAAAGAATCAAAAGAATGCAGTTTGAGAGATTATCATTATTTTTTCTGTACGGCAATACATGTTTGGACATTCTTATTTCTTTTTCTTTTACTTTCATGTATTTAGTTTTCTCCTCTAATTTATTTTCTTCTTTTTATAGTTTTTTAGTTGCACAAACATACAGATAGGAATTCCGTAAACAATAATAGAAATAGAAATAGAAACAAAAAGGACAGGGAGCCCCTTGCCTATGCAAATACAAATTAAATAGTATAAAACAAAAAATGTAAATAAAAGATATACAGATAGCAGTATATATAAACAAAATACGCAAAATAGAGAATCTATACATTTCAGTAATGAAGGATATATATCTATAGAGTATATATATTGAATGCACAATATATATATATACAGAATTGAAGGCAGTGTACTTCCTTGTCCATACATTTGTTTTATTATTTTCTTCACCATTTTGCTCTTTGATTTCTCTAAATAATAACATCACATGTCTTTTCCCTTACATCTCCTTCTTTCTCTCTTTGTAACTCTTTCCTCTCAGCACTGCTTCTCTTTTACTCTTCCATCATCTCTTCCCTCACCCTCCCATATGATCTCTTCTCAAATTCCGTCTCCTTTGACCTTTTCCTCTGACATTCCAATGCTTTAACTCCGCGCTCCCCTGCTCCCCCGCTCTATGTGATGGATGGTGGGGGTCAGTGTGCAGCCTCTGACACTGTGCATCGCTCCGGCTGTTAGCGTTACCCCCCCCCCCCCTCGCCTTGGCTTTATCGGCAGTCTACTCAGGTCATTGACTAAAGTCTGCAGGAGTGGGTGAAGAGTTTTTTTCGCTTCTGGCTCCCTCCGATCTGAAGCAACAGGGGGCATGATACTGATGGAGGGAATAGGCAGCGCTTGAACTGTTTTAAAAGCTTTCCTCAAACAAATGCAGGGCCTTAGCCAAATGTACTCCTTGTGTTGGCCTTACATTTAGGAAATGAAATTAGACTAACTTGGACACAGATTAAATGTGACCTGTTTTATTTTGAATTGTGTTCTCTGTTTGCGTTTTGTCTGGTTTTACTTCCTGTCCTTGTGTTTCTTTTGCCACCTAAACTCGCATTTTGTTGGAACTACCTGCCATCTTCTTTTTTACTGCTTGTGGGTCTAATATCCTGCTCAATCCTTACACACAGCCTGTGTAAAACCTACAATGTGGACAAGACACAATACAGTAAAGAATTCAGATTATTTTAACCCATCCATCAAAGCATCTGATGGACGGCTTGTGCTCAGGAGGCAGAGCAGGTTGTCCAGTGATTGGCGGTTTGAAGTGAACCCCAAATGGCTCCCGGTGACCGGCCATGATAGTGTGCTGCCTATGTAGGGAACATTTGTGTGTGTGGTTCAGGTATTGTAAAGTTATTTGGCTAAAGGTTCCATATAAACACAATCCAGTTAAAAATAAATATTTGTCATGATCTTAGTTTTTGTATTTAATGTTTCCTGTTTTATTTTGAAATGTATTTTCTATTTGTCTGGTTTTAACTTTTTGTTATTCCACCTGTGTCTGATTAGTCCTTTCTAATTTCTCACAATAAACTCCTATCCTCGTGTCTTAGTCCCGCCCACAGGAGATGCGAGCGGAGGAGTCGAGGAGGGGAACCGAGGAGAGGAGTTGAAACAACAAACGTTTAGAGAAATTAGAAATCCTCTCCTCTGAGTGGTCATTTTAAAGCGCCGTCCATTCATGATGACTCGGCATAACTGTGCAATTAGAGAAATGAGAGATGGTGCGTTGACATCGATTTCCGGGTCACTACCGAGGACTCGAATAGTCGAGGAGTTGAGGAGGCGAAAATGAGAGAAATTAGAAAGGGCTATTGTCTGATTGTGTTTCTGCCGGTCCTCTCCAATCCTGTGTATAGGCCTGTCCATAGGCGGCGCATGAGGCTCAGGTTTGGGAAGGCTAAATAACTTTTTTTTACCTGACGCTGCCCGCCTCCGGCATCTATAGAAAAGAGATAAACTCAGTGAAAGCACCGCCTGCTGACCAATCAGAGCTCAGTGTGCAGAGTTTAAATCTATCAAGTCATATTGCAGGATAAAGGAAATACAGTTTAAACTGCCGTATGCAGAGAAGACGCCGACGTGTCGCACTTATCATTCATATCACATCATCAATCAGATCATCGATCATATAATATCACAATATTTCCTTGTCTGAGTCAGCTTCTTGAGCCGTATCTGGCCGTGCAACACTCACAGTGTCACATACTGTATGCAGAAGTATTATTTTAAGCAACACATTAAGTTGACGAAACACTCGAGTCAAATGTAATTAAAGTCAGATCCACTCGTGTCTTAGACGGGGCAGTGATATCATAAACCTGTTGTACGCTTTCAAACCCTCAGTAGTTTATTTATTTTGTAACCAGTTGTTCTATATTCACCCTGCAGGTGCAACTATGTGGCTTGTATCCTGGATTATATGTTTAAGTCATGGATGTTTAAAGTTCATATTTGTCTAATATTAGTTTACTGTTCATTAATGAAGTATGACGCTGCGCTGTCAGTACACTTGTCCCTGTTTGTGATTGGTCAAATGTAGCTAACCCCGCCCCTTTCACGTGAACGCGCTCTCAGCTGGAGAGAGAAACCCTGGCTTGATTTACTGAGTTGATAACCAGCGTCGTAGGACCGCTTAGCGAGATCTCGTTTGTTAGGGTTAGTTAAGATAACTCAAACATATCCAGGGTCTGTTGAACTGGCTTCGTAGTACAGGGCACAGGTGGCTGCATAGCAGCGCTAATGTCAAAGACACAAACATTATACATTATATTTTTATTTTACCAGGATGCAGTGACACAAATATTTGGGAAGGCTTAGCCTTCCCTAGCCTACAGTACCCGCCGCCCCTGGGCCTGTCTTCTGTGTTCTTTGTCACTTCGTCTGCGTTGTTTCCATCTTTGTTCTTGTGTTTTTCTCCCTGAGATCCTGCGTACCTGATTTTGTTCCTTGTGCTTCCCGGTCCGTACATTTTCAGTTTTTCTTTGTTTAGTTTTGCCTTTAAAAATTAAAAGCTTGCTTTTTGTTAATACTATACCTAACATGTTATTTTTTTACTGCTCTTGGGTCCAACTTCCTGACAAACTCTGACAATATTGTTATTAAATTAGCTCCAGTCAGACCCCAAATGGTGAAAAATAATGTGGAAAATGAGCAAATTGAACATGTTCACAAAACCAGATGGATGGAATATCCTCAGGGTTGAATATCCAAAGTAATCTACAGATTGGATTTGCCAGTGTGTTGCTGGATGATCTGGCACTGCTGAAACAGTTGAGCCAGTTCCAGTTTTTGTCAGATGTCTGCTATGGAAACCCCGACTCCAAAGTCAGTGAGACAGAAAAGATGCCTAGTTTTATGACTTCTCTAAACACAGCCTTGGGTGATTACCTTTCTAAACTTTTATAGTTACTGTATATCCACTACAGTATTCAGGAACTTCCAAAGTAAGTCTGTAATGGAGTGTAAAGGTCGCATTGACTTTACCTCAGAATCTTGATCTGGGGGGGTGAGGCCAGATGTTTGCCCGCCGGTGGGTAATGTGAGGTGAAACTGCAAAGGGATACAATATTGTTTAGCTCTTAAATCTAAGTTTTTTTAATTGAGACGTTTGAAGATTCTTTTGTGGAAAATATGTCATTTTTACATTGACATATTATCAGTTTGTAATTTTCACATAAAAACAGTGTTATTTCTCTGAAAACAGCAACTGGCGAAAAAGATCAAAAACAAGACAATGGGCCTTAAAGAAGCTAAAACCTGTGAAGAGCTTTAAGGCGCTGTAGAGATCATTTTCTTTGGAGCATTATGAGTGCCAACAATAAGCTTTTTGCAGCTCTCCACAGTCTTTCTGTGTCCATTAGCACCTGCTGTAAAATTGCACTAATGTTAGCATGTCAACGGATTGGCTAGTCATTCTTTTTCAATAGCCATATAGCAGCTGAGGGAGGCTAAATATGCATTTAGGATGAACAGATGAAAAGTGCTAATGTGTTTATTGAAAATAAGCTCTCTTTTTGATGTGTCTCAACTGGTGATGTTGACACGGAGTCTGCATGCTGTTCACCTCGACAGACACCAGGTCTGCTCCTCAGGCAGCAGAAAACAAAAGTTTGGATGCTCTGGCTTTCCGTAGAGCAGGAGCATGTTTGATTCAGAGCCATTGTTAGGCTCTGGCTCAGGTTCAAAGGGAGAGCAGTGCACGAAAAGTGACGACAAGCAAATACCAAATCAAGTGTCACTTATCCCACTCCCCCTCCCTGTTGTCTAATGAAGCTAAATGTGTTGGAAGTGATGTGGCTGTTGGCCTTTAATTCACTCTCTCCACCATCTGCCCTCTGCAGCTCTGAAGGCTTTATCGCTGCCTGTGCTGGAGGAGCAGATTAGATTTTTTGTTGATGAAGTTTGAGTTTCTGCAGCTGGCACTGTTTGTCATTCAGTCTTTTGTCTGTTCGGCCACTGCTCATGAAAGCTACCCAAGACTTCTATATCTGCCAAAGAAATGGAAAACACGTCACGCTTCACTTGCTGTGCACTCAATGTTTTTCTTGATAAAAGACCTCGCAAGAACTGTTTTCAGAACACCAAATGTTAAAACTTTTATGGACTAGCTAAAGTTTTTTTCTTTTTTTCCCCATCAGAATGAGAGCAGAAAAACAGACCTTCATTTAAATGAAAATGCCACAGCCCATTACTTTAATGTTTGGTTGCACAGTGGACATAAAATGTGTTAAAGGTATCGCCACCACACACACATAAATAAATAACACTTTATTTTCTCTAACATTATCCAGAAATGCATTAAAGATATTCAGCATGTCATGTTTAACCTGTTGTATGAGTGTGTGGAATGATTATGTCCCTGTTATCAACCAATACAATCTAAATATTTGAGCAACCCACCCAGACACTATCCTTGGTACATCATGGCCACGCCCCTTTCTGGGTGAAAATATAATTTAACTGGTGGTAAATACACATTTCTGAGGTCTCAACCAATCAGATAAAATAAAATAAAGAATACCTTTGAGTCCGAATACAATGGTCAGTCAGGCAAACCATTACACAGATCATTGGGAATTGATGATGGGTGTGTGAAATGAAATAGGGGATCGATGTCCTGTCAGTCTACTGGTGGACAAGTGGCTAACTCTTACACTGGGATTTCCTTGGCTTCCAGGCACACATTGTGAAAATGTCACCGATTTAAAGATGTTATTGGACTTCTTATGTTTAGGCAAAAAAATAACGTGGTTAGGTTTGGATAAAAAATCATGGTATGGCCCAAAGTGGGGTTTGGGTTTGGTTTGTTGGTTATAAACAGGTCACGTATGTAGCTTGAGGATGTTATGTGTTAAGTTTAGTATGTGACGTCAGTTAAG
>CM062272.1:35199102-35246602 GCA_031216635.1 Dissostichus eleginoides
TTTACATGCACACAAACCTATACAGTATAACACATTGTAGGAGAAGGAACATCCCAACAAATCCTAATAGGGCCTCTCTAAACAGAATAGTTTTCTCTCAATCAGAACACATGCAGGTATATGCACAGTATGTATATAGTACACGTTTCTCTGACAGTTATATGTCGTAGTTACAGTCATTTTTATTGAGGTTGAATTTATGGTGTGTGTGATTCCGAGCCCATTTACGATCTGCAGACAGGCGTGTGACAGGCTTCCTCCGGCGTCTCTCCATGAATTACAGCGATCCGTCCCCGACCCAAAATAGACGAGAACTCCCAAGAACAGAACCTGTGAAATCCGATTTCAGGGCTGGAAATAGTCTGAGGATGACTTGAGAGTCTCTGAGCTCAGTGTTGTTCTCACAAGTTGTTAATGCTGTGAGCGTTTTGACGCATTATGGTGTGAACCTAACACTGATTCCACGATTAGTCCTTCCAAATCTCTTAGATTTTCCTCTGGTTCAATACAGAGACTCACAAATCAGTTTGTAAGGCCCATATTTTATACTGTTGATATTTCAAAGGTTTTTACAAGAATGTGTTGATAAGAGACAGTAAAAACCCTTGTGTACAAAGTACTCCTTTATATGTCAGCGCACTATCACTTTCCTTTCTAATTATCAGTGGAAGGATTCTTTAAGCTTCCAGGGCAGAGGCTTGATCATGTGTCAACCCAACCCTATCATCAGATAAAACTTTGATACCAGATGAAAAAAAAAATGAAAACACAATAATTTTCCGGCTGCAATATAGCTCAACTGTTAGAGCTCCAGGCCCATGTATACTGAGCCTGGTACTAAGCGGAGAACCCGGGTTCAAATCCAGCGGAAACCATTTCCCACAGGTCATCCCCTCTCCTGACTCAATTCTGTCCCTACAATAAAGGCACGTGTTCCCCAAACAAATTGTATAACATGGCTATGTGTAGAACTTTGTTTGTATTAAAATAATTTATTTTGTTTAAAATCTGTTTGCTTTTATAGTAAGGAACACACACACACACACACACACACACACACACACACACACCACACACACACACACACACACAGAGATGCTGAGTAGAGTGGATATTGTGTGCATGACAGTGAAAGAGATAGTAATAAGGTTGTGTGTCAATCCAGAGTAACTCTTTTAGCGGGACAGTTTGAGGAGGTGAAAATCCTGGAAACTATTTTATAACATTAATGAATGTTATAACTATAATTTATAAATCTTAACCATGGTTTAACACAAGTAATGTCTCTAATGCCTTTTAGTCCTTTTACATCAAACGGTGTGGTGTGAATACACTCTCAGTCAATCTCATCGATTTGAAACTGCTGAGCCAATCACAAAAGAAGAATCACCTTATCTAGACTGTGCACACGGCACCATAAACCTGACGTGTTTTGTTCTTAAAGTCTCTCTGTTTTAAATGAATTTCTAATAGAGTGGTGCAGGGATGACGTGTTTACCCGGAAATAAACTGCACATGGGTTCCCTCGACAAAAAACCAATGGGATTTCTCCATAGGATTTTAGAAAATAGCTCGAAATAAGGTCTGTGTAAAACGAACCTGTTTGATAAATGCACGTTTTGTTCAGTCGGATATTATCCACATGTCTACCCTACTTTTATCATTTTCGAGTCATAAATCTAATCGCCAGAAGCAAAATGCTAACGTTATGCTATAAACGAACTACAGCAGGTTCGCACGACTTCAACGTCACGCCAACTTAAGATCGATATTAAAAAATACAGATTCTAAATTGTACAACAACAACAGTTTGCAGGAGGCAGGTACTTGCTTTCAAGCAGAATACGGGGCAAACAAACTTAGCGGGAGTGTTTACGTGTTCGGTGTAATGAGGTACAACGTCCTCCACAACTTCTGTAGTCCTATTCAGCCACTTGGTAACAACCATCGTTTTTCAGACACGTAAACTCTTCAGAAATCACCAGTGGGGTCACTGCTGATGGATTTAATGTCGTAGAACAAAACGTGATCCGTCTCTTCAATGTGTCTCAACCACAGACCTTATTTCCAGATATTTTCCAAAATCCTATGGAGAGATCCCATTGGCTCTGAGACGAGGGAACCCGTAGTGCTAAAATGCTAACTCACTTCCGGGTTTTAGGACTCGTCACTGCACCACTGAATAACATAATTTACAAAATAGTCATCCAATCAAAATCAGAATACCTGAAGGGAATTGGGTTTTGTGACAATTGCTCTTTTTCTGAATGAAATAAAATATAAATAAAAAATATAAAATAAAAATGATATGAACATACAAAATTGAAGTAAGTATGTCCAATAAAAAGATACAAAAAATAATATATATGTATTTAAAGTTAAAGGAAAATGTCCAATAATAATAATAAGTTAAATGTCAAAATGTCTACATTGTACTACAATAATATAACATGTATATTACATTAAATACAGTGGTGTATTAATGAAATATGAATGCTGAATTGCACAGTTTAAAAGGGTTTGGCTGCTGATGCAAGTCTTGGTGCCAGTCTATTGACTCAGAGTACCAATAACTTACGATACAGTATAACATTAAGAGACTGCTGATAATGAAATATAAATACAATCTTAAAACAGGCATTAGATCTCCACACACAGCGTTGTTCTTGAGCCACAGTCAGGGTTATAGAGGCGTCTGTGTGAATGTTCGTCAGAGTGTGAGCTCATGGTGTGTCATCACGTCATCTCTGAGGTCATTTTCACAAACTGCGATACTGAGTCATTGTTGCCCTTTGTATATGTGTCTTTTGTGTGTGTGTGTGTGTGTGTGTGTGTGTGTGTGTGTGTGTGGGTGTGTGGGTGTGTGGGTGTGTGTGTATGGTATTGCTCCTCCACAAAGAAAACATTGCTTGGGACGTGTAAGTTTTATTTTTATATTTTTTGGACTCACATATGCAGTGTATGAAAGTCATCATGTGCGTTTATGTGCGTGTTTGTCACTTTGCAGATTTTTGCATCAGTAAGTGATTAATAAGCATTTGGCATAAACAGGTTCCTCATGTGATCCCACTCCCATACATCATTAATGACGGTGTAATGGATAGATTCATTTCAATGCTGCCGCTCCACTCGACCGCATTTAACCTGCAGCTGATCAGGAATCTGCTCTATTGATGTGAAGAGACGCTTCCCTATGACAACGTCAAACTGAATGGCTTTTCAATTTAATTACAAAAGCTGAATAGAAAACGCCAACGTTGCTAAAATGTCTTACAGTATTTGAGGTAGACGTTTAAGATACATTTAAATAGAAAAGCTGATGTAACAGGTAGTCAAAGCAAATTTCTCCCAGATATGGTATTCCCCTGATCAAAGAGGTACCCTAACTATAGATTAATTTATCCACTGCGGGGCAGTTCTTTGTCACTGATAACGTGAACAAAGAGCTTCCTGCGTGCCAAAAGTCAGACTCAATGTTTGACTTTTTGTGACGAATGGCCATGAAGTGCAGACAAGTGAAAAATATTTTAAAAAAGTGTTTGGTCTTGGCAAAGCTGATCAGTAATCTGATTTACTTGACACTTTCCTTTTTATATTTAATCCTTTGTCGTCATTCGCTACGATTCATTGAACTGCTGAATTTTTGTTCTCAGCCATTAATAGTAAGGGACATATTATTTCCACTCTGTGATGTTCAGTCCATGCCAAAGCTGCAGCACTGGATAGCCCTGCTAAGTTATCCAATTCATTTGGTCACAGCTTCAAACCTTATGGAGAAATAACTACAAACGTTATGGTGACCAGAGGCCTGTACTACGAATCTAGTTCAACATATCCTGGATATGTTTGAGTTAGCCGGTTGACCTAATCCAAAACAAGCGCGCTCTCGCTAAGCTGTCCTATGACGCAGGTTATCAACTCGATTACTCAAGCCAGCCGTACCCTATCTAGTTAGGTGTGCGTTCACATAAAAGGGGTGGTATTTAGAGCGATCGACCAATCACAAACATGGACAAGCCGCCTACTGACAGCGCAGCGTCATACTTCCTGAATGAAAAGTCAACTATAATATTAGACAAATATGAAGACGTTAAACTTTAAACATCCATGACTTAAACACTTTATCCAGGATAAAAGCCACATAGCTGCACCTGCAAGGTGAATACAGCTGGTAAAAGAAAAAGTGTTTGAATACGTAGCTACATTAACAGGTTTATGGTATCACTGCCCCGTCTAAGACACGATCTGACTTTAATTACATTTGACTCAAATGTTTCGTCAACTAAATGTGTTGCTTAAAATAATACTTCTGCATACAGTATGTGACACTGATAGTGTTGCACGGCCAGATACGGCTCAAAAAGCTGACTCAGATAAGGAAATATATGATACATTAGGATGTGATGTGATATGATATGAATGATAATGGGACACATCGACGTCTGCACTCGCGGACTGTACGTAATGTTACTTTGATCCGGTTACTTATGTTGTGGCTAATATTTAATTAAGCTTTCTTAACGCCAATGTTATATTAGTCAGATTGCTCTGAAGATGGGAGGTGATATTCTATTCATTTTCACGTTCACACAGACGGTGATTTTTGCCGGCCGTCTTTCCTGCAACGGCAGTTTAAACTGTATTTCCTTTCTCCTGTAATATGACTTGATCGCTTTAAACTCCGCACACTGAGCTCTGATTGGTCAGCAGGCGGTGCTTTCACTGAGTTGATCTCTTATCCTGGAACCTAACCTGCTCCGGAGCAGGCTAGCCGTTCAGCATAAGTTACCGTGGAGATCTAGCCCGCTAAGAAGTGAACCAGCGTCGTAGGACCGGAAATCCAGAGTTTTCCCTGAAGTTAGCTCGCTAAGCGAAAATCCGGCTTCGTAGTACAGGCCTCTGGTCTCAAAGCCTAAACAACAAATACATATTTAGAGTCAGAACTTATCAAAGTCATTTACAGGAGCTGAATACAGTAACAGAAAAAAGGAAAAGAGAAAGACAAAGAACTGAAATCATATTACAATGAACTATTACCGTATAAAATCATTTTACAACTTAACTTCAAAAACATGGAATTCTGTTTGTTTTTCTAAACTTCTTACATATTATTGGTCAATTGAACTAATGAAAGTTGAATAAAAGATTGAGATGAGTTTGTGTCATCTGTTTGTGAAATATTCCTAAAATTAGATTTTAATTTCTGATAAGAAATATTACTTGAGAGATTCAAATATTCCTTCTACTCTACAAAGAGGTTCATTAAAAAAATACTTTTCTCATTATGCTGACTAAGAACCAACAGGTCGGGTCAACAGCAGAATAAACGGACCTGCCCTGGAGTCCAATATTTCCCTTGGTGTAGTTTCATTGCCCGTATCTCATTTACTCTGTTAGTTAAATGAACCCATTGTGATCACTCTTGTGTAATCTTCCCTCCCTCTTTTAAACCTGAGCCAGATTGCAACATATATATAAGTAAGGGATAATGTGCTGGGAGTCGGTCATTAGGGTAAAAGAACAGCGACGGGGAATCACCCTGGAGGTAATCACCATAAAGGCTATGTACTAAATAAACCAACAACTTGACTCACAATAACGATTTAAAAATGATTGTATTGCTTCCGCTAAGAAAAGATCTGTTGCACTGCGTAATAATAATAATAAATAATAATACATTTTATTTGAGGCGCCTTTCATGACACCCAAGGACACCCTACAGTTTGTTAAAAATGCTAAGAGGCAAACAGAGCATGATACAAACATATACAGGAAATCATGGAGGAGACAATCAAAGTGGACACAAATGAAACACATAATAATAATATAATATTGGGAGGGATGAAACCCTCTTTAATGGTCACACATGCAGAGCACACAGCACACACAGTGAAATGTGTTCTCTGCATTTAACCTAGTACCAGGAGTCTAGTACTAGGAGCAGTGAGCATGATGGGGTGCACTACAGTGAGTAGGCTGAGTTGAACAGGTGGGTTTTTAGTTGGGATTTGAATATGGTGATTGTGTCAGACTGTCGGATGTGTGGGGGGAGGGAGTTCCAGAGTTTGGGAGCAGTGTAGCTAAAAGCCCGAGCACCCATGGTGACTAGGCGTGGGGCGGGGAGGGTTAACAGGCCAGCGGAGGGAGCGAGAGGGGGTGTGTACTCCTGAAGAAGGTCAGCCAGATAGAGGGGGGGGTTATGTAGGGCTTTGTAAGTGAGCAGTAGGTTTTTGAAGTTGATACGGGATGGAACAGGTAGCCAGTGCAGTTGGATGAGGATGGGGGGTGATGTGTTCTGAGGCCTTGGTGCCGGTGATGATCCGGGCAGCAGAGTTCTGTATGATTTGAAGTTGATTGATGAGTTTGGTGGGAATGCCTGAGAGGATGGCGTTACAGTAGTCAATGCGGGATGTGATGAATGCGTGGACCAGGACTTCCGTGTTTGATTGAGACAGGGATGGGCGGAGTCTGGAGATGTTTCGTGTTTGAAAGAAAGCAGTCCGGGTGATGTTATTTATGTGAGGTGAAAATGAGAGGGAGCTGTCCAGGATGACACCAAGGCTCTGAACTTGGCTGGAGAAGGGAATGGAGTAACCATCAATGATGAGGTTGGAGGCAGGGGAGGATGGAGTTTTTGAGAGGGTGGTTTTGGTGCCAATGAGCAGGGCTTCGGTTTTGCTGCCGTTGAGTTTCAGGAAGTTCATGCTCATCCAGCTCCTGATGTCCTGGAGGCAGTTGGTGAGATAGGTGTATCATCGGCGTAGCAATGGAAATGGACATTATGATGACGGTGAGGTAGGATGAAAACCATGAAAGTGCAGTACCAGTGATGCCAATGTCAGCTGTGAGGTCAAGGAGGATGAGGATGGTGAGCAGTCCAGAGTCAGCTTCACGGAGGTCGCATACCAATGATTGGAACTGCAGCAACAACGACGTACTTAAAATGACTGCACTTCCTACTACTTACTTCCTGTCTGTCTTCTTCTGCTGTTCCCTTTAGTGTTAACTTCCTGTCTGTCTTCTTCTACTGCTCCCTTTAGTGTTTACTTCCTGTCTGTCTTCTTCTGTTGATTTATCTGACGTCCAGCTCTCTTTCTTTTAACCCCTTGCTTCTCTTGTTCTCTATTCCTTTCCTTTACTTGGGACAGTTCAGCCATTATTAAAGGTGGGGTAGGTAATTTTGGAGAAACCAGCTCGAGTGCGCTAGAATTTGAAAATACACAGCCGGAAAAAATCTGCCACTTCCTTACAGAGCCCCTCCTCCAACACACACGAACGCGCACATGACCAATGAGGGCACGAGATAAGTTTGTGCACAGATGGAAGGCTGACAGGCAAGGTAGGCCATCCAGTTATTTTTGCCGGGCCGGCTAAAATGATTGGTCGTGCTTTTTACAGCGCTACGGCTTCCACAGATGAAATTTCTTTATGGATTTTTTGTCAAAGCACTTAAGATATTCATTGCTATCGGGATGTTAAGAGCATTCCATGGAATATAACAAAAAGTGTATCTCGAGCCGGTTTCTCAAACTTACCTACCCCACCTTGAATCCAAAGTTTCTTCCTCTCCACACATATAAAAATAGTATCCAAAAATATTCCTTTGTGTTCTTGACGCTGAGGTTTAGTTAACCGGACTTCTTTCTGCAGATTGGTATGACTGCCCGGTCCCTAAGCATCCTCCTGAGCAGTGGTCTGCAAGAGGAAAAGCAGACCGTAGAATGGTCAAAAACGACCAATCAGCATGGGTATTTATCAAAGCCGCGTAAGAATGTTGAAGTGACAGGTTTGAGAGTCTTTCCAAGATATATTTCCATATTTAGTGTGTAGTTAATTCTGATAAAGAACACTGCTGAATGCATTGCTAATCTCCTTTACAGTAGGCAAACAGGCTGAGATAATCCAACCATTCAGAGACCATGAACTGCAACACCTGCACTCATGGTGTTTCTCTTCTTTTATTCAGCTATTGCCTCTAATAGGCCTCCTGTATGTATGTATACAAATACATATGACTTTCATAGAGAATTATAACCTAGATTTATACATTATGAGGTGTGATTGGATCTGGCACTAAATATAAATTGCAGGCTGTGGCAGGTTTCATATAATGGACTGTGGTAACAGACTGGATAGAAAAACAGATTTGAGTAGAGCTCTAATACAAATCAGTCAAAACAAATTCTTCAAATATCATTTCATCCGCCCCTGTGGATCCATATAGCATTAGAAAAAGGAAAAAATAAACTGTCTCTCTGATGTGGGCCCATAGAATTCACGTTTTGTATACTTTCAAAGGTTTGTGAAGTACTTTACAGCAGGATGCAACAGAGCTGAAATTACATTTAAAAACAGCCAGATGCATATAAGGCCGTCTTTCAGCCTTAATCCCCTCTCCTTTGTGCAAACACATATCTTTTCTTATTAGCTCATTTTCATCCGAATGTGATCAGGCTTGATTTGATTTGCTATCCAGAGCAATTGTCTTTCATATTAATGCGATTATGTCTTAGAACAAAGCGGCCATTATACAGAGACTTATGGTGCTAGTGGAAAAAAAGGACCATCACATTGCCATCAGTAACATCCCTACTGAGAGATATGGGTATTAGGAGGGAGAGATAACACAAACACACACACACACACACACACACACACACACACACACACACACACACACACAACAGGCGCATGCATCATGACTCTAATCTTGCTTCGCCTTTCTTCATGCTGTGGGCAGAGCAGCAGTGTTAGGAGTGAGAATCCTAACAGGCCGAGGATGTGTGTCATCATCAGCGCATCAATGTGTGTTAAATCACTTGTGCGGTTTATTCCAAATCTGAAGTTACAAATATCCTAAATTATCATTTTGGTGAAATCTAAGTAAGGCTGTATTTAACTCTCCATCAACTTCTATGTGTAGCAGTGCTGGCAAGTAACTAAGTACATTTACTCAAGAACTGTACTCAAGTAAAATTTCGTACTTGAGTATTTCAATTTAATGCAACTCAATACTTTTATTCAACTACTTTTAAAAGGGAAATAACGTCATTCTACTGCACTACATTTATTAAACAGCTTTAGTTACTTTTCTTTTACTTTTTTTGCATAAAAAAAGTTATACAATTTTCACATAATGTATTTCAAAAAATGTAACTACTGGACTAACTGTTAAAGGTGGGGTAGGTAATTTTGGAGAAACCAGCTCGAGTGCGCTAGAATTTGAAAAATCTGCTACTTCCTTACAGAGCCCCTCCTCCAACACACACGAACGCACACATGACCAATGAGGGCACAAAGTAAGTTTGTGCACAGATGGAAGGCTGACAGGCAGGTAGGCCATGCAATCATTTTAGCCGGCCGGCTAAAATGATTGGTCGTGCTTTTTACAGCGCTACGGCTTCCACAGATGACATTTTTTTATGTCAAAGCATTTCATATATTCATTGCTATCGGGATGTTAAGAGCATTCCATGGAATATAACAAAAAGTGTTTCTGAAATAAATTACATACCCCACCTTTAAGGTACAAAAACATAAAATTAATTAAATATATTACAAAACGTTGTTTGTGTACACGGTAAAAAGGCTGCTTGATTCAACAATTTTAACAATCTAATAATGTCATTTACATAATAATATATCACATAAGAATGAGAACTTTCGTTTTTTACACTTAAATTACATTTCTATTAATTATACTTCTGTACTTTTACTTAAAGGGGACCTATCATGCAAAATGCACTTTGTGATGTCTTTTATACATAAATATGTGTCCCCGGTGTGTCAGGGAACTCACAAAGTGTCAGAAAACAAAACCCTCTCTCTTTTCCTCCGTACCCACATCTCTAAAAAAAATAAAAAAACGGGGGTGCAAACGAGCAGATCCAGGATTTTGGCTCCTATGACGTCATTGGCGACATCCAGCCGACGTGACACGTCCCAACCTATCGTCTCCGGCACACGTGACACGTCCCAACCATAGGTCCCAACCTATCGTCTCCGGCACACGTGACACGTCCCAACCTATATTCTCCGGCACACGTGACACGTCCGAACCTATCGTCTCCGTATACAGTCACAGTCGCTGTGTGTCTGTGTATTCAGCAGGATGTCTGCAGGAGGCACTTAGAGTAAAGTTGTTATATATATAATACATATAATGGCACTGTTCTAGCGGTAAACACTTAAGAAAGAACATGTCAAGTTATGTGCTGTATCAGAAACAATGCGCGGCGTGTTTTGTGAGTAATATGCTCTGTGTTTACATTAGCAAGCATGCTAACACTCAGAGCTAGCCATGGAGCTAACGCTGTACTTTTACTTTTTTACTTTTTGTCTTTGCTTTAAACATGGTTCGCAACATGCAAGCCGACCGCACCAACTCTGTTATACAATATAGCAGAGAGGAACTTCTTTACATCCGAAACCCCATGGAAAATAACCCACTGAAAGACAATGGGGATTCGCTACCTGTTGTCCTACCTGAGAGGCGCAAGAACAGGACTAAGCAAGGGTGCCGGGCCGGGCTGCTGGTCAGACTGAGGAAACGAGAAAACCGACCCCCTCTTCCGAGTATTCTTCTGGCTAATGTTCAATCCATTGAAAATAAACTAGATGACCTCAGAAGTCGGATTGCTTTTCAACGGGACATTAAGAACTGTAACATGTTCATTCTCACTGAGACCTGGCTCAACCCTGCGATCCCGGACTCCGCCATTGTTCCAGTCGGCTTCACTATCTTTCGCCAAGACCGGACTGCTAACTCGGGGAAAAGTAAGGGAGGCGGTGTGTGTGTCATGATTAACAATAACTGGTGCACAGATGTGAGGATTATTTCTTCGGACTGTTCCGTTCATTTGGAGCACATCATGATCTCATGCCGGGCTTTTCACCTGCCGAGAGAATTCTCATCTGTGGTGATAACAGCTGTGTATATTCTGCCACTCGCCGACAACAACACGGCACTAGGAGAGTTGTTTGGATTTATAGACAGCATGGAGACTTCACGGCCAGAAGCAGCATTCATTGTAGCAGGGGATTTTCACACCGCTAACATGAAGAAGGTCCTACCGAAGTACTACCAGCACATCAGCTGTCCGACACGCGGGGAAAATATACTGGACCATGTTTATTCCCCTTTCAAAAATGGATATAAGGCTCTCCCTCGCCCTCCCTTCGGCAAATCAGATCACATCTCACTACTACTGCTGCCTGCTTACAAGCAGAAACTTAAACGGCATAGACCGGAAACAAGGATTGTACAACGATGGAGTGAGGAGTCAGACTCAGCTCTGCAGCACTGCTTCGAATCTACGGAGTGGAGTGTGTTTGAGGACAATAACATCAACACACACACGGACACGGTCATCTGCTACATTGGGAAATGCATCGATGACGTGGTACCGAAGGTTTCTGTACGAACATTCCCAAATCAAAAGCCCTGGATAAACGGCGAGGTTCGTACCAAGCTGAAAGCGCGCACTATCGCGCACAGAGCTGGAGATTTGGAGGAGTACAGGAAATCTAAATATGATCTCCGGAGAGCAATCAGCAGTGCAAAGAGACAGTACAAAGAGAAGGTGGAGTCTGACTTCAAAGGCTGTAACACCCGGAACATGTGGGCGGGACTAAGAACAATGACAGACTACAAAGGAGAAGCGGGGAGTGCTGCGGGAGTGTCTGCGTGCGCATCTCTCCCAGATGAGCTGAACAGCTTTTTTGCACGTTTTGAGAGCAGCCAGGCTGGGGCAGAGAAGGACAGGAGCCCTGCCCTTTTGTTTTAAACAGGGCAGATGTGTGCAAATCCTTTAAAAGGGTTAACCCACACAAGGCTCCTGGACCTGATGGCATCCCTGGCCGTGTTCTCAGGGTGTGTGCAGTTCAGCTGGCAGAGGTGTTCACAGACATCTTCAACAGGTCCCTGCTGCAGTCTGTAGTCCCCACATGCTTCAAACACTCCACCATCGTTCCTGTCCCCAAAAAAACAATAATCACCAGCCTCAATGACTACCGCCCAGTAGCACTCACCTCCATCATTATGAAGTGCTTTGAGCGGTTAGTCAAAACCTTCATCACCTCCTCCCTCCCTGACTCTCTGGACCCCCTGCAGTTTGCCTACAGAGCAAACAGGTCCACAGACGACGCCATAGCCCACACCATCCACACTGCCCTCTCACACCTGGACCAGAGGAACACATATGTGAGAATGCTGTTCATTGATTACAGTTCAGCATTCAATACCATTGTGCCCTCCAAGCTGGCCATCAAGCTCAGAGACCTCGGGCTCAACAGCGCCCTCTGTGACTGGATCCTGAACTTCCTGACGGGCAGACCCCAGGCAGTGCGGGTGGGAAACATCACATCCTCCACCCTGATCCTCAACACCGGTGCCCCTCAAGGCTGCGTGCTCAGCCCTCTCCTCTACTCCCCGTTCACTCACGACTGCGTGGCCACACACAGCTCCAACACCATCGTGAAGTTTGCTGACAACACGACCGTCATCGGCCAGATCACAGACGATGACGAGACGGCGTACAGAGAGGAGGTCGTAAAACTGACATCTTGGTGCCAGGATAACAACCTCCATCTCAACGTCAGCAAAACAAAGGAGCTGATTGTGGATTACAGGAAGCAGCCAAGAGAGGGACACGCCCCCATCGCCATCAATGGGACTACGTGGAGAGAGTCACCAGCTTCAGGTTCCTTGGGGTCCACATCACTGAGGACCTGACATGGACTCTTCACACCACCACCATCACCAAGAAAGCTCGACAGCGGCTCTTCTTCCTCCGCAGGCTGAGGAGGTTCAAAATGGATTAGGATACTCTGGAACTTCTACAGGTGCACCATAGAGAGTATCCTGACTGGCTGCATCACGGCCTGGTACGGCAGCTGCACCGCCCTTAATCGTAAGGCTTTACAGAGGGTGGTGAAAACTGCAGAGAACATCACCAGGACGGAGCTGCCATCCATGGAGGACCTTTACTCCCAGCGGCTCAGGATTATAAAAGACCCCCATCACCCCAGCCACAAACTGTTCAGTCTGCTGCCGTCTGGCAGGCGTTACCGCAGCATCCGGACAAAAACAACCAGATTCAGAGACAGCTTCATCCCGCAGGCAATAAGACTGTTAAACAACTGAACTGCTGAAACAATTTCATAACATTCATCTGCTACTTAGTAATTATTTATCTATTATCTAATATATCATTCCAATAACTTGTATTGCACTATTCCACTTTTTTTTTTCATTCTTTTTTAAAACTATTTTTCTTTTTGTATTACTTTTAATATAATATACTTTAATATTGTTTTAATATTGTCTGCTTATCTGTATTATTGTGTTGCATTGTTGGAGAAGCCTGTGACCTAAGATTTTCAACGACATAATTACTCTGTAGCTATGTTAGTTTGACAATAAAGAACCTTGAACCTTGAACCCTGTAGGCTACTGGAGAGAATATGTGTAACGTAATGTCCTTGTGGTAAACCCTTCGAGAGAGAAAGGTTTGAGCTCCATACTGTTTCAGAAATAAAGATTGAAGTGGTTAGGAGCATAACATGGCATTCAATCACCGCAGCATTTAGCTGAGTTTCTCCCGGTAGCAGGGGAAAGCTGCGTGACGCTACAAAGGGGCGTGGCTAGCAGCAGAATCAGCCTGTTTGCAACAGGGCTGCAAAAGAGGGGTATGAGCAGTATGAGGCATGGCTACAATGGGTGATCTGTTTGGTATTTTAAGCAAAAAACTATACAGACATGTTTTGTATCGGAATGGCCCTACAATATATTTTTCCAATATAGCATAATAGGTCCACTTTAACAATGTGCTTTACTTGGAGTATTTTGACATCAATGTCTTGCTACTGTTATTTGAGTAAAGGATCTGAGTACTTCTTCCACCACTGATCATCATTCTGAAATGGGCCTTCAGGCATAACGTGTACTTTTACTTTTGGTACTTTAAGTATACACTGAAAAAGCTTGACTTTAATTAAGTGTAATATGTCAACATATTTCACTGTATTAGGTTAGCTGGAAGCAATAATATTAAGTTGAACCTAATTAATACCCATAGCTTTTAATTAACCTAATACAGTTATGTGAAATCTGTTCATATAATACAATGAATTAAAATCTACTTTTTGTTCAGTGTAACTTGATGCTTTTACTTTTACTTGTACGTTAACTTAAGTAACACTTTGGATAGAGGACTTTTGCCTGTACAATTTATTGTTGCTACTTTTACATCTGAGTACTTCCTCCACCTCTGGAGTGGAGTGATTACTATGTGTTTCCTCTGTGCTCTCACACTGAAGGACGGCAGTATGCAGCTCGTACACACAGCCATACAGACAAACTAATAATAGCCATGTTCAGTTACACTCATGGTGCTTTACTGCTCAAGTGTTACAGTGCTGTAAACAATGCTGATGTGTGTTTGCTGTCTGCGCCCCGCCCTGAGCACTCCGACTGATCACAGACTAGCAGGGACATGTTTCTGCTCTCTGTGTGACAGTGAAAGTGTCAGAGGCTCTGATTGTCCCACACCTTGCTCTGGAGCAGGACAACATGACGTCTCCTATCCCGACTGAAGCACTCCTCATGTCTCTGGCTGCACCCTCAACAGAACCTTGATATATTTTTGTTATCTAAACTAACCCTAAAAGCAGTCCCACTAAGAAGTCCGAAGCCGCTGGTTATCAACTCGGTGAATTATCCCAGGGTTTCTCAGTGAGGCTATACTATTCTAATGACGCATTGCTCTGAATTTCTTTGCTCTGGTTACTTATGTCTCGGGTCATTATAAGATATTGATGTTAGCTTGCTTACCACTTACGTAATGACCATTTTTAAGATTGGCAGTGATTTCTATTAATTTACATGTTCACACAGTCTGCGGTTTATTGTCAGCCGTCTTTGCTGCATTTGGCAGTTTAAACTTTGTTTTCTTTAACCTTGAATATGTCATAGCCTCAAACTCAGGGCACGGAGCTCTGATTGGTCAGCAGGCGCTGCTTTTAGTCGAGTTGATCTCTGACCTTGAACTTAACCTGCCCCGTAGCAGCGTAGGTGTTCGGCATAAGTTACCATGGTGATCTACCCCGGTAAAAAGAGAACCAGTGTCGTAGAACTGAAAACTCAGAGTTATTCCTGCAGTCACCTCACAAAGACCACATCCAGCTTTGTAGTACAGGCAACAGGTCAACAGAAGATCTCACTCAGGAAGATGTTCTGCTCCCAAGAGGAGGATCCCTTCCATTTCACACATTTTTCAGGACAGATTTTTGGGCCAATTTGCTCAGCATTTTTCTCAGATTGTTGTTATTATATGGTATTATAAAAAGTATAATGCCCATGCATATCAGACGGGCCTCCACACTGTCTGCTTTCAAATCGCTTCTTAAAACCCACCTCTTCTCCTTAGCGTATTAACATCTTTTAGAGTGTTGCTTTTATTGCTTTTAAATTGTCTATTGTTTTTAATTGTAGGCCTACTCGTTTTATGGTGTGTGAGCTGTGCTGTGTTATTTTTTGTATGTTTTGTTTTGTTTATTTGACTGTACATCACTTTGGTCTGGAGGTTTAAAGTGCTCTATAAATAAAGCTGTATTGTATTGTATTGTATTGTATATTCATTTATGAAAACTTAGCAACTGATTCGTTTTTTAGATTCCTTGTCCCAGATAGACTTTTGTTTTCACAGGTGGTGCACAACAAATATACATATATCAAAAAGGCAACACACTGCAACCGAACATACAGTACAAACAGCAACATATTATCATTGGGCAACATCTATATACAACTAGAAAATGCATTTCCTGCTGAAAATGCTTGCGAATGCTGTAAACTGTGTACATGTGTTGCTGAATTTAGCTGAAAATGCAGAAAAAGCTGAATATGTTATTAGCTGAATGGTAGCTGCTTTTAGCTACAGAAACCAAGTCAGTGTGTTGCTGAACTTAGCGGAGAAATGCAGAAAAGTGAAATGATTTGAATCAAATTGTTAAAGCTCAAATGCATTGCAATGACTTTGTTGAAAACTTGAAAGTGAAATGTTAAACTGGAAGAGTAGGAGAAATAGTGAAGAAGCTTAATATTTAAAAGAAAAGGTTTAAAAAAGGTATAAACAACAACATGTATAGCCTCAATGTCCTGAAATAGCTGAATAATGTAATAGTTGAATGGTTTCTGCAACTGAAAGTAGGCTGAAGGAGTTACATATTAAATGTAAGTAGTAGTGAATTAATGTGTATTAAGAAGAGAAAAGAAAGTAAAAACGCTTTGAAGAGCATCAGAATATTTGAACTGCAAACTTTTGAACTAAAACCATACGTTACCAATAATGTATAAAATATGTGGAACATGTTGAAGTCAGTATGAAGTCTCCATCAGACAGAAAATATTAGGCTGAGACAGTCTAAAGTCCTGTCTGTTTGTCAGTGTTTGTTTCTGTGCTGAGCACCTAATCATAACACCTGTGTGTGAGCCCAGAGATCAAAGGTGTCCATGGTGACGACGTTATCAAACACCTGTGTGCAGAGATCAAAGGTTTCCATGGTGATGTGCAGTGATCTGTGAGAGGAGAGCCTTTCCATTGATCTGAATGAGAGATAAACCTCTTACATGTGAACGTTTTGAGTCTGCTTTTAGTGTACTTTTCGGTCAATAATGTGGCATTTTTGGCAGATTTACTAAAGGTGTGCAGCTGCTGCTGTGAGGAAAGATCAGGCTGAATTTACAATGGGCCTTAATGGAGATATGTTGAACGTTTTTGTCACTTCATGCCCTCAAGAGGCATTTTTATAAACAGCATTCGCACTAATAATAATAATAATAATAATAAGAAGATGATCAAAGATTTGAAATATTTGAAATATTTTGTGTCTATACAAAATATAGACAGTACAGAAGCTTTAGCATTTAATATTAAGATCAAGTTTGAAATCAAAGTCCTTCATGTATTTTCTTTTTTGATCGGCATCGTCTCAGACGTCTAATCCGTTTCTATATTCCTTTCAAAACATTAGTGGAGGAGGACAGAAGACACTTTTTGCCAATATGTTGCAGTATTTTAATGAATCAAACCAGGCCTAATCAGGAACTGATTTGCAGGAATGTCTATAGTGCCTGAACATTAAAGAATAAAACAGGAATTCATTTCGGACTCTAAATGATGCAAACTGGTGTAAAGGTTAAAAGTATTTATCTGCATCAAGATTATGTTGTGCTTCTCACTGCTGCACAACATGTAAGCACATTTGATGGGGAAATGATTCCCAAGTGTTTTAGACACAATTTACAAATGACTATAAACAAAGTGTTAATACAATGTTAGGAGAAATAAAGCAAAAGATAATCAAAGAACATTATTATTAAAAAGCAAGTCTAAAATGATGAGTTTTGTAAACTGAGGGCCTGAGCAGAATGGTCCGGCCCAGCTTAGTTTACAGGTGTTGCATGTACAGCACTGACCTTTCAGACCTCAGGGGGCACTCAGGGTCTTAGGAGGTCAGGAGGTCAGGCGTATACACATGTTTTATGCTCAGCACCCTTTCCCTTGACTAACATGGCTAGTGTCATGTTTAATTTCTAGTTCCCCCTTTGCAGTTTATCTTGTTTTCACGTCCTCTTCATCTTGCTAATGTTTTGTTGTTATCATTCGCATAATCCATAGTGATCTAAACCCCCCTCAGGAGGATATGTTCAAACTTTTAATGTTGTTTTTTTTAATCAGTCCAATACTTTTATATTATGGGCAATAATACACTTGACAGCCTCTGGATACATTTTCAACATTGTGTCTAATCTGTAATTTGTGCTGATATCCAGAGCACTTAGTGTAATTGTTTTATTTCTGAAATGTACCAATGTTTTGTGTTTCCTCTAAAAGCTGCAGTGTGAACCATCACTGGATGTTTAAAAGCCATGTGAATGTTTTTTTATTTGAGTTGTCGCCTCTTTAATGCAAAGCAACACAGATGGCTCTGTTGATTCTTGGACTGTAAAGTCCCTTCCTCCTACACCATACTGGCATGATTTCTGCATTCACACATTTCTATATAGCTCTGTTCCCATAGGTATAAGACTGAGGAAAAGATACATGGAAACAAACTTATACTCTGGCATGAAAACATTTGTATTTGGAATTGTACATACAGTAGCTTAAAGAGGATGTGTTGCCCATGTTCAGGTTCATATCAGTATGTAGTGTCTCTACTGTGACATGTCTCCATGCTTTAATGTTCAAAAAGCTCTTTATTTTTCTCATACTGCCTGTGCTGCAGCACCTCTTTTCACCCTCTGTCTGAAACCAGAGCCCAGTCTGCTCTGATTGGTTAGCTGGCCGGCTCTGTTGTGATCCGCTTAGAGATGTCCCGCCCCTTAGCCTATCACATACAATGTGTTGGAGTGCTAGCCAATAGGAACACGAGTGTTACATAGAGTTGTCACTATGTCACTGAAGTACACAAAGGAGTCCAATGGAGGCGTTTCAGGCGGGGGGGAGAAAATCCCTCTGGAGGGAACACAGGGATTTTAACCTTTGCAGACCTTTTTACATGCACACAAACATATAGAACACACTACAGGAGAGGGAACACTCAAAAAAAGAATAATAGGGCCTCTTAAAATTCATTTATTTTTCCACAATCCATGGCTGTTTATTACTAAGTGATTCCTCATCAATTAAAACTTCCCCACTTTCACCCTCTTATTGAGCTCTGTTGGATGTGTAATGAAACTTTAAATCTGTATAATGGTGAGCAAGTTTGTGTGTGTGTGTGTGTGTGTGTGTGTGTGTGTTTTGTCTTCCCTGTGCTTATTAGAAAGGCTTTGACATTTAGCACTGTAAACACATTCATCAGCACAGACAGATGATAATCTGTTTCATTTCAGAGCCTTGCAAGACGTCGGAGGTTTTGTTGTTGCAGACATCAGGGTGCATGTGTACAGAAACAGCCTCAGCTTGATGCTCAGGGCACTTCAGAGGCCCATTCATGTATTTTAAAAGACAATAAATGGCTGGTTCTGGGGGGAATGGAAACAGCTGTCAGGATTTACACTACACTAAGAATAGTCTGACATTGATGTAATATATTCATACCCTCCTGACAAACCCTAATGGAATAATCCATATCAAATCTATTTTAAAATATTAAACACTTACCTGTGTTTCTCCACATTGAACACTACTTTTATGTCAGTTGCCATCTCCTCATATCTCAGGAGCTTCTTTTAAAGTTTCATATGTGCATACTGAACACTCCAAATGTTCTGTTGCTCTAACTTGGGTTTGACATGAGAATATAGTGTTTACTGTCGAGAATCCAACTGTCCTTAATTAAAGAGCACACTTTAGACTCTTCCGTCAACCTTTAAGAAGTATTGTATACACTTTTAAAACCCACAACATATTTTTTTATTTTTTTATTATCTATGTGCTGTTTATTTAAACTATATTTCCACTATTTTAAAACTGCATGAATTGTTCCAGTTTTGACTGTATAGTATATCAGTCTCCTTTCCATGACTCCCTCTTTCCAGGGGCCAATGTGCAAGCCTATACATTCATCTAAGGCAAAGTGCCAAAAACATCTTTATGAAATACATTTGTCAGTGAAACAGTCGTACACTTTTATTTGAAACCAATGAACTTTTTACACAACTTTACAAAACATTAAACCAAAAAACATAGAAGAATAGGGAATAGAGCGAAGTGATTGGTTTAGCTGGGGAGTGACGCCCCCGATCACTGATTGAGAGGAGAGAGAGTAGTAAGCTGGGAATATGTGAATGAATGAGACAGTCTTCCTGGTTGAACTTGCGCTAAGTTTCATTTGTCCTGATTCTGATGTCCATGTCCATGAGCTCAAGCACTATCTTAGATCAAATAGGTTGTAACCTTCAACAACCAAGCCCTTCAAGATCTGAGAAACATACATGAATCAAATCACTAACCAGGAATTAGAGCCATTTGCTGCAAAATGTTACATTTTTGAAAGCCGCTGGACTCTTCATCTGCTAAATGAAAAAGACGAATCCATACATTTCCCAGACAGACGGACAGACGGGCAGACGGGCAGACGGGCAGACGGACAGACGGACAGACAGACAGACAGACAGACAGACAGACAGACAGACAGACAGACAGACAGACAGACAGACAGACAGACAGACAGACAGACGGACAGACGGACAGACAGACAGATAGATATATAGATAGATTGATAGATAGATAGATAGACGGATAGACAGATAGACAGATAGATAGACAGATAGATAGATAGATAGACAGACAGATAGATAGATAGATAGATAGACAGACAGATAGATAGATAGATGGATGGATAGATAGAAAGATTGATTGATTGATTGATTGATTGATGGATAGATAGAAAGATTGATTGATTGATTGATTGATTGATTGATAGATAGATAGATAGATAGATAGATTGATTGATTGATAGATAGAGAATAAACATTAGCAGCCAGTATACAAATGTACAATATAAAGGACATATATCACTGGAGTATTTAATTAATACACCATATCAATAAAATATTGAATGAATTGATTACTCTACAATATACAGTCTCACAGAGCTAAAGGAATATATAGAAATATACTATGACACATTGGCATTGGATCGTATATACATTACCATTTTGCAAGCTGTTGTGCAAACAGGTATACGTTTACAAAGTTAACAGTCATTTAATTTGGTTCTCTGTCTCTTACCACAATCACCAAAAGGCGTTTGACTTGTGGTCATTGTGGATTTGTGATTTTTGAATAGTTCATCTCACCCTCTCTTCCCTCTTCCTATTGGCTCCCCCAAGCAGCTTCTTCTGCATGGAGCGAATATCCTGCATGATAAATGCCCTCCACCCCAAACTGCTGTAATTCATGTCTCTGCCAAATAATTTTGTCTGTGAACGAATTTGATGACGCAGAGGAGCAATTTGACACACTCAGAGAAGAGGGAATCCGTGTGGCCGCCCTGTGCCTTCTCGCCTTGTCGTGAACATGGCAGAGTGAGGAGTGTGTCCCTGTGTTACTCTGCTAATCAGCCTGTAATCCCTGCGCTGCTGATGTGAGAAGTGATGCTCTGTGTGACTCTATCATTTTCTCATCAGTGCTCCCTTTGTCTGTGTCTCTCTCTCTCTACATCTCTGTCTGAGGGACTGTTGCTGCTCTGTGATTGGCCCATTGTTGGGACTCGCTCGTAGATTCAGCCTGTTGGGCATGTTTACATGGATTAGTGCTTCTAGGCTGCTGGCTAATGCAACACCTTTGTTCTTTTAATTGCTTGCTGTTCCAGCCACAGGCTGAAAGGAATGAATAATTACACAGCTACAGAATACTAAAATGTCCACCCGGTGAAGAACTTCCTCTCTCTGAATATGAATCTGCCCAGACAGCCCGCTATATGCACTGCAGCTCCATGTATAAACTCCTGAAAGTGTAGAAAAAAATGTTATATCATACAGCTAAAAATTATCAATACATTATTAAGACATTAATTTGGTTGCAAACGGGACCATCACTAAGGGAAGCCACCACACTGAATACAATTTAAGGTTGCATTCGAAGGGAGTAATAGGTTGATGAAAAAATGAATTGAGGGCAACCAAAACTTGTGGGCAGTGGGACCAGATGAAACTACAACATCTGGCACAGAATCACCTAAAATCTAAAAAAGAGACAAAAAATCAGCCCGGGAATCTGACCCAGCCCAGCCCACGTAAACTGTCAACGGGGGGGAGAGCCTCGCTGCGGGGAAACGGTGGACCTAGTCGCCCGATCGGAGTGGGCCGAGTGGCCCGACCGGCCCACTTCGGTACCGGCCCATCGGGATTCGTCCCGAACGTCCCGATGGCCAGTCCGCCACTGTGTAGTAGGATATGTTGCATGAAATATAATGTTATGCAATGTAGTAGCAAAAGACTGGATAATTATGATAATTAATGTTCAGAGCGTATTGTGTGTGAACTATGTTAAAAAAAGCAAGGCCTCACAAACTGTGGAAGTAGGTTCAGGTCAACTATTCTTCTCATTCTCTGAAGTTAATGTGGTACGAAGCTACGATAGGACAATGAACCTCCTTTTTCATTATACTTATACTTTACTAGAAAAAGGTCAAGTGTCGGTCAATGTAGTACAGGGAACGTGACCATGGAAACGTGTAAAAAAAGGGTTACAACTGGTTAATCGTCATTCACCTAGATCAACCAATAAGAAACAGGGAGGCTTTAGCTATAACAATGCTAATACAACGTTGTCTAACAGTACACCGAAAAAACTGAAACGTTGACTTTACTTAAATGTATTATGTCAACAGATTTCACATAACAAAAAGCAATAATATTAAGTTTAAATGAAAAATATTAGGTTCAACTTAATATTTGAGCTTTCTACTAATAGAGTTATATGACATTTGTTGACCTAATACACTTAATTAAAGTCAGCGTTTCAGTTTCAGTGTATGATCCCGGGGTCTGCTCGGACTTAGTTTTTCTGTCTTCGATGAAATTAAGATATTTTTCCTCGTACTCTGTTTGCCGCCAGCGACTTCTTCTGAACCTGTTAGAATTTTACTGCTGGAATAAGTTAATAGGCTAAGGCAGTGGTTCTCAAACTTTTTCTGTCAGGCCCCCCCTTTGGAGAAAAAAAAAAGTCGGGCCCCCCCAACACAAATAGTCAGGCTCAGTGGCAGCGCCAGCGATTTATTTTGGGGGTGCTGTGGGGTAGCTTGACGTTTCATAGAGGGTGCTCAAACATTTAGGGTTTCCCATTAATGTACCGGTCGCTACAGTGGAATGTTCTACTGCAACAATCCCCACGCAAATACACAGTGTACCCGACTGTTACAATGAAGGCTCGATAATCAGCTCACGGCATATAGGTGTAAGCAGGGGTAAAGTGCTATTTTTATAGGTGGTGTGAAGACCTCACATAGGGGGGTCCGGGGGCAGGCTCCTCCGGGAAGATTTATTTTTAAATATTGAATTTAAAAGCATCAATCTGGTGCACTTTGAGAGCAACATGAAGAGATCTATGGATACCTCTCTCAACACCCATATGAAGCAGAACTGTAAACAGATTTACTTTTTCTTTATGGATATTTTACAAATCACCCTTTTAAACTTTATTCTTTTTTTACTGTCATAGTATTTCATACCTGTTTTTCATTTATTCTCTTATTTTTTTATAACTATCATGATAATATAAACGTGTGCCTCGGAAATAATTGTTTACATTAATGGTGACCAAAAAGTTTGAGACCCACTGAGATAACTTAGACTAAAGTTAACTATCTAAACACTCAGAGAGTCCTTTAGTTCACTGAGCCTCTCAGTCTGACAGGAGAGGACTCTCCTCCACTTTGGTGTTGAAAAAACTCCTTATATCCGTTAGCGTAGCTCGCTAGCACCAGAAGCTAACAACAACGATCTCCGGTACCGGCGCACTCTCTCTCTCTCGCTCGTTCACGCACACAAAATGGCTCGTTCCACACACACACAGAGCCGAGCTTTAATGAAACACAGAGACCCAGACGTAATAGTACTGTACTGTATCATATTATTTTCGAATCAATCATTTTTCAAATTATGATTTTTTTTTTAATTTTTTTTTTTTTTAATAACCATTTTCCTCCTGGTCTCTCGCGCCCCCCCTGTCATGCCTCTGCGCCCCCCAGGGGGGGCGCGCCCCCCACTTTGGGAACCACTGGGCTAAGCTGTTTAACGTGATAAAATCTTCAAATCGATTGACACCACCAGTATTTATCATTTGGGCAAGGTCTTATAAAAGATACTTTCAGGTTGCATATTCACCTTGGACTATAATTAACAAAAATGAAGGGTTCAAATATAAAATAATATGTTGTACTGAAAAACATAATTCATTTATGCCATGCTTAATACGAGCCTTGCTCCATTATGTGCTCTATTGTGAAAAGCCTGGAATAACCAGTGTTTTTAGTGAGTTTGAAGCCGTAATACAGCAAACAGCAAAGATCCAAAGACTTGCTTTGAATAATTGACAGGAAACATCAAGTTTAATCTCGGGGTCAGATTTCTTTCAGCAGACTGCCACCGTCAGCTCTGGCTCAAATCTCTTCTTGCTCTGCCATCTCCTATTCTCCCCCGCTGCAGAGCACATTAAAGTGAGCTAATAGCTGCCCCAGCATCTGTTAGGATCTGAAATGCCATCTAAGTGTGTGTGTGTGTGTGTGTGTGTGTGTGTGTGTGTGTGTGTGTGTCTGTGCATGTGTGTGTGTGTGTCTGTCTGTGAATGTGTGTGTGTGTCTGTGTGAATGTGTGTGTGTGTGTGTGTGTGTGTGTGTGTGTCTGTCTGTGAATGTGTGTGTGTGTGTGTGTCTGTGTGTGTGTGTGTGTCTGTCTGTGAATGTGTGTGTGTGTGTGTGTGTGTTTGTGTGTGTGTGTGTGTGTGTGTTTTACGGGGTTGGAGGTAGGAATGTGTGGGAAGTTTCTTGCCGTTGGTAATGGAGGGAGGCTTGACATTAACAGGAAGCTCCAATAGAGCACTGCATGTTGGGAGATCACACTCCCTCTCGGCAGGTTGGGGGGAGGAGGACCGAGCAGGAGGGGGTGAGAAGGAGGAGGCGGGGTGTGGCATGTCTGGAGATAAATGAGGCCGAGCTGTCAATAAAGAGCGGCCCTTTATCCTCTGTTAAAGCTCTATTCATTTCATTACTGTCACATCTGTCTGGGGAAGAGGTAGTTCTCCCCGGACACGTCTGGGTGGGAGGTGAGGTGTGAGAGCAGGGCGAGGCGAAGGAGACGTGAGGCGTACTGAGATACAATAAGACAGGATCAATTACTGTACCTGAAGAAAAGCCTGTGGTGGTAAGTGATATTAGACACAGGGCCTTTTTCTATGGCTTAGGGTTTTGAGAATAGACCCCCTGACTTAAACTAGCTGCAGTCCAATTCAGACCATCAGGTCCTATCGTCTGTTCCTAGCCTCTTTTTCCTTCAAATAAGTGAAAAACATCATGGGGTTTAGGAAAGTTGTAAAGGAGAAATCATCAGGAAAAGACAGCTGCAGATCTAAGAGAATCTGATTGGGCAACACTGGGCGATGTAGTTCCGATGCGACAGTACGTCTGCTGTTGAAAAATGAACATTTTCCATGGATTGACTACCACCACCACATCTTCACTGAGTTGATCATTTTTTTGTAATTGTTTTAAAATGTTTAGTTTGCCTTTTGGTATAACATATTTTTGAAAGTTGAAAACAGATAAGGACTTAGTGAGTAATGGCATAAGATGGAAAAGGCTTAATAAGCACTGAAACTTACATGATCTCTTTCGGTTGCTTCCATGAACGGTGCGTCACTTTAACCCTTCCTGTCGTGTTCGATTCTCCCCCTTACCGTGGTGTTCCCAGTCAGATTACATTGGTTTGTTTTAACTGCTCGTTCATTAACACGAAAAACATGAATTATCACCAAATGTATTTAACATCCTTTTAAACAATGTCTCAGACTGCTGGTGTACATGAATAACTTCAGTGAATATACAAAGAACAGACACTGAAAATGTATTCCAAAATGAACATGGTGGTATATGATCAAATGCCTACTGTGGAGGATATCATAAGACCTTGAGACAATCAAATGTCAAACACAGTAAATGTATGATTGATGAAAGCAGTGAATTGGTCAGATTTGACCCAAACGCCACAAGAGGGTTAAATGCTGTGATTGCAAGGTATTGTGGGACAGCATTTTCTCCTTTCCTTTCATAAAGGATGGTCCAGTGTTTCCTGAGCTAAAAGAGATAATAAAGGAAGCATTGGACATCATCTAGAGAATTCAAACAGCTCTTATCATGGCTGTCTAAGCTAAAAAACACCCAGGAGTGTCTGTTGTTGGGCAGCGTTTCCCTGCAAACACTTCAGTGCTGCCTGGCTATCAGACACTTTCAGCCCCACGTATTGAATCAATAACAGACAAAAGGTCACAGTCCGCCTTAATTCATGTATTTCCATTTTGGAAATAATCTCTTCGTTGTTTCTACAAAATCGTATACTCTCTGTATTATGTAAACATATGCAGACTGTGGGTACTGCTGTTTTTTACTGAGGTTACTTTCCCATATGCTTGGGAATATATGTAGTTTTTTGTATTTGTGTGTTTTGTCAAATCTTTTTCCAGCTTTAAAAGAAGGACATAACATTTGAGCAAACAGCATTAATCAACATATGTTTTGCAAAGAGATGTTGAATAGTTGCGACCTACAATACAAATCAAACTAGCACAATATTGATGAAGTATATTTAAAAAAAAACACTACATCAAACATTGCATCTACTTTTCATTTTGATTTCAGATATTTGACGTTGTTGAAGGTTGAGGCGGTATAGATAATGAATTTGTTTACAGCAAAGAAAGAGAAAGCTCTTGTTGACAGAGCTAGATGCACATTTTGATTAAAGTTTGCTTAATGAAGTTTGTTTGGAAAGGAACATGCTGCAGAGACGAAGCATTGCACTTCCCCTGAAGGCGTGCTTAAGAAGGATTCTGTGTTAGATGCTGTTTTATTGGTTGTGATGACTTATCTTTAACTACATCCTATCCCAACAACACACACTACACACTGCAATGATTTCAGACTGTTTGTCGGGATGCAGACCTCTGATTGATCTGTGGAGCTTCACTGGTGTCCTGTTACAAATCTATATCAAGAGCAGGGCTTCAGAGCCTGTTTTCAGACGTCTTTATAATGTATGACCAGCAGTGGGGAGAAGTTACTAAGTATATTTACTCAAGTACTGTACTTAAGTCCTATTTTATCATACTTGTACTTTACTTGAATATTTCCATGTAATGCTACTTTATACTTCTTCTGCTCTACATTTTGGAACACTTATTGAGCTATTGATTTTATAAAACGGTTACCAAGTGTGGCAATATGAAAGAAAAATACACACTCTAATTTAAATAGTTTTTATTAGTAAATAATGATGTTCAAAATAAAATAGTCCCTCCGTTGCCTTCTGCACGAAACATAGTGCGAGGTGGTTGCTATGCAACAACACTAACAGCTAGCGAACATAGAGCGTTGATCCATTATTTGGCTATTTATTTACATTCATTTGTATGTTGCCGTTTATTGTGCAGCCACTGAAAACCTGTCCAGCATCAGTAGCATGGCTTACGAGGTTACTTGTATAGGTTGAGGTTGTTCTAGGCTGTTGCTTGGCGTGGCGAGAATATTGCTCCACTTTCTCCGGTCCCCAAGATTCGGCTTCAAGTAGCTCTGGAGAGAGCCTTCGCACCTGTGGCCACTAACGGTCATCATTTCTCCGCTTTGTTTCAAGACCCGCATCAGAAAGCTTTTGAATGGTGGTACTTCTCCAGTTGGTCTACCTGCTCTTCACGTAGCTCTGCATGTCGTCGTTTAGGTGCTTTTTTTTTTCTGGAGATAGGCACCGCTCAATCCACTCCTCCATAGTAAGGCCACCCCGGAGGTCGAAGTTAACCTTAAATGTTTCCATCTTAAGCTTTATAAGTTTGTTTCGTAACGGACGAAATGTAAATATATTTAGTCAAATCAAGCAATCTGATTGGTCGATAGCGTTTTTGCGGACCTTTTTGATTACAGATTTGAAAACATCATTGCTTGCTTTAAAAGTAGCACAATTCATTATGTCAAACCTTGGAAAGTATCTAGATATCCCTGCCCTAATGCCAAAGTAACTCGCAACTGAATATGTTTTGCCGTTTGATGTCTATGTCTGGACTGTTGCGTAAAAAGGAGGGTTTCTGCCCCGTTACTTCTCCGCTGTTTTCTTGTCCCAGTTTGAAAAGCAAACTGCATGCAGTTTGCTTTTCAGCCCAACTGTATACAGTTACATCGACCGGACTTCTTTCTGCAGATGTGAGCGTCCTTTAACAACGGTCAATAACTCCTTGCTGCACATTATCCCTTACATGTTTCCATCTTAATCTTTGTTAGTTAGTTAGTTTCGTAACGGACGTAATGTAACAGTTGTAACGGTTGTAGCTTTTCTCAGTTAGGAGGGATACTGACTTGTTTTGAAAAGTAACTACAATTCTACCCGTGGTATACGCTCATTATATCACGGCTAAGAACCAATCAGATTGCTTGATTTGACTTCTCCGTTTTATAAATATACGTATATAAAAAAGGATTATCTTAATATTAACAAATTACAACATCTAAATGCCCTTACATGTATTTGTAAGCAATTAGATTATTAATTAAAACTGTGGTCACAGAAGTGCGCGCAGTGATGAGCGGGCCCTCGCGTCCGTGCGCCTGTCGGGGAGGGCAGCCGGTCGTCCCGGCGTCAAGCAGACGCGCGCGAGTCCTCCGAAATGAGCCGTTTGTCATTTCTTTAATCTTCGCGTCCCAGACTCCCAGGTCCTCCGGCAGCGACCCGGAAACGGATGTCGGCGCGCCGTCTCGAAGGAAAACAAATTTCTCTAAAGGCTCGTCGAGGATCGATTATCGAGGAGACTGTCCGGAGGAGCCGTAACCGAGGATATACTGATTTAGACGAGAGAGGAGAGAGGAGTCTCTCTGGAGGAGCTATAACCGAGGGTACACTGATGTAGAGGAGAGAGGAGAGAGGAGAGAGGAGTCTCTCTGGAGGAGCTATAACCGAGGGTACACTGATGTAGAGGAGAGAGGAGAGAGGAGAGAGGAGTCTCTCTGGAGGAGCTATAACCGAGGGTACACTGATGTAGAGGAGAGAGGAGAGAGGAGAGAGGAGAGAGGAGTGAGGAGAGAGGAGTCTCTCTGGAGGAGCTATAACCGAGGGTACACTGATGTAGAGGAGAGAGGAGAGAGGAGAGAGGAGAGAGGAGAGAGGAGTCTCTCTGGAGGAGCTATAACCAAGGGTATACTGATGTATTCTCCGGAGTCGATTTCAGCCATCAGTGATGTTTAAAAGAGGCGTGAGGCATGGCTGGACTTATGTCAACGAAGCACAGCTCTGCAAACTGTTTGTGTTTGTTGTACAATGTGTAGGTGTGTTTTGTAGAGTGTATGTGTGTGTTGTACATTGTGTAGGTGTAGGTGTGTGTGTGTGTGTGTGTGTGTGTGTGTGAGAGTTCATGTGCCGGGCAGACAGGCGGGTCTCAGTAGCTTAAGGTAGTATCTGACATATAAATGGTCAAAAATGGTACATTCTCTGTTAGCCTACGAGCTCTACGTTCGGGCAATCGACTATTCCTTCGCAATGTAGCATCACTTTGGATGCTTAAATTGCCCTAGATTGGAATTTTTCCGATCATCTCCCTAGGAGGAGTTTGCAAAAATGTGCTTAAAATGCATGAAAAATGCACATTTTTCAAAATGGGCGAGTTCCTGGGGGGCGGGGCTAATGGAAGGCAATTTGAAATATGTCCGCAATCATAAGAGCAATGTGTATACAGCATTTCGTGAATATTGGAAAAAGTATATGCGAGTAGTTTGGAGTAATTTGTAGTAATTTGCGACATGTAAATCGTCAAAAATGGTATATTCTCCGTTAGCTTATGACCTCCCCGATTGAGCTAGCAACAATTTTCTTCGCAATTTAGCATCACATTGGATATGGGCTGAATTTGTCCTGGATAGGATTTTTTTCCATAATTTCCCTGGGATGAGTTCGCAAGCATGTGCTTAAAATGCATGAAAAACGCACGTTGTTGAATATGGCCAACTTCCTGGGGGGCGGGGCTAATAAAAGCAAATTTGAAATATGTCCGCAATCATAAGAGAAATGTGTATACAGCGTTTCGTGAATATCGGGAAAACTATATGCGAGTAGTTTGGAGTAATTTGGAGTAATTTGTGACATGTAAATCGTCAAAAATGAAAAATTCTCCGTTCGCTTACGAGCTCCTCGTTTGAGCGATTGACTGTTCCTTCGCAATTTAGCATCACATTGGATATGGGCTGAACTTGTCCTGGATTGGAATTTTTCCGATCATTTCCCTAGGAGGAGTTCGCAAGAATGTGCTTAAAATGCATGAAAAACGCACATTCTTCAATATCGCCAACTTCCTGGGTGGCGTGGCTAATGCGCTACTCAGCAGTTTTAACAAAAAATTACGATTTATTTTATTTTTTTCTCGAAAAGGTTGTGGGCTGTGACATGTGTCACAAGTTTTGCTTCCGAAGCTCATTTTAAGCTATCGCAATTTAAAAAACATGTATAGGCCACACCCACATTCTGCATTTGTTGCGACACACAAAAAAAATATGATTTCGTCCATCCGAAATTTCAGGTCATTTGGAGTTACGGTGCGACTTTGTACATTTTTCCGAAAAGCGACTTTCATAGGTGGTGCTAGCGAGCACGTTGGAATATTTTAACCCATTGACTCCAGAATGTCAAATTTTTCACCGGTCCTGGCGTCCGTGCAAAATTATACAACTTTTGGAGCGTCCTAAAGCCCTCAAAAACAGGATACAAATATGGAATAATAATAAGAAGAGTTCCTAGGAAAACAATAGGTTCCTCGCACTTCATGCTAGGACGCCGTTGGGTCCTATCGCTACGTGCTCGGGCCCTACAGCCATGGTGCATAATGGGTGCTTTTTCTTTTTATACTTTAAGTACATTTAGCTGGCAATACTTCTCTACTTCAGTAACTTTTGAAATCAGGACTTTCACTTGTAATTAAGTATTTAAGCGCAAAGTATTTCTACTTTTACTCAAGTAAAAGATCTAATATCTTATAACAAGATGGCTTCCACGACTGAGCACAGGAAATGATGATTAATATCATGATTGGTTGGCTTTTAAACATATTTTTAAGAAGTAGAAATCATTAAAATGCATAGTATATTTATTTCCCTTTGATCATTGATATCAGAAACCTTAAATGAAATAAAGATCATTCTGAAGAGAAATGCCTAAAACATAATTTCATTGAACTATACTATTGTTAAACCCGTGTAGAACAACACGCTGTATTCTAAACACTGACATATTATCTTTCTATAGTTTACAGATGGCAAACAGTTACACATTTTCAAACCTTTATTTATCCAGGTGAATCCCTTGAGACTATTCATCTCTTTTTCAAGGGAGACCTGCCCAAGTAGGTTCCACATGAAACATAAAAACATAAAACAACAGAACAACAAAAAGGACATCATACAGCATCATTACAGGGATTACAATTTACAATAACTATCCACATGAACGGGTACCAACAGCATCCGATTGAGTAGCATCCAACCGAGCTTTAAAAACATTTAGTGGCACCAGATTGCTCAGTTTCCATTTAATTTGCAGACTGTTCCAAGACAGAGGATCTGCGCATCTAAAAGCTATCTTCCCTAAGACAGTCCTAGCAGTTGGCACATTTAATAAAACCACAGCATCCGATCTCAGGCAGTAGCCACTTACAATTCGTCGTGAGATCAGGGAGCAGATGTAGGATGGAAGTTAACATGGCTTTGTATATAAAAATGTACCAGTGACTGAGCCTCCGTACAGTTAGCGAAGGCAAACCAGCCCTTGCATACAGGGTACAGTGATGGGTTGATACTTTACAGTTTGTCACAAATCTCAGTGCACTGTGATACGCAGCATCTAACTTGATCAGGTAATGGGCAGGTGCATTCATATAAATCAGATCACCATAGTCCAGCACAGGTAAAAAGGTCACAGAGCCTTTTCCTGGCCTCAAGCGAGAAACAGGACTTGTTTCTGAAAAAGAAACCTAGCCTAACCCTCCGTTTTTTAAGCAGGTTATTGACATGAAGTTTAAAAGTGAGACAATCATCAAGCCAGACACACATGCAGCCGATACAGAGCAACATCTCTTTCCATGCTGTATCATGTTTTTGGTCCCCTTCTATTCGGCTCTTTGGTTTCCTCTCCACCGATATGACTTTTTCTTTTGATTTCAACATCTTGACTCAGTGTTATCAGTACAGTACAAGTGGTCTCTTTTCCCAAATGTCAAATATGTATACCCACTGCACAGATCTACATGTGTTTATTTGTACTCTATTGCAAGTTAAGAACAGGATACAGGGGTTCTAATTCTCCACACAGCTAATGGCCACAAAGCGCTCTAGACAGAACAATGTGAGTGACCTCTTTCATTTCCTTTCATATACACCTATGTTCAAGTCAAATCAGCTTTTCTTCTCATTTCCCCAAACTTGAGCTTTTTAGCTGTGAAGATCATTTATCCTGCTTCTCATTATATTCTGTTCTTTGTAGTTCATATCTGCACTAATCATTCTGCTTTATTTTTTAGTATACATCATTTTGTATACAGTACCTTTAGCTCACTACAAGAGCAAACAGAAAGTGTGTATTTTAATGATACTGTTTATCGTAAAACTATTTTGTGCGTCATAGCGTTTTCAATAAAAAAACATGAATTATAGCTTCAATCAGCAAAAGTGCTCTACGGGAAGCAGCCCTTCATATAATGTCCAAGAGCTGTTTAATAGAGGAAACCACTCAAATCACAAAATAAACAGCTAAGTTATGAATCTGTATTTAAAGCAAAACATCTTCTAATTATTTTGGCTTTAATAAGCAAAAACAGAAAGGACTATTGATCATGGTGTTGTCTCACCCCTGATACATTGGAGTAATGAATGGCTGCAGGTGTTGTGCTTTGGTAATTAATAGTCTTGTAATTGGACCAATTAATGAGCTAGCAGATGCAATCTGTGAGCAGACATTCTCTCAGGAGAAGACCAATCTGAACTCACACAGAGAAGAAAAACTTAACTCAACTGCTGTCTGTCTGCCTCCATCTGCTTCATCTTCCTGTTGTTCTCCAGTGGCTGCCGTGGGTTTACAGATCAAATAATACCAGCTGATTTGCAGAGATTAAGAGAATCAGTGTAATGCCGTTCTGTCATCTGATGAGATACAAACTCTAATTCAATTTCTGTCTCTTTCATTTCGCAGGTTCTTCTGAATCTCGGGTTGACTGATGGCATGGCATGACATGGGCCGATCACTGGACCTCTGAGAGCACCTACCCCGCCCTCACCCTGTTCCTCTCCACCCTCTATTCTTCCTTTGCCCTGCAGAGCTGGCAGTAGAGTCCTCCAGAGTCAGAAACCAGCCACCAGCCTGTGATACCTTCTCGCCCCCTTCATCTGTGCACCATGAGAAGTGTTGTTTCTCAGATTAGCGGCCCCCCCAGACGGCCCCTCCTGGCCCTGCTCCTGTATCTGGCCCCTCTGCTGCTGATGGAGGGTTGCTGCTACGCGGCCCCCTCAGGCCCGGAGTCTGACTCTTGCTCCACCCTAGTCCAGAGCCGCTTTTTCGGCTTCTTCCTGTCATCGTCAGCGTTCCCCAGCATGCCCTGCTCCTGGACTCTGCAGAACCCCGACCCGCGGCGCTACACCATCTTCCTCAAGGTCACCAAACCTACGGAGCACTGTGTGCCGTCACAGCTGCGCACCTTCCAGTACGAGTCCTTTCTGGAAACAACGCGCACCTACCTGGGCATGGAGAGCTTTGACGAGGTGGTGAAGCTGTGCGACGCCTCGGCCCCCGTGGCCTTCCTGGAGGCAGGAAAGCAGTTCCTCCAGATGAGGAAGGGTCTTCCTCGGGCGGGAAAGACCATGAAGGATGGTGATGGGGATTTCAAAACTGAGTACCTGGTGGTCGGGAAGCGAAACCCCAGCATGGCGGCCTGTCAGATGCTGTGCCAGTGGCTGGAGGACTGCCTGGCCTCCAGCACCTCCAGCAGGCCCTGTGGCATCATGCAGACCCCCTGTACCTGCTGGCAGCCCCCACCGCTGCTCAGTGAGGGGGATAGCTGCTATCACAATGGAGTTTACCTGGAAAACTGTTTACCCAGCGTGAAAGAGAGTGGAAAAAATGCTGAGATAAATGGTGAGTAGGAAAGCTTTAATGGTTATTAAGCAAAACATAATAATATGAATCCTATTTACGGCTATTTCACAAAATAAATTACGCCTATTTTCTAAGGGGATTACATCATGGTTCACAAATCAACTTAAAAAGCATCTAAGTGCTGAGATGAACGATTATCTGGGCTTCTCTGTCAAACAATCACGGGAAAAAAAGCTTTGCCTTCAACAGAGAAAAGTGTATTTGTTTTATCTGACCTCACAAGGTCACCCTTGGAGTATAGCACGCTCTCAGCGAAATGACAGAAAATGGCATATGCAGTAGCGATCAAGCCGGTGGAAATGTGTATGATGTGTGGAAAGTGAGGATAATTGCGTGTCATTGGGCCGAAAGCAAGTAAAGTGCTTTGGCTAAAGTAGAAGAGATAAAGAGGGACAGAAGGAGGCAAATGGAAGGTTTAGGGTTTCATCTGATGGAAGCCAGCTCGGTGACCTTGCGAGGTCGAAACCGTATTCCATCCCTCCGGTCCGGGGAGGGACACTCGATCGGCCTTCGGGAAACCTGTGGAAACAGAGGAGAATGAAGTGCTGATATCGGATAGCTCTGGGGCTTCTCAGAAGGGGGGGGGGGGGCGGGGGGGGGGGCGGGGGGGAAGATAGAAGGAGAAGTGCTGCGATGGAATACTGGCCTGTGGCTTGAGGTCTAATTGTCTGCTGCTTGATCCCGCTGCCCCCCCCCCTCCCCTTTCCCCGGCAGACAGGATGTGGCCTGACATCTCTATCCTGGCTTCATCAGGACTATGGCCAGAGGGAAGGAACATTTCTCTGCTCCCTCTCTCCCCCTAACCTTTCCACCATCTCACTCTTCCTCCTCTCTCAGTCGCTTCCCCTAATCAGCCAGTGGTCTTTCTCTCAGTCCTCCTCCTCCTCCTCTGAGCCACCACCAATCTTTCCCTCTCCAGGCTGATAGTGGGCTGATACTGAGCCAGTCGTGGGAAGCCAATGAAGCAGAGAAGATGTTGGGGTGGGTATCTCCTGCCTTATCCTCCTCCATTCTCCAGAGCGGCGAATATCCCCCAGCCTCCTCTCTGCTAGTTATGGCCCTTATGTAATCCCGCTTATGGTGTTCAACAGCGGGGCGTGGGCTGTTTGTGCCTTAAGGTGTGAAAAAAAAAAAATTAACGATCCACTGTTGGCTTTTGTAGAGATGGAAACGCTTTATAGCTCTGTGTGCTTCAACCCACACGGGCGAAACGTCTTTCTGACGATAATCCTGCTTCAGAGTGGCGATGGAACCCTGTGATGAGCTGAAATAGAAAAAGGCAAGCAGGCGCTGAATATTTGGCTGGATGGCTCACTGGATGGATTGAATTGGCGGATGAAGATAAAAAAGGGGTGGGCTAATGGATTCTGTGTGGAAATAGGTCGGAGAGCCAGGCAGTTATGGCCCGCTGTGCAGAGGATGAGAGGAATAGATGGGTTGTGAGTGATGAATGAATGAAAGACAATAGACACAGTAGGGGAGAATAAAGGGGAGTGAAGAGGCTGACAGGCTGAGAGGGGAGTTGTCTCAGGTGAGGGGGCCTGATGAGGATGGATGGTTGTTGCTTGGGTCAGGCAGAACACAGCTGGCCCGGTTTGGTCCCAGAATCCTCAGTAACTGAGGAGTTCAGAGATTACAGCTGCCTCCCAGCATCCTTCACTCCCTCTCTGCAGAAGGACTGAGGTTCCGCCCAAAAGCAGAGAGAGGGGCGAGACCTTCTGTCAGCTCTGCTCAAGTCCAGCTTTTCGGGGTTGGACGGGAGGTTTGGCGTCTTATTGTGTTGCTTTACCTTGTGCTGAACCTTTCCTCATATCACCTTGTGTGTCTAAAGCTTAAAAAATAATGGAAATGCAACTTAAAACAGAGAGCAATTTCCCCTGTCCAGGCAGCTTAAAACTGTGAGGGCAGAGACAATTCAGATTATTGTAAATGGAAACTTCACATGTGCAGAATTGTAATCATTTCCTCTGGGGTCCCCTGAGGTGGCTTTATAATCGAGTGAATTGCCACTTTGTCTTATTCAGCCAGACATCATGTCACATTTAGTCAATACCTCGGGCCCAATATCTCTAGATACGTCCATAACAATCTGCACATCAAAATGTAACTCAAATGTTTAGAGCCTCCTCAGGAACTTTGACTCGTTAGACACTTCTCGCAAAGTTTGTGTCCCACCACTGACCTGCATTTCACATTTCAACCAGAACAGAAATCTTTCTCTTACCCTTAAAACAGTTGTTGTTGTGTAACGTTAACCTCGCCATTCAATTATTCCCTGACTTGGCTTTAATGAGCTTACTTACCAAAGCATACTTGTCGGCACATATATTGCAGAAAAGGAAGAATTGGTCTGACTGAAGAACCGTGTTAAACATAATCCAGGGTTTGCCAACGTTTTTATCAAACAATTGAGTCTTCTGTTTGGTAAGCGGTTTGTTACTACTTTGTTTACTTCCGTAACATAGTGACATCACTATGTAACAATTGCGCTTCTATTGGCTAGCGCACCAAAGCATTGTACGTGAAAGTCTAAGGGGCGGGACATCAGTAAGCGTTTGACCAATCACAACAGAGCCGGCCAGCTAACCAATCAGAGCAGACTGGGCTCTGGTTTCAGACAGGGTGAAAAGAGGTGCTGCAGCACAGGCAGTAAGAGAAAAATAAAGAGCTTTTTGAACATTAAAGCATGGAGAAATGTCACAGTAGAGACACTACATACTGATATACACCTGGACATCAGCAGGAGAGGACTCTTTAAAGTAGAGACACTACATACTGATATACACCTGAACATCAGCAGGAGAGGACTCTTTAAAGTAGAGACACCTCATACTGATATGAACCTGGACATCAGCAGGAGAGGACTCTTTAAAGTAGAGACATCATACTGATAAACCTGGACATCAGCAGGAGAGGGACTCTTTAAAGTAGAGACACTACATACTGATATACACCTGAACATCAGCAGGAGAGGACTCTTTAAAGTAGAGACACTACATACTGATATACACCTGAACATCAGCAGGAGAGGACTCTTTAAAGTAGAGACACTACATACTGATATACACCTGAACATCAGAAGGAGAGGACTCTTTAAAGTAGAGACACTACATACTGATATGAACCTGGACATCAGCAGGAGAGGACTCTTTAAAGTAGAGACACTACATACTGATATACACCTGAACATCAGCAGGAGAGGACTCTTTAAAGTAGAGACACTACATACTGATATACACCTGAACATCAGCAGGAGAGGACTCTTTAAAGTAGAGATACTACATACTGATATACACCTGAACATCAGCGGGAGAGGACTCTTTAAAGTAGAGACCCTACATACTGATATACACCTGTACATCAGCAGGAGAGGACTCTTTAAAGTAGAGACCCTACATACTGATATACACCTGCACATCAGCAGGAGAGGACTCTTTAAAGTAGATACACTACATACTGATATACACCCGAACATCAGCAGGAGAGGACTCTTTAAAGTAGAGACACTACATACTGATATACACCCGAACATCAGCAGGAGAGGACTCTTTAAAGTAGAGACCCTACATACTGATATACACCTGCACATCAGCAGGAGAGGACTCTTTAAAGTAGAGACACTACACACTGATATACACCTGAACATCAGCAGGAGAGGACTCTTTAAAGTAGAGACCCTACATACTGATATACACCTGAACATCAGCAGGAGAGGACTCTTTAAAGTAGAGACCCTACATACTGATATACACCTGCACATCAGCAGGAGAGGACTCTTTAAAGTAGAGACACTACACACTGATCTACACCTGAACATCAGAAGGAGAGGACTCTTTAAAGTAGAGACACTACATACTGATATACACCTGAACATCAGTAGGAGAGGACTCTTTAAAGTAGGGACACTACATACTGATATACACCTGAACATCAGCAGGAGAGGACTCTTTAAAGTAGAGACACTACATACTGATATACACCTGCACATCAGCAGGAGAGGACTCTTTAAAGTAGAGACACTATATACTGATATACACCTGAACATCAGCAGGAGAGGACTCTTTAAAGTAGAGACACTATATACTGATATACACCTGAACATCAGCAGGAGAGGACTCTTTAAAGTAGAGACAATACATACTGATATATACTTGAACATCAGCAGGAGAGGACTCTTTAAAGTAGAGACACTACATACTGATATACACCTGCACATCAGCAGGAGAGGACTCTTTAAAGTAGAGACACTACACACTGATCTACACCTGAACATCAGCAGGAGAGGACTCTTTAAAGTAGAGACACTACATACTGATATACACCTGAACATCAGTAGGAGAGGACTCTTTAAAGTAGGGACACTACATACTGATATACACCTGAACATCAGCAGGAGAGGACTCTTTAAAGTAGAGACACTATATACTGATATACACCTGAACATCAGTAGGAGAGGACTCTTTAAAGTAGAGACACTACATACTGATATACACCTGCACATCAGCAGGAGAGGACTCTTTAAAGTAGAGACACTATATACTGATATACACCTGAACATCAGCAGGAGAGGACTCTTTAAAGTAGAGACACTATATACTGATATACACCTGAACATCAGCAGGAGAGGACTCTTTAAAGTAGACCCTACATACTGATATACACCTGAACATCAGCAGGAGAGGACTCTTTAAAGTAGAGACACTATATACTGATATACACCTGAACATCAGTAGGAGAGGACTCTTTAATCAATATATTCCAGTATCACTGTCAAAAACGTCATTGTTGAAAATATTAGCTGACAATAAGCAATGACAATTTTGATTAATAAATGTTGACCTTAGTTTGATGCGGTCAATTTTCCTTCCGGTATAAAATCAGATGAGGTCAACCTCTAGTATGACCGATATAGAACAGCTTGATTATCGGTCTCACTGTGTCAATAAGATGATCAATAAGATGTGCTTAACACTGATTCTAAAATGACCTCTTGATCCAATTTAAAGGTTGTGTTTTGTTACAGTTTTTATCAATATCACTCCAGTTTCAATTAAGTCACAGTTTCTCTGAATAGCAGATTGTTTGGGAGATATTAAAGCAGATCCTATAAAATGAAATTCTAAATATTTACAATTAGCGGCTTCACAGAAATGCCTAAAAAAGTTAAATAAATAATAAATAATCCTGCCTTATTACATTAAGTCTATGTTTTATGAGCGTGGCTAATTGTGTGAACACAGCTCCTGGGCAGTGTGAGAAATCTTTAACCTTTAAGTTAAGAGGAATGGTGATTTCAGGGCTATTTTTGGAATGTTCTGACATTCAAATGGTCAAAGTTAAAGGTTTTGGGACAAAAAATTGGCTGATGGTCCAGAGATATTGGTAGCCCTCCAATGAGTGGATGTGTTTGAGTTGTGTCACGAAACGTGGTGTGGCACGGAGCAGGAGGAAGGATTTATTTGTTAGCCCTCAGCGGACAGCAGGGGAGGCAATGAGTGATTAAAGGATGGAGGAGAGAGATGTGAGGAGATGAGAAAGCACATGACTCAATCTGAACAAAAGAGACATGTTTGTAATAGCTTTGAGAACGACCCAGAAATGAACGGCAAAGCTATCTAAAGGTAAAGGCGGTCTGATAATGACTTACGCAATACAATGGGAGCATCAGGAGTGTGCTCAGTTGTACATAATGCACTTTCACAATTTACTTTCAGACATTTTTTAAATGTAGAGGAATTATTAAAGCTTGAAAAATAGGCCTACAAGCATAGAGTGACATGTTACTGTCTGCACTGGACACAGATATAAGGCTCCTATAATAACAGTGTCACACTGAAAACAAAACAAGAAAATCATAATTTTGAGACAATGTTTGCTGGCTGGACAGACATGTTAATTTTAACAAATGAACCCCCCAAATTGGCCAAAAAAGGTTAATGTAAAGCTCTTTATCAGATTTGAGAGGCTATATCCTTCAAAGTTATTCTATTTATATACAGCTCACCCTAAAATGCCCAAATGAGGTTTAAAAAATGCAGCTTTCTCTTGCCTGATATTGTATACTGGTATACCATTACATCTATCACTCTCCCATAGTCTACTGTGCACTGCTCATTGTTTAACCCTCCTATTGTCTTCGTTTTCCCCCCCTTACTTTGGTGTTCGCGGTCAAATTTGACCGGTCCTGTTTTAACTGCTATTACATTAACACAAAAAACATTAATCATCACCAAATTTCATTTAACACCCTTTCAAACTGTAAATATTGTATCTGACTACTGGTATACATGAAGAACTGCAGTAAATATACAAAGAATAGACACTGAACATGTATTGCGTGTGCCAGGTGTGATCCATGTGGGGGGATGGGCACATAAGAGCGGGAAATGTGTCAAATTGTTCTTTGTGTGTGTGTTTGTGTGTGTGTGTGTGTGTGTGTGTGTGTGTGTGTGTTTGTTTGTGAGTGCCAGGTGTGATTCACATGGGGGGATTGGGCACATATGGGGGGGAACACATTTAGAGTATGTGTGTGTGTGTGTGTCTGTGTGTGTGTGTGTGTGCGTGTGTGTGTGTGTGTGTGTGTGTGTGTGGTTGTGTGTGTGTGTGTGTGTGTGTTTTATCCGATCCGGATGGTTACTAATTCCTTTTCTTTATGGCGGTCACTTTTGACCGGGAACACCATGGGCGTTACAAAGTTGACTAAATCATCCAAAATTCAATGAAAGTGGTGATCAGCAATGTTATATGTTCAAATGTCTACTGTGAAGGATAACATAAAGCCTTAATGCAATCGAATGTAAAACAAAAAAGTTATGATTGATGAAAGTAGTAAATCGGTCAGATTTGACCCGAAGACAACATGAGGGTTAAATGGAAGGCTTTGGGTTTGATCTGATGGAACTTTGAGCAGTTCTCATGAAGATTTGTACTCAGGAAAAATCAAGTGATTTGATCATATTTGCACTGTGTTTGTGTTTAATTTGTGAAAGGGTGACTTGTAATTCCATGACTTGAATTAGACCAATGAAAAAGCTTTATACCAAGAATAAATACTTGTACTTAACATCAGTCTCATCCAGTTTTCCATTATCTGCTGAAGTTGAACTTTACTTTTAATCAGACATACTAACATTAAAAAATCAACCATTTATAGATAATAATTGTATAGTTGGACTTGATAGAAAAAGACAATCTCTAAAAGGGAGATTTAATGGAGTCAACAGCACCTACAAGGTGAAACATCAGCTGTGTAGTATATCCTTATGAAGGCCACTCTGTATGTCTGTATGGATATGATTGGATGTTGCCATTCAGCTTGAAGCACCTTCACTCTGATGCAGTGATTATAAAGCATGACTACAGCAGCTGATGCCAATCAGCTAATGCAAATGCACCTTAAGTGCTTTGCCTACATTCAAATGCTCCATACCACGAAACGTGCCACAAATTAAACTCTGATAGCATTTTGTTCAGAAGCACCGAAACACTTCTGGTGTGTCCTCTGGGAAGGTGCAGTTTCAGTCCAGCTTTAAGATATAAAATAGACTTTTGGGTATAGTCCGACACAGGCCTAATGCATCATGGGATAGAATAGAGGAAACTGTCTCTGCTGTCTGTCTGCTTTTCTGATTTGTTCTTTTTGAATGTTACTCTTCCTTGAACAACAGATGATCTTGTTAAGAACTGCAAACACAGTCTCTTTCCCTCATGGTGTTAGGGGACATGGGGAGTTACCCTTACATGAAGCAATGAATATTCTTTGACTCTTTTTTATTTTTGTTCTGTACTTATTTTCTCAAATCCTGATTCCTGTAATTGGAGTGTTGCATTGCAGTGACACAGCTGTCAACAGGCTATGACTATTGGCTGTGTGTTGTAAAGGTCTCGTGGGGGGTGGTGTCCATATGAGGCTGATCAGTGAGTGTTGGTGAACTACATGAAGAGTGTCACAGGCAGGCTTGGAATTTCGTCATTTTAGGGGCAAGGCCATTTGGCCTTCCCGTTCACATTTTTTTTAAGGGCACAAAGGCCACATGACAGGGCACAAAGGCCGTTTGGTTAAATTACGCTGGTTTTACCTTTCAGATTAATACCGTAACATTCTCATTCACCAAGGAACATTAATTATGTATTAAAACATTTGTTCTAATTTAAAAACATTGAAAAACATTGCATAAATATGAACATATACACTCAAACACACAAACAAAACTACTTAACAATACAAGCTCAATTTGAATTTGAAACAGTGTGTGTGAGAGAGAAAGAGAGAGAGAAAGAGAGACACAGAGAGAGAGAGAGACAGAGAGAGAGATAGAATGTGTAGGGGGGACAAAGAGAGAATGTGAATGAGAAAGAGAGATTAAGACATTAATGAACAATACTTTGACATATCCTTAAAATGACATCCTCTTCAAACTTTGTAGTAAGTAGTAATTATGAGTAACTAAGTAGTAATTATGAGTAACTGTAACAAGATACAGTTACTCATAATTTTGTCTGAATACGTAATCCCAAATACATGTATTCAGTTACTTCCCAACACTGGTTGCGTTTCCAACCAGCTCATTCACATATGCTCTCTTGCATTCGTGAAAATTCAGCTACAGAAAATGTGCATCTGCGTGCTTGATGGTAACGCAACTATTGTTTACTTTACAGCAGGAGTCAGTCAGCTGTCAGATGCAGTAGCCTACGTAAACCTCTTGGCATTTTGCGAGTGTCAGTAGTGACAATAGTGAGCTACAATAAAATTGATTTGGTCAACTGTGGGTATTTGGACTGGCGAGAAATGGCTAAATTCACAGGTTCAAGTAACTTATAGGTGCCGACCTTTTTATTTCCTTCAAAGAGAGACGTATCCTCCTAACTAGTGATAGCTCACCAGCTATCGCTAGTCAATCAACATGACAGAAAAGTGTAGCACTAACGTCAACACCAGTCGTTTTACAAATGGCTGAATAGCAATAGTGTTTCTTAAACGTATACGTTAAGTTCAGCCATAAACCACATAAGTCAGTCATGTATTATATCAAAACCGCTTAGCAAGAAAAATACTAGATTCAAAGCTGACAGCTATCTGCTAGCTTGTAGAAGCAACACTAGATGTCGACCCCTTGAAGGGAAGACGTTAGCGCTATCCCAACTAGCTAGCTATCGCTAGTTTTCATGACAAAATGTAACGAGTCGACTTTAAATAGGCTAATACAATGGTAATTACCTATCAATAGTACTTTCTATAAAAACGTAAATGTTAAGTCCTGTCAAATACTACCACATACTTCAGTTAAATCATATCAAAACAGCTTGGCCCGCTTGCTTACCTGTGCTTGTCTTGCTCCCGTTTTGAGCGGCTGAGGAGGCTGGTTGACGTTCTTCTTTCATGTGATGTTGATATGCGGCTCGGAACAATCACAGCAGAGCAATCGCTCTGATCCACAGACACGGGACTATCCTACTGCGCGCACTAGTATGACTTCACTAGCGTTGTTTACACTGGAACTTTGACAGGGGCACAAAGGCCACTTTGGCCGTAAATTGAACATTTTTTCACAAAATTCCCACCCTGGTCACAGGTGTATCAGCTTGACACACCTGTGTGTGTGTGTGTGTGTGTGTGTGTGTGTGTGTGTGTGTGTGTGTGTGTGTGTGTGTGTGTGTGTGTGTGTGTGTGTGTGGCATGTCTTTTTTATCATATTTGTATTTGCCTTCTCGGACTAGATGGACCGATGCTACCTACCTTAATGCTCTCTTTTACAAATGAACAGTTTGTCCAACAGAGAGAATAAACAAGTCTAGTTCTCATTGTTAAATTCCTAAAACATACTTTTTCTGAAGACTGCACTCTTAGCTGACCTTGAGAGTGCCATGAGCCAAGTGCCCAACAATACTTTTTACCTATTTCCTTACATTGGGATTACATTTTCCTGAGGTGAATCTCTTCCCAATTAGAACAATTGAATAGCCCTGATCTAATATCTGAGTTCAGAGTAATTCATCCCCCATTCATCAGAGTGAACCGGCCACGAGGCGAGGCTGGAGGCGGGGTTTAGCTGCTGGGCATGTGGGCCGGGCGGAGGCAGAAGAACAAAAGTTGGTTCTTGAAGGTCTGGCAGTTTTGGCTTCATGCGCCACTGAGCAAATGTCAAAGAATGAAAGGGGTCCCTCCTCCAACACTATATCCTGTTCTCTTTATCATGCCATGAACTGACTGGATACTCATGTTGTTGATAGTCCTAAAGGCAGTAAGACAAAAATAGCTGGGTACGTGTATTAAACTAACAGCCAGGGAAGTAGGACTTGAAACTTGAATGTTTTTCCTTTTGAGCTTTAACTGCACTGCCTCCACTAGGCTGGTCAGTTCAGGAGATGGAATCACATAGTGATCGTGATGGAAGGATAAGGAAATAATAAAAAGCCAGACTCTGTCCAAAAAAGTAACAGCATGTGGAAAAAAGAAGGAGGAAACCCATAAAGCCTCCTGGCCTGCACTCCTCCTCCAGTGGCTGGCAGCTGGAAGATGAATGTGAGTTCTCTGTGGACCACAGTGCTGCTAAACTAAGGGATTTCCATCCCGCCTCCACAAGCAGCACTGAGGATTCCTAAAGCCGGTCGGATGCATTACCTCCTCTTCACATCCAGAGGTGGGAGAAGTACTCAGATCTTGTACTTGAGTAAAAGTAGAAGCAACACAGTGTAGGAATACTCTGTTACAAGTAAGAGTCCTGCATTCCAAATGTTCTTCAAAAAGTACTTTTACCAAAAGTAAAAGTAGTCATTGTGCAGATTGGTCCATTTCAGAATAATATATATGATATGTTTTATAATGATTGATCATTAAAGTGTTCTCAAAGCTGGTAAAGGTGCAGCTAGTTTGAATGACTTTGTATACTGCAGGGTAGCTTGTGAATTTACTCCAGGTGGAACTAAAGTCTGATTTAACACTTGATTATATTTCACATCATTCATCCAAATCTGTAAAGTAACTAAAGGTATGAAATACATGTAGTGGAGTAAAAGTACACCAGGTACCTCTGAACTGTAGTGTGGTAGAAGTACAGAGTAGCATAACATAGACATTCTCAAGTAAAGTACAAGTATCTCAAAATTGTACTTAAATGCAGTAATTGAGTAAATCTACTTAGTTGCTTCCCACCTCTGCATCCATCCACGGGTACACACACATACACAGCACAGTATTATTGTAAATGACACACACTGGTGCAACCACACACTGGTCCCTCGTGACTCACTGTGGGTGGCTGACCGAGGGAGGGAATAAAGCCGATTTTGTGTGTGTGTGTGTGTGTGAGCATGTGGAGGGAGCGAGGTGCGGTGTTAACCACGGGGTGCAGCGAGTGGGCAGAAGTAAACTGACAGGAGATGGCAGGAAGTTGCTCTGTGCTGGTGTAGCGCTCGCTCTGCCTGCAGGGAGCCATCAGCCTGTCTGAGAGCTTTTCATATGGAGGCAAGGAAAACAATTACCCAACGTTTTCCTGGTGGTGTGGTCACCTCATGTTCACCTCACCGAGGATCAGTGCAATTATTAGAGATTGGTGGCTGTGAATATAAACGTCACAATTATATATTTCCATGTCAGTTCAATTTGATTTACAATCCTCATTGATGTCGGTAAATGTTAAACAAATAAAGGGAGAAGTATTCTAGGACAGGGGTTCCCAAACTTTTCAGCCCGCGACCCCCAAAATAACTGTCTCTGGCGACCCCCCGCCACGTGAATTGTCAACGGGGGGGGGGGGTTGTTAGTGATTTGCCAACGGGGGGAGACATTCTACAGATGGCCAGTCCGCCCCTGAAAAATGTCTATGCACACGTTATTATTAATAATAGTAATACAAATGACAGTGTTTCCCATACATCGACATACAAACCCCACAGATCCTCAACTCCGGTGTGTCTCACTCATTAAGGCGAGGCACGGCAGGCAAAAACATCGTTTTTCATGCACTGGTCAATTTTGATATGTTGTGCTATTTTGATTCCATAACATGTTTTCTTTCAGGCTTTTGGAAGGAAAATGTACAAAATACACATTTAGGTGTTTATTTTACTATAGTTTGTCTATTTGCGTCTGTAGATTTCTCCTAAATTCACCAAAAGTTAGCATTCTAACGTAACATAAAGTACCGCGACCGCTGTTTGCACCATGTCATCAGAGGTATCGTTGGAAAGCTCCGTCTCTCCTGCACAATCTCATCGGATCCAAATATGGTCATTTCCTTTGTATCAGCAACCAATCGTGAAAGTACAAAGGGGTCTTAAACCAAGAAACGAAATCTCATTGGCTGGTGTCAATTTCTGACAACGTGATTCGTTCCGATGCGTCACGTGGTGTGCTAAAACACTTCCTGGTTTAGCTTTCGCTGGAAATTTAAATCTCAAAATGGCAAAAGAACATCGATAAAAACGTTCACAGAGAAGACGACAACAATTGTCACTTGCACGAAGCAATGTTAGACAAAAAACAAATGATCCCGAACACGAAATACCTTCACGGAGTGCGTCGAGGCGCAAGCTGTCATCCAAAGAACAGGAGGGTTCTAGGTAACAGGAGGTAGCGCCACACAGCAATCTTTAAAGGTCGTTTTCTCAAAATGAGTTTTTTCTCCTACTCTTGAGTGAGAAATGTCCACTTCAGTAGCACGTACATACACCAAACCTTCCAGTTATATTCCTATCAATATTCTGAAGGTTTTTACGGAAGGGTTTGCTAATATATCATTCATAGCCTGAATTATATAACATTTTATACCTAAAAACATGGCGAAAATTGATATTTTAGGGCTGTTGACAGTATTTTCTGATTTATGGAGTGATAAAAAGAGATATCCAAAATCCCTTCTGTAAAAACTTTAGATTCTAATATGACTACAAAATGAAACAAGAATTTAGAACCTGACTTCATCCAATGTTCAGAATTGTGTTCCTGAAAGTATTAAAATATGCGCATATTTAATGAGATTATGGCTCATTTGCATGGGGGGGGGGGGGCGGTGCCCCTACAAGTAGAATCAAATTATGTGGGAAACACTGGACAATAATAATAAAAAATAATTTTATGTTTTATTTTTTTATTTTATTTTTGAATCATCTCGCGACCCCCCCTCGGGGTCTCGCGACCCCCACTTTTGGAACCCCTGTTCTAGGATACATGCCGCAATGCCGAGTCCAGCTCTGAACCATGGGTCAACTTTTCAAAGGATGGACCAATGTCAGGCATTTGGCATCATTAGCGCTTTACTGCTGTGCCTCCGTTTGAAAGAACTGCTGGATTACAATACACTGGTGTTACAGTTCTACAGAATAAACAGTCTGCTAGACATGTGGGTCAAACTCCAGCAGACGTTCTGATGGGCGTAAATACACCGCCTCCAAACCTTCTTACTTTGTGTATGGTCATGTGGATTGCTTTTGGATTCTGCACTAATATGAACAAAGATAAGGAGTAGCCTCTATAGAATTTGGTCATCCTTTATTAAATATGTTCCTTTATTTGTTTTCTTTAACAAACAATGGCACGTCAGGTTACTAAAGTGTGCTGAAATGGCAGTTGATGGCAGCTTGTGTCCTCATAGCTCCTTT